>JBBPBO010001985.1:31161425-31222381 GCA_037974295.1 Cicer cuneatum | reverse complement strand
TATATAAAAGCAAATTAAAAGTATGATAAAAGTTGGATTATTTATATCTGCTGTAGATGAAATAGAAATCAATCAGTATACTAGAATTAACATAGAGCAATATAGATATTTATATCTATTTTAATTTTTAGTGGACAAACACAATAGTTAATATTTAAGAAGTTTTAATAATGAAGGAAAATATTGTTTTATTATTCAACTTAGTTTCAAAAGGTGGTTTGCATAAAATTTACAACAAATTAATATACGTAAATTTATGGA
Source organism: Cicer cuneatum (assembly GCA_037974295.1). Lineage (NCBI taxonomy): Eukaryota > Viridiplantae > Streptophyta > Magnoliopsida > Fabales > Fabaceae > Cicer > Cicer cuneatum. The sequence continues at coordinate 31,222,120 of JBBPBO010001985.1, read as the reverse complement.
TGACAATTAGATTCAGATTCAACGAGTACCCGCAAAAAAAATTTACAATGAATAAAGTAAAAATCTGTATTATTAGTATGGGCAAGGGAACAGATAATTACCCGCAAAATTAAGCGAGTATAGATGCAGATGTAGGTACGAATACTATAATACCCACCCCGAACCCGCACTTATATAAATATATTATTTATTTATTTATTATATTAGTGTTTACTTTAATTAATTATTTTCTTTTATGCTTTAGCATCTATTGATATTATTGGACCATTACAATATTTATAATCGAAAGATATATGTTTGTAAATTTTTTAAGAATTTGATTCTGATGAATAGGTAAATAATTGTGATTTTATAACCAAGAGTTATGTCTTATTATTGGTGACTTTATAATTATACTTGCAACTTCCTATCAATTTTTTTTACAGATTTCGAATAATACTGTGGTAAGACTTGCAATTTCATAAAGTATTATTATGGATATTAGAATGTGTATTATATCGTGTGTTCATTTGAAATATTGAGTTATAAAATATTTTGGTTTATAACATTATGATTGAATTTAAAATATTTAGATAATTTTTAAATTTAATTACAGCAATATCATTTACTTATGGATCTATTTTAGTTAAAATATAGATAATGATATGGGTATGGACACTTAAGTACTCAAATAGTAAAGGTACTCGTATCAAATTTGATACTCAATAGAATACAGACACAAGTATCACTATTTTTTTAAACTGTAGGTGTGAGAACGGGTAGTATACCCTACCCTACACATTGTGATCCTTATGTACCCTCCCCTCCAAAGATACAATATCGAAGAAGAATAAGTAAAGTTTGGGTTAAATAATTTAGCTTAACTTCAGCCGAGAGAAGTATATCTCAACTTCTATTTTTTTTTCTTCCATATAAACGAGCCTCATTTCAAATGCTTGTCTTCTTTTATTTCTTGATCCTCTAGTAATGATTGAAAATACACTGATGATTGACGAGTTAAATTGGATTTTCCTAAAAATAAATAAATAAATTTTTAATTTTTATAAAATTTTTGTATTTCACTTTTAATTTTATAAAAAAATTTGCACTTTTTAATCCTTACAAATATTATATTTTTCAATTTTAGTCTTTAATGTAGAAATTAAAATTAAAAACAAATATATTTGTAAGGACTGAAAAATGCAAAAAAAAAAAATTATAGAAACTAAAGATGAAATATAACAAATTTTATAAGAACTAAATAGTTATTTAATCAAAAAAATATTTTAATTTTTCTAATCAGTTACATGAAAGTAAAAAGTCTCATCTCTTCCAACTTGGTTTTTACATCTTTTCTTTTGGTCTTAACAATTTTGAATTTGGATACCGCATATATCAATCAGAAAGAGATATATGACAATAATCATAAAGAATGAAGATTTGGACCGTTGCATTCTTGCACTGCACCAAACATTAACATGAAAGTACGTAACAAAATACAAAGTAATATGTTGCTATATATTTTCAATGGATGATGAAACAATAATAATCAAATTGCCATTCAAATAAAAATGGCATTAAATTCGTGTCTTTCCATTTCTCTTTGGCATGTAAACTTTGGCATCAAATCTTGCACAACACTTACATCTATATCATCCTCAACACCACCAACAATCAAAATAAAAATAAAACAACAAAATCATTAACAAATATAATACTAATTAGTATATATGAGAATAAAAAAAAATAGAGGGAATAGATAAAAATCACAACAATGTCAATTTCAAAATAACAGTGAGGACAACACACAAATAGGCTACCAGCTACTTCAATGAATTGATATTTGAGAATTAAAATCTTTCAAACAGAAGTTTCTGGGAGTAATGGTGAAGTAGTACATCACACAATTCTTGTTATTTATAGATGACAAAACATGTATTATAAAAAATAAATTGAATCACATACAAAGACAATGCATGGGCTCAAGAGAAAGATAAAATGAGACAATATGATTAGAGTAACACACAAATTTTATTCAATAGATGAATGAGAATAATTTGTCTTAGTGATAATGATAAGATCAATAATCACTAAGAAAAATGAAGTTTGACAATATGATAAAAGTGGCGCACAAATTTTACCCAATAGATAATGGGAACAATTTGTTATTAATGATAGAATTTTTCCGGAGCACACGTGCAATTACAATAACTGAGCTCAAGGCAATTATTAAGATTTGATCAAGAAACTTAAGTTGCTCATATCTTAGATTAAATTGTAAAATTCATAATAAAGTAACAATTATAACTTCAAGGATTTGACATATCCATCCACCAAAGTTTCATAAAAATCGATCGCAATGAAATTCATACAAACCACCAGAAAATCAAAACAAATGATAGCATCAAAATGCATACGACAGTGACAACTACTACTTGAAAGACTTAAGATTATTCCAACCACCAAAAAACATAAAAATAGCAAAACTCGTATATTCTATTTGATGTGAGTTAAACTCAATTAACTAACTTCAATATATTTATTATAGGAGTTTAGGGTTCATAATTAATACATTGCTATTATATGAAAAACAAATCAAATTGGTGCGTGCATTCCATGTGTCACTGTCTTTAGGAGTATTGTATTTGATATTTAAGGAAGGCCTCCAAATAAACTAGTAAATGAGAGATTTTTAGTGGATGCATAAAAAATACAAAAAATTAAATTAAATTAAAGTGAATATATTACATCGTCGGGGCTCATACCATCGATTCTTGTTCGGTATCCAATGGTGTCATTGTGAGGAACATTAATGAATCACATACCACAAGCATTTCATCTACCCAAAGTAATTTAAATGTTAGTAGCATAATAAGTAGTTTTGTAAATGCAACTTTCAATAGAATTTGATATTTACCTTTGTGCAAATGAAAATTTTGAAAGGCAATCTATTAGTGGTGCGATGTATGGCAAGTGATACTAAGCCCAAGTCTGTAGTAGAGGATATGTATATCCTCCCATTGATATTACACTGAGTTATGAAGTCTGCACATTTTTTTTATAAAGTGTTGTTAAATACGCTGAACCTCAACTGTATTATGCTAAAATATACTAAAATATACTATGTTGTTGGATTTACATCAAACAGGTTATCAATCATACTTGATATGTATACTTGATAGTGTGCTTATTTTTCAAAAACTGGCAGGTCTTTACCAAGCATTGAAAACATCTTTTTAAGTCATTTTAGTTTAAGGGTCTTGCCATTCGTTTGATCGCTTGATGGGATGGCGCCTAACAAATTTTGACAATTTTGTTGCACAAACACCCAAGTGGAACTAGTAACTTGTTTAGTTGTAACTGTTGTTTCGGGTTTGAAAAACAGTTTAAAAAACAATTTATGCCACCGAAAATATTACTAGATTGAGTTGCGAACTAGGTCGCTCTCTTTAAGACGTTTCGCGACACTGCCTAAATTGTGCAAGGTAGACTATCAACCACGCCGTCCCCAGGATAAAACAGCTCAGTTACTCTGTATCGGAGTTTCACTGCACCGTGAAAAACCGTTCTAGAATTACACCCTCAGTATGGCAGTCTAATGGCTGCCACTCGTAATATGGTACTAAGATCACTCGAAAGAAAGGAAAAAGGAGAAGTAAGAATAGGGAGGGAGAAGGAGAGAAAAGCCTCAAAAGAATGGAGAGCTTTTGATGTGATTTGCAACTGAGCAGAACCCTCTATTTATAGAGGAGATTTGCTATTGGATCTGAGGGATTTCGGGATCCATCAGACCAGACTCACACTAATAACGTGCCCCATTATTCTAGGTTTGGTTGACTCCGAAATTTCCAGGGTATTGACCAAGTACGCGGCCACAAAACAAACGTGAAACTAGGAAGAGTTTTGACCAAAAACCGAACCGCGCAAAAAACAGGGAATGACTTACTGGATCAGAAATAAAGTGTTGACTCGGTGGAGGGCCAATTAAGTAATAACGCAAGTATTTCTTTTTTCAGAAAATATTAATAATAAATTTTTAATTTTCTTTGTACTAAAAAATAATAATTCACCGCTCAAGCCCAAGCCCAGCCCGGCCAACCGGACAAGCAGCGGCGGCGCGCGCGCGTGTGGTGATTTATTTTGCATGCGTTCTCGCCCCTTCACAAAATTGGGGTATCCCTTGGGGCACACCCCAAGTGTCATACCTCCACCTTATAAACACTACTAGAATGTGTAATCCCTCCTATGTGGGACTTCTATTTTTTCAATTCACAAAGTAGCTCAATTTTTCCTCATTTCCAACAGCAACTCTAAACCAAATAGTAAATAAATATCTTCTAAAGTTATGGTGTATTCGTTTGTTCGGAAATGAAACATGTGAGTTTTAGGCCTCCATATTTCAACTAAGGTAATGGTTTATGCGAAAATAATAATTTCTCATTGTTTTTGCATTCATGGAAGGTGAGACGGGTGGGGCATTGAGCTTCTTTTTGAAAAATTTGTGAAGGCGTAGACACCACAAGTTAATATTTACTTGATTTCATATAAACACAAATTCATTAAAGTCCATTTAATAATATAGTTAATGGGTAGCAAGATCCTCCAACAAAGCATGTGTACTGCATCCAACACATTACTCAAAATTTTATTAGGGAGTTCAAAGATAAGAAACTTCTGAAAAAAGTTATAAATATGAATAATGATATCATCCTTATTAAAATAAATTCCACTTTTTTTTAACTATATTTACTACACCAAAAAAAGCCTTTTAAAGCTCTTTTGTTAAGCCCTTTACAGCGCTTTTAAGCACTGTAGTATCTAGTGCTGTTAAAGTATACAACAACGCTATTGAAAATAAAAAAGCGTTGTAATAGGTATATATATAGTGCGCTTCTCTTATACTAGTTTTACAACGTTTTTTCAAAAAAGCGTTGTAATAGGTACATATATAGCGCGCTTGTATTATCAACTAATTTTACATCGTTTTTTTTCAAAAAAGCGCTGTAATAGGTACATATATATAGCGTGCTTGTATTATCGACTAGTTTTACAACTTTTTTTTCAAAAAAACGTTGTAATAGGTACATATATATAACGCGGTTGTATTATCAACTAGTTTTACAATGCTTTTTCAAAAAAGCATTGTAAAAGGTACATATATATAGCGCGCTTGTATTATCAACTAATTTTACAGCGCTTTTTTCAAAAAAGCACTGTAATAGGTACATATATCTAGCGCGCTTGTATTATCAACTAGTTTTACAGCGCTTTTTCAAAAAAGCGTGGTAAAAGGTTTAAAAAAGCGATGTAAAAGGATGAAAACATATCTTTTATGCCATTTTAAAAAAAAACGCTGTCTTTAAAATGAGATTTCAATTTTTTTCCAAATTTAGATTCTTATCAACATCAAATATCAATTACATATCAAATTCAGATTCTTATCAAATTCAGATTCATATCAAATTCAAATTCACATCAAATTCAAATTCAGATTCATATTCACAACAACAAATTACAAGTTCATGACAGTAGCAACAAATATAACAATATTGACAGTAGCAACATATTCACAGCAACAAATATCATGCAAGTTCAGTAGCAATTTATTTCTTTACCCTACTGTAACAAAAAAATAAAACAAACTAATTAGAATAATGATCAGTTCACACCAAAATATACAATAATAGTTTACAATTTACATCCATGTGAAACTCACCTATTAACAAATTATATAACTTTCAGTTGAAGCACATACTGACACCAGTCTTCTTTTATTTCAATTAGATTACTTTCAGAGTATGTTGAATTCAAGTTGTCAAAGTACTATGCGATATAATATTTGAACATAAATAAGTTAGAATCAAATATATATATATATATATATATATATATATAGTTTATATATGAAAATCAAAATATAATGAAGAGCTAACTCATAAAGACATGACTAGAGGCAATTGATTGAATATAGTAAAATGAAAATATAAAGAAATAGTTTAAACATCTTTTACTTATAGTTGTGCAGTTGTTAACAACTTCAATAATGTTCAACAAGCTTCATTAATTTCATATGATGCTTCATAATTAATTACAACTAGCAAATCAAAATAATCAAAAACACTAAAACAAATCACAGTCATACAGTAACGCATTCAGTAATTTGAGGGATGCCAAATAGAAAATCAAATGTTTTTGGAGCACCATACAATCAACAAAAGCAACAAAGGATTTAAATCTGAATACATGAATTTTCAACTGCAAGTGACCTCAACAAAAGATTTAAATAACAGTCCACAACTGCAATTTGTGACAACAACATTAACAAATTTTATACATATGTCACAACCGCAATTACAGCACATTATTTGACTGCAATATTCCATAATATCAATTATCATAACACGATAGTTAATTAAAAAGCGCAATCTCAACCTATAAACAAGACATTTGTTATGATAAAATAAATACCAAATAAACACAAGTTTGAGTGTAACGAGCCATTAAATCACAACTATATTAAGTGCAATTAAATGAGCAACAAGCATACCAACAAATCAATGGGAAGAGACTCAAGTCTTGATTTTGATTGACAATCTTCAATTCTCGGAGTTTTCAGCGTCCCCAGGAAACCACTCTATTTAACCAAATTAACAGGCGAAAGAGTTCTAGGTTTCAATTACTTGTTCCCTGAGCTCTTCAATTTTTTTCTCCCTTGTACAACCTTCCAATTTCTCTCCTTCGGCCTCACTTTCTCCATCTCTATATAACTGTAAAATTCCGATTTGAATAAACAGACTCAATTCAACCTGAAAAAAATACAGAATCACCGAAATTGAATTCACTATAAACTATCATAATAAAAGAAAAAAAAATAAAACAGAAAATTAATTATTAAATAGAAATTTCAATAAAATGAAGAAAAAAGAAGATAACTCACATTAGAGACAACAACAATTTATCAGGTAACAATTTATCAATTTTAGAGACAACAACAAATTAATAAATACAGTACATGAGACAACAATCACTAAGTAGAAATGGGTGCACAGTAGAAGATGGTTCAGCGAGAAGATAGCACACAGTAGAGGAAAGGAGGGTTCGTAGGGTTTGTAGGGAGAGAACGTATCAAATATGTTTTTATTTAGTTATCAATAATATATAACTTGAACCGAACTTGTAATTTTATAGCGTTTTTATCCATAAGCGCTGTAAAAGGTTTTTAAAAATTAAATTTCAAATTATTTACAACGCTTATATACAAAGCGCTGTAAATATAGTGTGGGAGCGCTATATTTTACAGCGCTTTTATGCGAAGCGCTGTAAACATTATCTGAAATCGATATGACCCTACAACAGCGTTTTTTCTGTAAATCCTAAATCCTTCATGACCCTACAACAACGCTTTTTTCTAAGCGTTTGTCATTAAAGCGTTGTTGTATCCACCATTAATTTTAAAATATTATACAACAACGCTTTTAGTTATGAAGCATTTTAAAAAGCGCATTGTAAAAGACAATTTTTGGCGTAGTGATTTGATAACTTTTTACTTTTGTCAATACAGGATATGATTTAAACGAGTCTTCATTTAAATATTACCACAAAGAAATTGACATTGGAGACCGAAAGGCTTTAAGATGGATCGACAATACCCCCGAGAAAATATATTCGGATATATGATAATGGTCGACAATGGGATCACATGACAACCAACCTTGATGAGTCAATTAACTCAATACATGCAACATTCCAATCATTTCTTTGATCAAATCAACCTACTATATGCTGAGACAACTATTTGAAAAAAGGGAGAACAAAAACTAGAAGCAATGTTAGCATCTGGTCGAGTCACGTAAGTTTGCATGAAGATGATTGAAAATGAAATAGTTAAGTCCAATATTCACCAAGTCATACAATTCAATCATCGCAACTATTGTTTCATTGTGCATGAGATGGTTAATCCAAGAGAGGAGAGACCAGTTGGTTCATTCAAGGTCGACATTCGTAAAAAAAATGGCACGATTATGGAAAATATAAGGTTTTACATGTGCATTTTTCACATGGCATAACTCATGTTCTAGCATTAACCACAATCATTTGATGCTTCTACATGAGGTATATAAGGTTGTTAATGTACTAAACATCTACAACGAAGAGTTTGTACCGATGGCTAATGAAAGATATTGCCTACATATGAAATTGATATGGTGTGTCACAATCCTAATATGCATAGACATAAGAAGGGCTGTCCAAATAATACTTGCATTAGAACTAAATGGATATTATGAATAAAGTATCAAAAAAATACATATTACATTGGATACTCAATCACAATCGAAGACATTGCTCGAATCCTACTGGCACCTCTACTCAACCTCAATAATTTTATGTACTTCTATAATTATTTTAATGTATGAATTTCAATTATTAATAAATAATCTATCTTTTTCATTACTTTTATTAATTTTTTAGTTCTATTAATATTAAATTAGCCAAAAAAACACAATATATGATTACATTTTCAGAATACCACCTTCTAGATTGATATATAATTTGAAGAAACAAATAGTAGATTTGAAGTTAAAAAGAAAAAAGTTTATTTAAAAAAAAAAATTCAAATTTTCACACACAAGTTGAAATTATATATTCCACGCCATTCAATACGTGTGCTGTCAGTAAAAAAAATAAATGTGTGTACTGTTGTGATACCGTTATTGCATTTGCACCTAAACTATGATGACAATTTATCAAAGTATTTTATTTTTTGGTACATGACAAAAGAATTAAAAGAACATCAATTATTAAATAAAACATAAAGAATATTATCCATCCCCACATACTCTTAGAAGGGTTGATGGGATCAAGTACCATTGTTAAATACACATTCACACAACTGACATAAATTAATGCAATAAAGCTTCTTTCTCATCTTTCCGTATACAAAAAAGGCAGTTATTAATTTAATGAGCCGCACTCTTTGATAGCACAATGAAATCATACTTAAATGAAAAGAGATAAGAACATTTCAAGGCCCAATTGAAATAAAATAAAATTAAACTTGAGGAATTAACAATCTTCAATATTTCAAAACAACCTGAAAGAAACATATTGGTTGACAATTTTGCAATAGACATAGTTTGCTCAATAAGCTTCACATGCCCTTAAATTCAAAAGGGTCAACAATAATTAACGGATTTGGATCCCCTATAGCAGCTGCTCAGTGCAGAAATAGAAGTTTTCTTACCAATTCTACTGGTCTCCGCAACTGTTGTATCATGCAATAGGGGGGATTCATTTCGAAGCATTAACATACATCATAATTATAAAGCAAGCAACATGCTTCTTTTCCCTCTCAAGTTGTCCATGAACAAATGGCTTCACAAGAAGTTACATCTATACTGAGAAATTAAGAAATGATGACAAAGAAAATATGAAGAAATTTCATCAACATCAACTTTGTGCCTTTCCACTTGGTTTTGGTGAATGTTGAGGATACTGATGGTGAAATGGAGAAGCATGAGTACCATGTGATATGGAAAGGCTCCTTTGTTGTTGTCCATTCCGAGCGAGCAATGCTCCTTGTGTTCTCCCGTTTCGAGTATTTGGACTTGCACTAAAACGATCGGCTTGCATTGTCTGGAAATAGTACGATGAACTAGCCATGTCCTTAAGGTTTGGTAGAGGCTTCAAGGCTTCTACAACTTCACTCATCAGTGGTCTTGCTTTAGGATCTCGGCTAAGGCAGTGAGCAGCCAAATGGGCGGCTTTTTGAGCTCCTTTTATCGAGAAGTGACCTTCCAAGCGAGGGTCTATCAACCTGTAGAACCTTCTTCTCTCTCCTAGATGTGGTCTAGCCCATTCCACAAGGTTATGTTCACCGTTCGGCCGGTTTTTGTCCATAGATCTTCGACCGGTTATCATCTCAAGTAGTACTACTCCAAAACTATACACATCACTTCTTGATGTAAGATGCCCTAAACCAAGTGAATAAAGATTATAGATGATAAAGATGTTGAATTACATTTAAAAGGACTTGGAACAAATGTAAGTGAAAATCATAGAACAGCAAGTTTTGTAAATTATAAACATTATGAGAAAGCAAAACATTGGCAACTCCTGCATAAATTATGATCTTAATCCTAAATATTCTTTATGACAGTGTTGTCAATCGTGGATTGGAGAAAATAGTTGTTTGTTCAAATTCTGCTATGCGGCAATACTATAGCACTGCTATTTGACAACATTATGTCCTAAATATCGTATCAGAGAACAATAACAATTTGTTCAAATTCTACTACGCTATAGCACAACTATAGCCACTATTTAACAACCCTGTCTTACGAGGAAACAACTCACATCACCCAGTAAAGGTCACCAAGGCAAGAAACAGTCGCACACTAAGTCATTTACAAAATACAACTCAAGTAGACACATAGGCTTGGACTTTGGCTTAACCAACTAAACTTACCTGTCATGACATATTCCGGTGCAGCATAACCATAAGTTCCCATCACTCGAGTAGACACATGGGTTTTATCACCCTCTGGACCGTCTTTTGCAAGTCCAAAGTCTGAGAGCTTGGCATTGTAATCCTGAATGAGTATGTTATTAATAAGATTAAACTAAAAGAAAAAATGAAGCCTATTAGTGTCGTAACATTTGGCACTTACTGCATCCAATAGTATATTGGAAGTTTTGAAATCCCTATATATTACTGGCCGTTCGGCTTCCTCGTGAAGAAAAGCAAGTCCCTTTGCAGCTCCTAGTGCAATTTTCATCCTAATGGACCACGGAAGAGGCAACGATCCTACAGCAATATAGTTTTGTACACGAGAAAAATACTCAATAAAACGTTAAAACAAGAGAAATATTCGGGAAAAAGTTAAAACATGACAGATACTGATGGAAATATTTTAAAATGAGAAACAATTAGTAACATCAGCAGGGTCCTCCAACTCATGTTAGCAAAATCAAAAAATGCAATAACGGTCCAACGATTATTGGAAAATAAAACGAGGATGTAATTCGTCAGAAAATAGTAACTTACTCCTAAACAAGTGGTTTTCCAGGCTTCCACGAGGCATAAATTCATATACAAGCAACCTTTGATCATCTTCGATACAGTAGCCTATAAGTTTGACAAGGTGTGGATGAACTAAATCGCCAAGATAATTTACTTCGGCCTGTTAAATGAACCAAACGAGAAATTATAAAACCTGAAAGAAATCAGCATATAATATTCAAAGAAAAGACACATCTTTAAGAACCAAACTCTGAAGGAAGACAAATCATATTAGGAAAATTACAAACCAGCCATTCTTTATGACCCTGGAGCCCATCGTGGTTAAGGGTTTTCACAGCAACGGTAAGTCCTGTGCCAGGTTTCACCGGAGCAGTTCCATTTTCTTCAATCCATCCTTTGAACACACAACCAAACCCACCTTCACCGAGAAGACTCTCAGGCCGAAAATTTCTTGTTGCCAACTTAAGATCATTGAAACAGAATTTTCGCAGCCTGGAAGCAACTTTAAGCTCCTCTTCAAGTTTCGAAGTGGATGAATTGCTTTCAGCATTACTAGTGGTTGTCGAAGAGACTACCGGAACCATTGGTTGGTCTCTACTTGTATCGATAGTTGATTTACTTTCAGCTATAATGAGAAGCCAAAACCCAACAAATAATGGAAACACGTTATTAGAACAAGCAATAAGATAGCATAATTTATCATACAAAGATAAGAAGGAAAAAATAGGTACCATTTCAAATCTGACTTGATAAATTAAGAAAAGGAAATGCAACCAACTAAGAAAACCAAGTTCTTCTTCTTATCATACACAACAAACACATACATAACATTGATATAGAACTCGTCCCCAAACTCAATGAGGTGAAGAAACTAACAACCAGTGATGCTCTAGAGAAAGGGAAGGTGCTATAGAAAGGACCATAATTTTCTTTGAAAGTTCTCACAAAATCATAAATAAAGAAACCCAAATTTTCACATAGAGTTCTGAACAAGAAGTTAAAGAAACCCAAAATTGGTTACTTTTCAACAAGTTTAGCTTCGTTTTCGATACCACCCTGAATTTAAGTGTTTGAATAACACAAATGCACAATAAAAAAATAAAAGAAATTCTATATCCAAAAACATAAGAAGAGTAATTTTTCAAATGAAAAATAGAGAGGTTACCATAATTAGTACTGGTACCACTAACAGAGCTATCAACCTTGGATCTTGAAGAAATGCAGCTACCAATGAACCTGAAACTAAGCCAACAACCAGTTTCTTCTTCATCTTCAACTACCCCATCTTGTTTCTTTTTCTTCTTTCTCCCTTTTGATTTACACACATCCAAAGACTCTATCACCTTACCATTCTCATTCTCACCACCTAACCCCATTTCAAGTAAGCCCTAAATACTCAAACCCATAAATCACCAAAACTAAAAAAACACCCCAAAAATCCTATACACCCTACAATGCCTAAAAATCAAAATAAGAACAAACCCAGATGAATAATTCACAAATAAAACCTAAAAATCACAACTTTATCACTCAATAACCTTCAAAATAAGAAATCTGAAAAAATCCAGAAATTTAAAATGAGAAAAGAGGGAAAGTAGATCACATGAAGAAGAAAATCAAAACCCCACCAAATGAAAAATGAAAAAAAAATGACTTGAACCCTAGATTGATCAGGTTGTAAGAAAAATGAGGAGAGTAATGCCAACCCTTTAACCGAAAAAAAGATATATAGAACAAGTTAGCTTAACAAAGAAAGGTATGCTCCGAGAGAGAGACACACACATCAATCTCAGAGATGGGGTTTGTGTTTGTGTTTGTGTTCTCCTTAGTCCTATGCTATGCAAGCTGACTCGGTATAACTCCAAACACTATTGCTGAAATTGAAACAAGTAAAAAATAATATAAAAAGAAAATGTATCTAGTAATCGGGTAGTAATTGTTTTTTGTTTTTACAAATTAATCAGATAATTGTTCATATCTTATATATACCAAAAAAACATTAATTTAAAATTTTTACAGGTACATTCTATTACGTCTCATGAAGAAATTTGTGATAATATTTTTGGAATAAATATAACAAAGTGATATATTTTAATTAGATGTATAAAAAAAAAAGTTTTGCATCACTATAAATAAAATTACATTATCTCTAATTTTTAGAAAAATAAATTCTAATGTTGTAACTTGCACTAAATTTGACCCTTTAGAACTAGTGTTTCGTGAATTGAAAAAAATTGTTAATGTCTCATATAATAGAAATTTTATGTTAGTGTTTATAAGGTCGATGGACAACTTTTGGAGTGTACGTCAAGAATACTCAATTTTATAAATGAAGAAAACACATTTAAATAGACCAGTCAAGAATACTCAATTTTATAAATGAAGAAAACACATTTAAATAGACCACTACCTGTGTGCCATCAAAGTTTTACTGAGTTGGGTTTGGGATGTATTATTTTTTAGAAACCTGAAATTTTAATATCTTTATTATTAATAATGCGTTCTCTTCGTTTGCCTTTTAATTTCACACGTTTTTTTTTTGCCCTCATCGATTAGTCGGTTCTAGCAATATGTCAATTTTGCGATTCTGTTATTGCATCTAGGTTTCTTTAGACGATTTGGTCAAAATTGCATCATGTGATTTTTACTCATATATGTTAGAGATTTCTTCTATAAATAAAAGATTTCAATTATTTTAGAAAGTACATCAAAATTCGATGCATTTTCGAATTTTCTCTATTTGCCCTCTTGTCGACACATATTCCAAGTCATTTCTTTATGTCCCTTTTCGAAAATTGTCTCGACAAAATTCAAGTAGTCTTAGTATCATACTTCTAGAGTAGTCGTAATAGTCATCTAAAACAGTTTTCTACAATGTAGTAGAACACATATATAGTTTGTGATTAAACTATTTTATCTTATAAACGTTGTGGTTGATAATCTGATTGAACAATTCTAAACAATGTTGAAAAACATCTTCAAGAAAACGACATAATACGCAACTCAACTCAACGATACATTCAATGGTTCAAATCTAATTTTTAAAACTTGTTTTTTTATTAAAAAAAACAAAATAATTTAAAATTTGATTCAGAAAATAAATTAAGTTCAACCAAAAAATATTGGAGAAAACTTAGTTACATTTCTTTAAATACTTTTCGTATGGTTTTTAACTTAATCAATCATAATTTTATCAAAATTTATTATAACTATAAAAAATATATTTTATAGAAAAACACAAAAAAATGCAACTAAATTTTTTTTAAAATTATTTAATGAGAATTACAACTCAAAGCTACTATTCTCTGACCTTAAATATATAAAATAAATAGAACTCAAGGTTATTATATTTTAACTGCAACTCATTAAATACTTTTTTTTTTACTAACAACTTGTTAACACTTAAAAAAACGAACATGTCAGTAAAAAAAAAACTTAAAAACGAATGTAAGAAAAAACAGTAGATTCTTTCTCTTTTAAAAAGTAAGATAAAATCTAAAAACTAAAAAAAATTATAAAATAATAAAATCCTGGATTTTTTTTTACAATTATATCCTTGTTTATAATATTTTTTTCAAAATACGTTAATTTAAAATTAATATACTAAAATATTTTTTTTGCCTTTAGAAGGTCGTAGGGAGGAGATGTTGTCTTAGAAATATATTTTACTTAGGAGGTTGCATTACGAAGATGCGACTTTATTTTTTTTAACAAATTAAAAATATATTAAAACAATGCATTATATATAATAAAAATAAAACTAAAATATATTAATAAAATTTAACAAAATACATTAAATAGAAAAAAAATACATCAAATTTTCATTAATCATGTCCATCTAAATACCCTCAGTCCAACATATAGGAGGTCGCTGACTTCGTCTATGTCTTTGAACGACTTAAAGTTGCTCTGGTTGATTCTCATTTTAATTTTGTTCTTCATCATCATTCCTAATTATTGGGGGTATATGCAACTCAAATCCTTGATAATTTGTGTGTGGATTAGAGTTACTACCAATTGTCTCCATATAATTTTAAGTCTTGCGGTTATAAATGGAATAAAAATCAACATAAGCCGACTCAAGAGTTGTACAACGAGTTCCAAACAAAATATAAAAAAAATTTGCGTTCTGTTGAATAATCGAGGTTTGTATTTCATGTATTGATGGAACGTAATACTGAATTGACATTTCTGCAAAGAGTATCCACATGTGATGGACCATAATATGAAACTTCTATATGAGTTTGTAGGTGCAATGGTAATATGGAATGTATGGTTCAATATATAGGTAAGGCAATGATGAAAATATTTTTGTGATCCGGTACATGGTTTGTTCCTGTGGTGTTGATTGGGGGTTGAGTGGAATTAGGATATATTGGCGGATGCAAATGTGGTTCACATAGATATTGTTCGACGAAAATAAATAATTTGGTGTGTTGCCTAAATCAATTCATATATTATGTGTTGGGGTGTAAAACATCTTTTACAAACTGATCTTGCAAAACATGATTCTCACACTCATTCCAATATTTAATCTCTCTCCTCCAAACCCATTCCCAATTAACATCAATGCTAGACCTCATGATAGATTTTCATGTCTCTAGCGGTTATAGTATATGTGGATGGAAGTCGAACTAAAATGTGACCCTTTCTATACGATGTTTTTCAACAATATAATAACAATCAGTGGCGGACCTTCTCTAGAGCCAGCGGGGCCACAATATCTGATTACTAAATTGCGCAAGATAAACTATCAATCACGAAGTCCCGAGAATAAAACAACTCAAACAAATTGTATAGGAGTTCTACTACACAAAAATCGAAGGGTCTATGACATAAACCACTCTAAAAGAAAAATGGTATTACAACCACTCAAAATTCGAACTACGACATAAAAACTGCTCTAAAGCGACAATAATATAAGAACAACTCAAAAATCGAAGGTTGGAAATGCATCGAGCATAAGACAGAGAGTAATGGAAGCAAACTCGTATATGTTAACTAACGAAAGACTTTAATATTAATATAAAATTGAAAACTACTCAATATTTGAGAGCTTTCCATCGTGAGATTTCAACAATTTTTAAATTCACATATTAACATATTATATATACTCTCTATATTCCAAAAATTTTAAATTCATATACAAATATACTTTCTATGTTCCAACAATTTAAAATAGACTATTTTAAAAGAAAAAAAATTTATAAGAAAGAATATAATAGAAAAAAATCCTAAAATCCTTGAAAAAAAAAATTTAAATGGGACCGGTATGTGAAGAAGTGTAAAGGGTGAGAGTTTTGGGGTGGAAGGAATGTGGGAGCGCGACCATATGGGAGGCGGGAAGTTCGGGCAGCCGGAGGAGTGTAAAGATATGGCAGGAGAGAAAAAGTGGGACCTACATGATGGTGACGTGTATATCTTCAACAGGTGTAGCGTATGGGGAGCTAAAGTCGAGCGTCAGTCAGGCTGATCTAATTCTTTATAAAGTCACAACTGATTCATTTTTTTTTTAATTTTTATTTCGTTTCATGTAAATGATTTACACGTATATGCAAGAAATTCTTTTATATCTTTTTATAAGATTATTTTTTTAAATTTTAACTACATTAATTATTTTTTAATTAAAATATTTTTAGTTAATTTAATTTTTTTTGTCATTAATAATAAATATTATAATAAAAGTATTAATTAATTCTCTTTTAAAAAATAAATTTATAAAACTAATATAAATTATCAACAACTTCAATATTATTATTAGCTTTTTTAATTTCTATCATTTAATAGGTGGGTATTTAACTTCTAAAGTCTTTTTTATAGAATAGACGATAAATATCATAATATTAATTTATACAACGTTAGAGTCTTGAATTTAAATTTAAAATTTGACGGTCAATATAACAATATCAATATTTATCAATTAAATTAAAATTAAAAAAATAAACCACCGAATTTGTACATAGAATAAAGTATTATTTGTGTTTGTGCTGATGCAAGGGTTGTTGGTTGTGTTATTGGCTTCTTGCTACAGCTATATTGTATGATATCGTGTCCTATGATATAAATCATGAATGGTATGTCCTATAATATTTTTGTTTTAATCTCATTATTATCAAGAGAAATGGCACATAGACTCACTCTAATTACTAATGAAATGAAATTCAGGTGGATCATTTTATGAAATATTTATTTCTAAAGTATTCATATGAATTTCATATAGATAATATTTGTGAATGGAGGGATAATTCAACTAATTTGTATTAACAATTAAATAATTAAAGGATTAGAGTTCAAATTTAAAAGAAAAAAAAATACTAACATAATAAATAATTATTGACTTTGACCATTTAAAAAAACAGATAACATTTCTATATTTAATTCTTTAATACATATTTTTAAAATACCTTTAACATTTATTTTATTATCCCCTACCTCTCTCTACCTTTAAATATAAGACCATCCGATCAAATTAGTAATTTAGAAAGTGGGTAGTCAAAAGTCTTAATACCAATTGTCAACACTTCTTCTTGGCAATATCATAAATTATAAAACATTTTGTAACCATACTTTAGTACATTGGGAATTATTATTAGGATTGGAAATAAAGAGAATGATGACATACTTCCCATGACAACTATTAAATTTTACAAGCATAGATCTTCTTCGACCATCCACCTATAATCTTACATGGCTTCATTTGCAAGCAAATTGAAAATTAGTTTCTATAAAAATTAATATATATATATATATATATATATATAAATGTTTATTTTTTCATTTATTTATAACGTACTGTTACGAAAATATTTATGGTGAATTTCAAATTATGAACATTTTTTTTATTAAAAATTAAGAAACACAAGGTTGCTTCCATGTAATTATCATCACAGAAATATAATGCTAATAATGAAAGACGTTTTTCATATCTAATAATCATTAAATATCTTTCCAGCAATATCTTCCAATATTTCCTAAAATAAAATTTATTTTTAATGACCAAAATATGACATTATAATCTAAGTTTAATTAGTTTTAGAGTTATTTTTGTTACAAAATGCTCATCCCAAACATGTTTATAACTTATAAACTATAACATTTGTTTGGATATAGCGTTTCTTTCAGTTTAAATAAAAATTAGTTTTATTTTAAAAATTTAGAGATTTTTATAAAAAAAAATGTTTTTTTTAACTTCTGTTTATTTAGTATTATAAAAGTAATTTAAAAAAAATGATTTTTAACCTGTTTGTATATAATTTTGCAAAAGTGATTTTTTAAACTATAAAATTACTATAAATGGCATAAAAAACTCCCTTATGATGTCACAATGATCTCATCCTATTTAAGTATCAAATTTACTATAGTAGAGCAAATGAAATATTTCAAATCCTAATTAGCACTTCAAACTTTATTATTTTATTGTGTTAATCCATTTCTTAGACGCAATTCAAATTCTAATTAGCACTTCAAACTTTATTATTATAATTTAAAATAAATAAACTAGTAAATAATTTTAAAACTTAAATTTAAACAAATAATTTATTTATAGGTTAAATAAATTTTTAGTTCATATATTTGATGAAATTTTTTATAAGAATAAAAAATAAAATAGTAAGATTTTATAGGGACGAATAACATATTTAGCCATTTATTTATAAATAGTTTATATAATTTAAAATTTAAAATATTTTTAATAAATAATATTTTGAAGTAAATAATTTAAAATAATGTATTTATTATAATTTAAAATAAATAAGTTAGCTAAATAAACAAAAAAACATATCATATTAATAAATAATTCATTTATTATAATTTAAAGTAAATAAACTAGATAAGTAAATAAATAAAAACTAGATTAATAAATTTTAAAATAATAAAAAAGAAATTTAATTACTAATTATAAATAGTTTAGCATTAGTTGATTTAAAATTTATTTTTAATTAAAAATATCTCTTATGTTATTTTACACTTTTAAACTAATTAAACCGCAAATTGTATTGAACACTTTAATTAATTTAACAGTTTCAAGATAATTTAACAGTTTCAAGATATCAACTTTCAACTAATTTTTATCAAACATAGTCGGGCAGGTGATTTGGCTTGAATGATGGTAATTAGTAATGAAGTTTGATTGCTTTGAACTTTGGTAGTCTATTTTAAGTTCATAAATTTGATTTTTTATTTATTTATCTCAATGTGAGTTCTTAGGCTCAATTTTATTGGTTATGACACCAAGTATAGTATAATAAATATTTTGTTGTCCCGATGTTATGCTATTTTATAAAATATCATTAAAGATAAGTATTTTGAGCTACGCTTGAGCCCGTTTATTTTGTGGAAATATTTTTCATTTTAATTTTTAAAATTTATGTTAATTTTACTTGTTGATAAGGAAGTAGAAGATTCTCTAAGGTGAACTATTCTCTACATTTGTAGAAACAATAAAAATGTCAACAAAAAAAAAATTTCAATAGTTCTCAAAATGCATCTTGAACATCTAGCATTTCATCTTCTCTTCATGACAATATTTCACTTAAAGAGTCTTTTATTAAAATAAAATGAACATACATTTTAGAAAATAAAAACACAATATTTTCACAAAGTAAACGTTGTCTTATATTTTGATATAATTGTTATTCTTGTTTTATGAACTGCTTGAGATGACACTACTTAAAATCTTATCGATCCTAAAGTCATCAAAGCTCAGTGACTCTACATACAAGGATGAATGTCACACTCTTCGAGGTTAGTTGTAATTTAATTATTTATCTCATGTGTATAACTATTATATAATTGCATATAAAGAGAAATTTGTGAAGTAGAATAATATATCACAAGAAAGGAGTTTGAATTGTGATCGTTAAAAATTTAAATCAAAAGCAAATATCTCAAGATGTTACATTGGATAAGAATGTTAGTTTATAACAAAGAGAAAATTATTTATCATAAGTATATAATGAAAACTGTAAATAGCAGTGATGTGGTGTGATTAACATGCAAGAGTAAAACATTAAAGTAAAGAGAATCACACAAATTTATCCTGATTCACCTTTAACGTTGGGCTACGTCCAGTCCTTACACCTTGTGAAATTTTCTACTATTTTGCTAAAGGCAACGTTCTTTTAGCACAGTTCTACAATCTTTTCTTTAGATCACAACTTGATCTAATACATTATGTATTATCAAAACCTCAATAGACTTATTGAATGTGCAAACACAAGAAGGGGAGTTGAATTGTGTTTGTACTACTTGAATTCTTTTTCTGTTTTTGATGATTATTTGAAATCTGAAATATAATCAAGAAGAGTTAGCAGCGGATAAAGTAAAATAACACAAAGATTTATCCTGGTTCACCATTAACTAGGCTACATCCAGTCCCTTCAACTTGAAGGATTTTCCACTAATTCAAAACCTTGAATTACAACAATACTACTGACCCTCCAAGTCAGTCTTCCCAAACAGTCTAACAATCCTAGACTTTTGAGGAACACAACACCTTGACTTCTCAAGTCAAGTCTTCTCCTACCAATCTGACAACCCCAGATGGCAGAAGGAATTACAACACATTGAATCTAATTGCTAAGTCACCGGCTACCTCTTCTGACTCTTCAGATTGTAGACTCTACTTCAACAATATAGATTTAACAAAAGGGAACGAAAAACACGAGTACTTGTTTCTGGAAAGCTGAAACTCACAATTAACCTCACTGAAAACTCGAGTGTTTGCTTCTGGAAGTTTATGACTCTTTTACTGATTTTCAATGCTAAGTCTTCTGTCTTGAGCCTCCTTTTATAGATGAATAATTAGGGTTTCTTCCATGCTTAAATTTGAGCTGAATCTTCCCAGATTCTCTTGCAAAAATAACTTGGCCAATCGGGTTTCACATAAATAAAAAACGTATCTTTAGCTATAGATTGCATTTGAAAATTCTGTTGACCAATCTTGTTTCTTTTAACTTCAAACCATATCTTTTAAAGCTTCAGATTGCATTCGAATTTCTCCAAGTCTTCAGTAATTTTTTAATCAAATCCCCTTAATACTTTGATCAAATTTCTATCAAAATTTAATCAAGTTATCACTGATTTTTATCATGATTAAATTTGGATCGTCTGATCTTCTGATCTCGACCACATCTGGACCATATAATCTGATCTTCCCCAATTTTGTGATCCTTTGATCTCGGCCAACACTGGACCACATGATCTGATCTTCTGATCTCGGCCAACACTGGGCCATATGGTTTGATCTTCTGATCTCGACCACCTCTGGACCATATATCTGATCTTCTGATCTCGGCCAACACTAGGCCATGATACTTAAATCTGGACTAATGATATTTTAATCTGGACATTTACCTTCTGATCTGGATCAAGTCTGGATTAAATCTAGACATCATTTCTTCTGATCTGGACTTAGTTTTATATTGTGGACCATGCTATCTTCTGGTCTGGACCAAGTCATTTGTTATGGACCAGTTATCTTCTGCTCTGGACCAAGTGTGGATTAAGTCTGGACTGATTCTTATTTCACGACCAGGCCATCTTCTGGTCAGGATTAATTCTGGACCAAGTCTAACTTATGATTCCTTCTGGTCTCGAACAAGTCTCCCTCTAACAAGCTTCCTTCTGGTATGGACCAGGTCTCCTTCTAGACTCTGCTTCCTTCTGATCTGGGCCAGGAAAGATATCCTCTGATGATGTTTGCCTTTGATGACATCCTCTGATATCCTCTGGAAATGTATCCTCTGGTGCCTTCTGAATGCTTCCTCTGGTATCTTCTGAAGGTGTTGAAGGTGCAAACACGAGAAGGGGGTTGAATTGTGTTTGTCAAACTTGATTACTTTTGCTGTTTTGTTGAATGTTAATGTGAATTATTCAATAGATAACTAATCAGATTCAGCAGCGGATAATAAAAACATAATAACACAACAATTTATACTGGTTCACCGTTAACTAGGCTACGTCCAGTCCCTTCCTACAGAAGGCCTTTTCACTAATTCAAACTCCTTTGAATTACAACACCACTGACCCTACAAGCCAGTCTTCCCAAACAGCCTGACAACCCCAGACTTTTGAGGAACAACAACATGTTGACTAAACCAGCCAAGTCTTCTCAAACAGCTTGACAACCCCAGACTTTTGAGGAATGATAACAACAACTTTTCTCTACAAGTCAAGTCTTCTCCTACCAATCTGACAACCCCAGATTGAAGAAGGAATCTACACCACTATCGAGTTATGTAATAAAGGTTTGTAACTTTGCAACGTTGCTTCTGAAAAGCCGTTTGCTGCACTGATTCTTGCACTCTTTTGTTGCTTCGGGAAAGCTGATTGTTGCACTGTATTTCTCTCTCGAAAATACTTAGAAAATATTGCTCTTGCACATTTGTGTTTCTCTCTTTTGAACTCTCAGATAATGTTCAATTTAAGCTTGAGTTCTTGTGGTTTTCGATGCTTTATTCTCTAGCATTAAGCCTCTATTTATAGTTGAAATTAGGACTTCACCGATGCTTTACTTCTGGAGTGTATTTTGATTAATCTGTTTTGAGAATATTCTGGAGTAGTTTGCTCATATTCTGTTTTGAGTCTTTTGCTCACTGATGCTTTACTTCTGGAGTGTATTTCGATTAATTTGTTTGAGCATTTTGCTCCGCTTCAGTTTTAAGCATACTTTCAGCTAGATTCTGTTTCTCAAGTCTTTTGATCAAATTATGTTTTGAGCATTTTGCTCCGCTTCAGTTTTGAGCATACTTTCAGCTAGATTCTGTTTCTCAAGTCTTTTGCTCCAATTTTGTTTTGAGCATTTTTCTCAGATTCTGTTTTGAGCATATTTTTAGCTAGATTATGTTTCTCGAGTCTTTTGCTCCAATTCTGTTTTGAGCATTATTCTCTAACATATTCCTCTGACAGATTCCTCTGATGATCATCCTCTGATGACGTCATCCTCTGATTTCTGCTTCTGGTGACATCCTCTGGTGACATCATCCTCTGATTTCTACTTCTGGTGACGTCATCTTCTGGTGACATCCTCTGGTGACGTCATCCTCTGATTTATGCTTCTGGTAACGTCATCCTCTGATCTATTCTTCTGGTGACATTTTTCATTCTTCTTCTAAGTCAAATATGTTATTTTCATAAAATACATTTGTTAACATCAAAACTTTAATTGCAAGAACCAACTTGGTTCCAACTAAAGGTGCAAACACGAGAAGGGGGGGTTGAATTGTGTTTGACTTAACTTGAATACTTTTCCTGTTTTTATACTTTCAAAACAAAACTTGATGTATAATTAAAAACAGAGTTAGTAGCGGATAAAAAGTAAAAATAAAACTCACAGGTTTTATACTGGTTCACCGTTAACGAGGCTGCGTCCAGTCCCTTCGCCTTGAAAGATTTCACTAATTCAATCTTGAATTACAACCTTGCTACTGACCCTCCAAGTCAGTCTTCTCAAATAGTCTAACAATCCTAGACTTCTTTGAGGAAAAACAACTCCTGTTCTTCAGCCAATCTGACACCCCAGATTGTAGAAGAAATCACAACACTATGAATCTAATTGCCAAGTAACCTGCTACCTCTACTGACTACCACAGCTTGTAGACTCTACTTCAACAACTTAGATTTGACACAGTGGAACGAAAACAACAAGAGTAGTTGCTTTAAAAACTGAGACTCAACAATTGACTTATATGAAAATTTGAGAGTGTTTGCTTTTGAAGTGTATGACCCTTTTGTGATTTTCGATGATGAGCATTCTGCCTTGAGCCTCCTTTTATAGATGCTGATTTGGGCCTCTTCCAAGCTTAATTTCGAGCTGAATCTTGCTGGATTCTCTTGCAAAAATAATTTGACCAATTGGGCTTTATTTAAATAAAAAAACATATCTTTAGATTCTTATTCAAAATAAATGGCCAATTAAATCTGTTGGTTGTTCCCACCAATGCTCCTAACTTCTATGCTACTCCACTTTAATTTATAACAAATCTTTAATAATACTTTGATAAAAATATCATGAGATCTTCACCATTAATTCCCATGATCAAATCTGCACCCTTGGATCTTCATGCGATAGTCCAGCCTGGACCAGCCTTTTTGATATTCTGTAATCCTCTAATTTCGGCCAGCCTGGATGGGCGCCTGTTATGCTGAATTCTCCTGGATTCGGCCATTTCTGGTCTTGCACATTCTGTCCCTATGATTTCGGCCAACACTGGGCCATGGTCTGATTTTCTGATCTGGACCATCACTGGACTCAAAAAATTATTTCTGAACCATTGATCTGGAAGTTTTTACTCTGATCTGGACAAATTCTTGACTTTGGTCTGGAACAAACTGAAATTAACTTGAACAAAAAATAGTTCAGTCTGGACATTTTACCTTTAATTTTGGACCAGGTCTAGATTGATTCTAGAACTCATTTCTTTTGGTCTGGACTTAGTTCCATGACCTGAATCATGCTATCTTATGGTCTAGGCCAAATCTGGATTGATCTTCTTGTTCTGGACTCATAAACATACCTTCTGGTCAAGTCTAGAACAAGTCTGGACTGTGTAATTTTTCACTGCTAGGCCATCTTCTGGTCAGAATATCTTCTGGAATAAAATTGATATTCGATTCCTGTTTGTCTGGAACAACTCTCCTTCTGGCAGGCTTTCCATTGATATGATCCATGTTTCCTTATGATTTTTCTTCATTCTGATCTGGGCCAGCAAAGATATCTTCTAGTGATATTTTTGACATTCCTGGATATCTTCTGGTCAATCCAGAATTCATTTTTCTGGAGTCCTTTGATATCTGCTTCTGTTTCCTTTAGTTTCTGGGGTATTTAACTTAATAATTCAAAGTACAAAATAAGTTTACATTGAGTACATTTGATATGCATGATTTCTCTGTCTGTTCTGATTTGTGTGATATGTGTGATTTCTTTGATATTTCTTGTTCCTCTTATGATTCTGGTTCTGGTTTTGATAGGTATTGTATTTACCAGTTCTTCTTCCACCAGAGTTACTTTTCTTCTGCTTGATAGATGTTGGAACATAAACCTTTTTCCCTTCATATATTGCCATCATCCATTTACCAGGCACCATGACTGGTGTTTCACTTTGGTTGCTCAGAACATCTGCAACATAAACAATTTTATCTTTTGGTACCCAAATCTGGTTGGGTCTAGGTTTTTTAGTCTTGAAAAGTTTTTTGTTTTCCCTTGTATTTAGCATAGGACAAGACACTTTGGAATGACCATTCTTGTAACGAACAACATACAGAATATCAGAGGGAACATGTTTAGGTTCATTTATATTTTCTTCAAATCCTATACCTCTATTTCCATTCCTACCGACTCCATAAATCATAGAAGCATATTTGCTTCTTTCCATACCACTATCAAGAAATTCTTGAAGAACTTGTTCATACATATCAGAATTACTTGTGGTATTTTCAATTGCTGTTGAATTATGATTATTTTTCAGATTTAAACTTTCATCTTTAAGTTCAGCAAAATTCTTTTTCAAACATACATTCTCTGTTTTCAATTCCGCAATATCAGTTTCAAGAATGACACTTTCTGTTTTAAATTCTGCAATATGATTCTTTAAAAAATTAACTTCTTCTATTAGATTTATATTTTCTTTCTTAAGAGTTTTCAGTTTTAAAGATAATTTGTAATTACTGTTTAAAAAATCATTTAGAGCAGTAATCAAATCAGATCGAGTGAATTCAGAATATACCTCAGTTTCATCATCTTCTGATTCTCTTCCAAAATCAGATTCTGTGTTGGATCCCGAGTTGGTGTGAGCCATCATAGCCAAATCTTCTTGTTCATCTTCAGAAGATTCATCAGAATCATCCCATGTAGAAATCATGCTTTTTTTTAGTTCTGAAATCCTTCCTCTGGTACTTCACTTTCTCCATATTTGGACATTCTGACTTGATATGTCCAGCATCCGTAGCAGATGATACCTTTCTTGTCATGTGTATCATCACTTCCTTTGTTGGACTGATTGGAATATCTCTGGGGAAATTTATTCCTTCTGTTATGCCACATCTTTCTGAACTTCCTGGATAAGAAAGCAATCTCTTCTTCCTTTGAGTTCAGACTTTGATCGTCTAAATCACTATATTCTGATGTTGCTTTTAGAGCCTTCTTCTGTTTGGATTTTAGTGCTAGAGTTTTGAAGGTGCAAACACGGGAAGGGGGGTTGAATTGTGTTTGACTTAACTTGAATACTTTTCCTGTTTTTATACTTTTAAAACAAAACTTGATGAAATAAAAACAGAGTTAGCAGCGGATATAAAGTAAAAAATAAAACACAGAATTTTTATACTGGTTCACCGTTAACGAGGCTACATCCAGTCCCTTCACCTTGAAGGATTTCACTAATTCAAACCTTGAATTACAACCGTTCTACTGACCCTCCAAGTTAGTCTTCTCAAACAGTCTAACAATCCTAGACTCTTGAGGAATACAACTCTTGTCTTTAGCCAATCTGACAATCCCAGATTGTAGAAAAATTTCAACACTATGAATCTAATTGCCAAGTAACCTGCTACCCCTTCTGACTCCCTCAGATTGTAGACTCTACTTCAACAACTTAGATTTGACACAATGGAAAGAAAATAACACGAGTACTTGCTTCTTGAAAGCTGGAACTCACAATTGACCTCTCTGAAAATTTGAGTGTTTGCTTTGGAAGTGTATGACTCTTTTGTGATTTTCGATTGTAAGTATTCTGCCTTGAGCCTCCTTTTATAGATGCAGATTTGGGCCTCTTCCAATGCTTAAATTCGAGCTGAATCTTGCTGGATTCTCTGCAAAAATAACTTGACCAATAGGGCTTCATTTAAAATAAAAAACATATCTTTTTAAGCCTCAGATTTCTTTCAAAAACTAACTGGCCAATCAAATCCTTTCATTGCTTCCCGCCACAGCTCCTAAATTCCACAATACTTCACTTTATTTTTGTAATAAATCTTTTTAATACTTTGATGAAAATAAATTGAAATCTCCATCGTTAATCCTCATGATCAAATCTGGACCATTGGAGCTTAATGCGCTAGTCCAGATCTGGACCAAATAAATTGATATGATGTGATCCTCTGAATTTGGCCATCCCTGGACCACACTTCCTAACCCTCTGATCTTCTGATTTCGGCCATCCTGGACTCGCACCTGATATGCTACAATCCTCTCATCTCGGCCATTGCTGGACCACACATCCCGACCCTCTGATTTCGGCCAACACTGGGCCATGGTCTGATCTTCCGATCTCGGCCAACACTGGGCCAAATAATTAATTCTGAACCATTGATTTGGAAATCTTCCCTCTGATATGGACCAATTCTGGACTTGGTCTGAATTAAATTGAATTTAAATCTGGACAAGTAGTATTTCAGTCTGGACATTTTACCTTTGATTTTGGATCAGGTCTGGATCAATTCTGGAAATCATTTCTTCTGATCTGGACTTAGTTTCATGCCCTTAATCATGCTATCTTATGGTCTGGGTCAATTCTAGATTGATTCTCTTGTTCTGGACTCATTAACTTATCTTCTGGTTGAGTCTGGAACAAGTCTGGGCTATTTTAATTTCTCACTGCCAGGCCATCTTTTGGTCAGAATAACTTATGAAATAAATCTGATATTTGATTCCTGTTGGTCTGGAACAACTCTCCCTCTGGAAGGCTTTCCTCTGGTATGGTCCAGGTTTCCTTCTGATATTTCTTCCTTCTATTCTGGGCCAGCAAAGATATCTTCTGGTGATGTTTTGACATTCCTGGAGTATCTTTCTGGTAATTCCAGAATTCATTTTCTGGAATCCTTTGATCTTCTGCTTCTGATTATTTCAGTTTCTGGTGGTATTTAATTTAATAATTCAAGGTACAAAATAAGATTACATTGAGTACTTTTGTAAACATCAAAATCCTAAGACTTAGAACCAACTTGGTTCCAACAAGTTTTGTTCTTCTTCTTGGGTTCATATTCTTCCAACTCAATTTCATGTGATATGAGAGAGCTGATTAATTCTTCCAGCTTTAGAGTATTCAAATCTTTAGCTTCTTCATTAGCAGTAATCTTTGGTCTCCATTTGATTGTTAGACTTCTAAGTATTTTCCTTACATGATCAGCAGTGGTGTAGCTCTTTTCTAGTACCCTTAATCATGATACTAGAGTCTGGAATCTGGAAAACATAGTTTCAATGTCTTCATCTTCTTCCATCTTGAATAACTCGTACTTCTTGACTAAAATGTTAGCCTTTGCTTCTTGGACTTGCTTACTGCCTTCGTAAGTCAGAATCAGACTATCATAGATGCTCTTCGTTGTTTCTCTGTTAGTGCTTTTGTCGAACTCCTTGAACGTGATTGCATTGATCATGAATGTTCTGGATTTGTGATGCAACTTGAACATCTTCTTCTGATAAGCATCCATATCTCTTCTGGAAATTTTAACACCATCAACATCTTCTGGAGCAGTATAACCATCTTCCACCAAGTCCCAAAGTTCAGGATCTTGTGAAATAAAAAAAACTTCTCAGCCTGTCCTTCCAGTATTCAAATCGTTCTCCATCAAACAGAGGTGGTCTGTTGATGTTTCCTCCAGTAGCTTCTTCATTGAATCCGAACATGTTGATCCCTTGGATTTTTCCTCAAACACTGTAAAGTGCTCAGCCTTGAGACCGAGCTTGATGCCAATTGAAGGTGCAAACACGAGAAGGGGGTTGAATTGTGTTTGTCAAACTTGATTACTTTTGCTGTTTTGTTGAATGTTAATGTGAATTATTCGATAGATAACTAATTAGATTCAGCAACGGATAATAATAACACAACAATTTATACTGGTTCACCGTTAACTAGGCTACGTCAAGTCCCTTCCTCCATAAGGCCTTTTCACTAATTCAAACTCCTTTGAATTACAACACCACTGAGCCTACAAGCCAATCTTCCCAAATAGCCTGACAGCCCCAGACTTTTAAGGAACAACAACACCTTGAATAAACCAGCCAAGTCTTCTCAAACAGCATGACAACCCCAGACTTTTGAGGAATGATAACAACACCTTGACTCTACAATTCAAGTCTTCTCCTACCAATCTGACAACCCCAGATTGAAGAAGGAATCTACACCACTATCGGGTTATGTAATAAAGGTTTGTAACTTTGCAACGTTGCTTCTGAAAAGCTGTTTGCTGCACTGATTCTTGCACTATTTTGTTGCTTATGGAAAGCTGATTGTTGCACTGTATTTCTCTCTCGAAAACACTTAGAAAATATTGCTCTTGCACATTTATGTTTCTCTCTTTTGAACTCTCAGATAATGTTCAATTTAAGCTTGAGTTCTTGTGGTTTTCGATGCTTTATTCTCTAGCATTAAGCCTCTATTTATAGTTGAAATTAGGACTTCACCGATGCTTTACTTCTGGAGTGTATTTCGATTAATCTATTTTGAGAATATTCTGGAGTAGTTTGCTCATATTCTGTTTTGAGTCTTTTGCTCACTGATGCTTTACTTCTGGAGTGTATTTCGATTAATCTATTTTGAGCATTTTGCTCCGCTTCAGTTTTAAGCATACTTTCAGCTAGATTCTGTTTCTCAAGTCTTTTGATCAAATTATGTTTTGAGCATTTTGCTCCGCTTCAGTTTTGAGCATACTTTCAGCTAGATTCTGTTTCTCAAGTCTTTTGCTCCAATTTTGTTTTGAGCATATTTTTAGCTAGATTATGTTTCTCGAGTCTTTTGCTCCAATTCTGTTTTGAGCATTATTCTCTAACATATTCCTCTGACAGATTCCTCTGATGATCATCCTCTGGTGACGTCATCCTCTGATTTCTGCTTCTGGTGATGTCATCTTCTGGTGACATCCTCTGGTGACACCATCCTCTGATTTATACTTATGGTGACGTCATCTTCTGGTGACATCCTCTAGTGACGTCATCCTCTGATTGATGCTTCTGGTAACGTCATCCTCTGATCTATTCTTCTTGTGACAGTTTTCATTCTTCTTCTAAGTCAAATATGTTATTTTCATAAAATACATTTGTTAACATCAAATCTTTAATTGCAAGAACCAACTTGGTTCCAACAGGTTTATCCTCTGGTAACTCATCTTCTGGTGGCATTTATTCTAAGTCAAAAATAGGATTATGTAACGTACTTTTGTTAACATCAAAACTAAGTATAGAACCAACTTGGTTCCAACACTTACAACCTGGGGCAAATCTTTTTTGGAGCCCATAGGAGCCATGATATCCCCTAAGTTTCTTTTTCTTAGTAGGTAGGTATATTAAATACGCATTATAACCAATATATTTGTATGTATAAAATATGTTTCGCAATATCATTTAAAAGTTAACTTGGTGTAGCGACAAGGCGTTCGTATTGTAACGTGACAATAGCGAGTTCAAGTCTTTCACTCTAAACAATCACAAAAGAAAGAGTTTGAGAAATTCAAGTATATGAATAATTGTATGAGTTCTTTGCTGATGAAAACTAAAAGAAAAATTTGAGAAGCAACAGAAATGTATGAGCATACTCGAAAATATGCAGCTCGAATTTGTAGATATGAAATTGAACTGTGTATGATAAAAAGAGCCTTGAGAGTAACTTGAGAATAAAATAAGTGATTGATGATTTGTTTCTTAGACTCTTGCTCTTTAAATTTAACATTCATTCCTATCTATAAATGATGAGATCTTCAGTTTGCTAAAGGAGAAAAAAGTTATTGGACACGAGATTCTATAAATCAATCTTCTTAATGAGGTGTCTTCATGTTTTAGTGTAGTTCAAAGAGAGCGTTATAACAAAGAGAATGTTCTTTTCTAAAAGCATGGGTCAACATGTGTATGTCAAAGTTTGCGTTGGCTTGCTCATATTAGTCTAAATGAAAGATGAAAACAGTGATGTAATTGAAGATGAATCAATCAAAGTCTTTATGACATATTCCTTTGTTTGATACCATAAAGAATGTTTTTTCACTATTCCTTATTTTAGTTTGTATGTGCAATATGTCTTAAATGAATTATTCTTAAAATGACTTCAACTACAATTTACAAAGGTGATCCTTGTTTATTTCTAAATTGATTTAAAACCATTTAAGATGATGAAACTTGTTTTAATATGAAAAATAAATTTTTGTCATAAAACATAGCAAAAAGAACGTCTTTCACAACAAGAAAATTTCAGTTTTGCGACACTTGGATTAGGACGGTTCCTGAAAAACTGTCCTTATCACAAAATCGCGACGGTTCTTGGGGCGGTTTTTGTTAACCGCCGCCGAGAAATTGCGTTTCAGGTTTGCCAAAATTGCGTTTTCCCTCATTTTCGTTTTCCCCCATTTTCGTTTTCCCTCATTTTCATTTTCCCCAAAATTGCGAACCATTTCGTTTCGTTTTCCCATTCTCCATTTCGTTCATTTCATTTTCACCTTCCATCCTCCATTTCGTTTTCCCATTCACGACTACCCTCCATCTTCCTTATTCGACCCTTTTCTCCGAAAAACCCTTTTCTCCCAAATTTGTTTCCTTCAAACTGCCCAATTCCGTCAATCGCCCTATTTTTGAGGAAGTTTGATCTTTCCATCTCTGGAATTGAAGCAATTTCTCTTCTCTGCGGTAAGCTTCATGCCTTTTATCTTTTATGCGATCGAATGCTTGGTGTTGGTTAATAGGGAAGCTGATTATCTGAACATTCCATTTGTCTTCTTGTTTATAATATGATTTTCTTCATTACAAAGGATTTATCATGTTTATGATAAGATGAGGAACAATTTTTGTGTAAAACCTAGGGTGTTTTTGTATTATAGATGTTTAATGTTTTGGTTAGAAGTTAAGACCGGGCATTTGGATTGGCTTTGTCAATATGTAGTGATTTTAGGGAGGAGGAATTTTGTTGATAATAGAGAGAAATTATGTTTTGTGACATGGGGATAATACTTGAATTACCTTGTTGTAAGATTGTTCTTCCTCCATGAAAACAATGGAGCTGGTTAATGTTCTAGTTTTTTGTGAATAGTTAGAATTTTATGGATTTGCAGCAAAAAGGAACATTTGAAACAGGGTAAGAGGATATTACATAAATTCCGAAAGAACTAAGACTGAGATTAGCATATAGAGAAGCAGTTGTTGTTATTCTTGCATGTTATTTTTCTGAACCACACCAATCTTTTGTTGAGGTAACTTTTTTTTTTGTTGAGCAGCTTCATTGTGTGTGAAAATGTGATTATTTGATCTATGTGGCTGTGTGTTTATTGTTTGCAGACTGATATAAGTTCTATTTGCAGCCAGCCTGAATTTCAGTGAGCATATAATTACATTTCGTGCAGAACATGTACTTCATTTGGCCTGTGCGCTAAGATGCCACTTTTGATTTTTCTTGGTTATTGGTGGTCACTTGTTCCATCCAATTAAAACACTCTTTGTATGTACATTATGTAGGGAGGTGCTGAAAGGGAGCAGGGATTACTTCAGATACTGACTGAGATGGACGGATTCAAAGTTTCCACAGTAGAGGTAAGCTTTATTAATTGGATGTCAAGATCATAAAGATGTTATTTTGATATAATGAATTTGAATTTCAGGTGCTTGTGATAGGTGCTACGAATAGATTGGATATTATTGATCCTGCTTTATTGAGGAAGGGTCGTTTCGACAAGATTATTAGAGTTGGTTTACCTTTAAAAGATGGAAGACTTGCCATTTTGAAGGTATTTTACCTCCCCAAACCTTGATTTACTGGGATAAGTCTTCCTTCAGTATTTCATTAAATTAAATTTCTTTTTCCTATTCTTTTCGGTGCAAACTAGGTGCAAGCTATGAATAAGTCTTTTCGCTCAGAGAAGGAAAAGGATACTCTACTTCAAGAAATTGCAGAGCTAACAGAAGATTTTACTGGGGCAGAGCTACGAAATATACTGTAAATAATCGTTGATTGGAATTGATGTATGAATCTGTCATCAAATATAGACTGATACATCCCAAATAAATGACAGGAACGAAGCTGGAATTTTAACAGCCAGGAAGGATCTGGATTACATTGGGCGTGAGGAGCTGCTTGAAGCATTAAAAAGGGTTGGTGTTTCAGCTTCCTTTTGACTGGGTAATTTCTTATGATTACTCAATGCATTTTCACACATCTAATGAATGTTATGGATTTGGAGCAAAAAGGAACATTTGAAATAGGGCAAGAGGATATTACAGAAATTCCTGAAGAACTGGGGCTGAGATTAGCATATAGAGAAGCAGCTGTTGCTATTCTTGCATGTTATTTTCCTGAACCACGCCGTCCTTTTGTTGAGGTAACTTTTTTCTTTGTTGAGAAGCTTCATTGTGTGTGGAAATGTGATTATTTGATCTCTGTCTCTGTGTTGTTTGCAGACTGATATAAGTTCTGTTCGCAGCCAGCCAAATTTGCAATATCATGAAACTTTTGGAAATGTTTTTTCTAGGAAATCATATTACATAAACTACATTGAAGTTGGAAGACTTAGTTAAGTTGAATGATAACATTCCAGTTATCATATGCAAGTTAGAAAAGATTTTCCACTAGGTTTCTTTAACTCAATGGAGCATCTTACAATCCATCTTGCCAATGAAGCAATGTTAGGTGGACCAGTACATTACCGGTGGATGTATCCATTTGAAAGGTAATTTTTTTGGTTGATTTTTAAACGGATTACATGTTTATTATAACTTACTTAATAGACTTTTAATGATTCAATGTGCAGATGTATGGGAGTCTCAAAGCGCGCAGTGACAAACAAGGCTAGGGTTGAAGGCTCCATATGCGCCGACTATATACAACGCGAGACAACTTTCTCATTATTTCAACTCATTCAATTTGTTGCCAACCACAAATTTAAGTAATAATCGTCATTTAGAATGTGATGATCTCCAACCTTCACTATCCATCTTGGTGAAACGTGGTCGACCTAATGGGAAGTTTGGAACACATTATCTAACAGATAACAAATGGAAATTTGCTCATGTACACGTCTTCATTAATTGTGATGAAATTAAACCATATCTTGAGTAAGTGTTCATCTTAACGTTTGCAACATTATATTGATGCAAATCATCATACGTATTTACTTATGAATTATGTGATTGTTGACAACATCTTCTTGGAAAATCACTCAATCAACGAAGAAGACACATCTAGTCTTATACATGAAGAGTTTCCCATATGGCTGAAAGCACATGTAAATAACAAGGCAAATGAAGTGACCAACAAAGACATAATAGCACTATCTCGTGGTCCTTCGTCAATGGCAGTATCTTGGAACATTTACTTTGTTAATGGGTACACGTTTCACACTAAGGACTACAACAATAATAAAATGACAATCAATTGTTGGGTGCATGTAAAGGGTCTTACTGAAGGAGGAGAAGATGATTATTATGGCACAATCAACTATATCATAGAACTAGATTACTTTGGTTTGAAGGACAAGGTTGCATTATTTTATTGTGAATGGTTTGACCCTACAAAAAATAGGGGTACAAGGATTCATCCACAATATCAAATTGTCGATATTAAGATGGATAAACGTTATCGTCTTTATGATCCTTTCATTCTTGTGCAAAAAGCAAGACAATTGTATTATGTCCCCTATCCAGAAATGTGTAGAGATAAGCGTGGGTGGTGTGTGGCAATTACCACAAAACCAAGGGGCCATGTGGAGATTGACAACATAGAGGATGAAATGCTTTATCAGTCTAATGGGATGTCAAATGTTCTACCAATTGCAGAAATTGAATCAATATCTTGTTTACGTGACAACTCACAAGTAAATGTGTTCGAAGAGATTTTTGATTGAAGATTGTAGTGAAGAGAGAAAGGATAGTGATCGAAGATATTATAATAGTATTTTGTATTGTATAATATTAGAATTTATTTTACGTATTTTGTATTGCACTGTTCATGTTGTACTTAAGCAACTTGCTGAATTCTGATAAATTGTTTACATATTATATTGCTGAATTCTGATAAATTGTTTAAATATTATCTTATATTTTTGTTTTATCCTTTTTTATAGTTGTTATATGGATAGTTTACAAGTTACCCTTTTCTAATTAAATGACATTTTTTATTTACACTTTTTGACTTTATGACAACAAATGAATAACAAAGGTGGCGGTGATAAAGGAAAGGTCCATTCTACTCGGTGTAAACCAAAGATGCCACGATCGGGTAAACTTAATGAGCAGCGGGATGTCATACGTCGCAAGTTGTCTACCATTAGGCCACTTCTTGGATCGTCTCCAGCCCCGTCTCAACGTCCTGCATCTACTAATATTGTAGCATATGCTAATACTGTAACACCACCATCTCCCATCCATGCCTCCACCCCTGAGGTATTTGTGTTTATGCATACTCTAGGTTTAAGTCTTTAGACTATGGGTTCCTCTTCACAACATTCCCTATGCGAGACTCTGGTAGAGAAGAATGTGTAACAAACATCTAATGATCATGAGGATAAGGTTGAAATTGGGGACCAACCAAGAGGATGAGGAGGTAGGTCACCAGAACATTCCTCATCTCGTGTTTGTGAGATATGATAATGGAAAAGTCATTATACGACCTTATGGTAACAGGTAAGTTACAACATCACTTATTTTCTTCAGCATCAATCAACAAAATGCCATGAATTAT
Source organism: Cicer cuneatum (assembly GCA_037974295.1). Lineage (NCBI taxonomy): Eukaryota > Viridiplantae > Streptophyta > Magnoliopsida > Fabales > Fabaceae > Cicer > Cicer cuneatum. The sequence goes on along the minus strand of JBBPBO010001985.1, from coordinate 31,186,483 downwards.
ACTATAAGCATAAGTGTAGACTCATTTTATTTATTTAATACTCTGTTTATTCAATACATTAATACAAACTCAGTCCCAGCAACGCAGTTGCAAATGCCATTAAGTATACCATACAAAAACAGTTTCGTGAGCCTATCTATGGTTGGAGTGCAACCACTGGCATTATTAGACAAGATTGGTTTGAAAAATTTGCGGTAAGCATTTGAATATAATTATATGTTCAATTCGTCTTTGTAGCATATATAGGTCGAATTGTGTTATCTGTTTTGTTGATAGTAGATACTATATATATATACTTTTTGTTATTCCTAGGAGAAGGTGTCGTGGGATCCTTGTGATAATGATATTGTGAAACGTGTGTTTGAACAAAAAGCTGCTAAAAGACTATCTGATATGCTTATAAAGGTGAGGCAGAAAGGGACTCGACCTAGTTGGATAGGTGAGAAAGCTTGGACTGGTCTTCAAGCATATTGGGAAGGTGCATCATTGAAGAACATCTCCAACCAAAATAAGACCAATCGAGCTTCAGCAAGAGGCGGAGCTGTCCAAACCTCAGGCCGTAAGGGTCATATTGATGTTGCACTTGAGCTCGTAAGTATTAAATTGACATTTACCTAAAATTAATTCAATTGAATGTTATGATATGTACTTGTGAGTTGTGATCCAATAATCTTGATTTTATTTTAATTGTGGTCCAATAATCTTGACTTTATTTGTAGAACAATAACCTTCAAAGAGATTTACTTCCCGAATAAATACTTTTGACAACCCGTAAGAGGAAAAATGGCGCTTGGGTTGATAGTCGCGCATAATCTACTTATGTATATTCTTTATTTATCTAAATTCTTTATGCAAATTCTTTATATTACCAATTAACCAAAAAAGAATATGATCTCATTTACACCAAGAGTCCTAGATGAGAAATCCCTTTATTATACATGTATTGGTGTAAGTTAGTATGTTATCTACATCTTGACTTGTTTGTATAATTTATTTTAGAATTTGGATCATATATTAGCTTATTAAATTTTTCCATTGATCAGGGAACATTTAAAAAAAATGGAGGAAGTACAAACACAGCTTGGCGACACAAGTGTAGATGGTGCTAAAGAGTTAGATGGACCGACAATACTTAAGTTATGGATACAATCTGCAGGGGGTTGCACTCATGGTCAAGTTTATGGTACGGGAAACTTATCTTTTAACCTCCGACATGGTGTATATCGCTTACACAAAAATCCCAGAATCCTTCTAATTCTATGACTGGGATGTCTTTAGAAGCGGAGAGGGAAACTAGAATTAGAGTTGAACAAATTTCTCAAGATGCAGTGGCCCAAGCTCAAGTGGCTACCAAGGTCGCCAAAGAGGCTAGGGAGCATTCAAAGAAGTTAGAGAATGATTTTATGCATTAAAGCAGTTTTTTGTGGATAAAATTGACGTTTTGCACTGTCAATCAACTAGTGAATCATCTAATGCGAGTCATCCTCCTTCGGATCCTCATTACGATGATAATTTGGATAACGTGTCACTGGAAGAAATTTGATCTCATATATAGTTATGCTTACTTTTTGTAGTCCTTGGTTGACAGTTATGCAATAGGTGACTTTGCTAGGTTGTTATTTGATATTATGTTAATATTTTGTATTATGATAACAAATGATACTTTATGTTGCCTTTTTTATGTTGTCAATGCAAGGGGTTTTTGAAGTATTATTGATTTTATAAATTTTTAAATAAGATTGAGCAGGTGCTAAAAAAAATTAAATAAATTTAAAATTAGCGTGAGCTTAATCCGACGCTAACCAATTGTTGACTATTCAATTTTGACTTTAACGTCGGCCGGACTGAGGCTAAAATATAAATAAAGTTGACTTTTAGTTGACCGTAGAATCGGCGAAGCCGACGCTAATAGTTTGTTGACTTTTTCTTTGTTGACTTTAGCGTCGGAGTGACCAACACTACATTACAAAGAAAGTTGACGTTTAATTGACTTAAGCGTCGACTTCATTCGATGCTAACTATTTTGTTGAGTTTAACATGTTGACTTTAGCGTTGGCCATCCGACGTAAACGATTTGATGACGTGGAAACATACTTAATTAGCGTCAAATGTTCTATTTTAGTTTCTAGTGTCGGCCCGGCCGACACGAATATATGGTCAGATGGTATTTGGCCAACGCTATGTATTAGCTTCGACTGTTTTAGCCTAGGCCTGACGCCGATGCTAATTCGAGACTAAATCGAGGTTAGCGTAGGCTTTTGGCCTGTTAGTGTGGGATTTTGGCCGATGCTAAATCTTGTTTTTCTAGTAGTGTAACCCAATGGTCACACCTACTTGGACTGCACAGTGAGGTGTGAACCATTTTTTTTTGCTAGCACAAATTTTCCATGTTCATTATGTATATACATGTCAACACCCACCTTATTTGTATGCGAGAAGGATGCACCAGTATTGCATTTCATTCTACATGCCTCTAGTTTCCTTCAAAAGATTGTTGGTTGACCCATTTGCATCTTTGATGCTTGATATTGAGTGCTTTTATAGCAGTCGAGTCATTAAACAAATCAACAGCTCGTGTAAAAACATGGTTTTGCCTCTCGATGACATTTTTCCAACATTTGTTGTTATGTTGTTTCCATATGCTCCAAATGATATATGCAAAGTGACATGCCTCCTTACTGGGTAGTTGTTGCAACAATGTGAAAATGATTTTTGATGCCTCCATACTTTGAGACTTAGCATCATCAATAACCTAAAATAAATAACTTTTTTTCCAAATATGTCGACTATTAGTTCAAGTAAAAAGAATACGAGTACTATCCTCTGTTGGTTGATTGCACATCACACAACTACTGGGATACTCTACTCCATGTTGTTGTAGTTGGACTATGAAGGTGCAAACACGAGAAGGGGGTTGAATTGTGTTTTCCAAACTCGAATTCTTTTTGTTGTTTTGTTGAATGTTGATGTAAATTATTTGATGAATAAATAATTAGATTAAGCAGCGAATAATAACAACATAAGAACACAATAATTTATCCTGGATCACCATTAACTTGGCTACATCCAGTCCCTTCATCCTGAAGGCTTTAATCCACTAATTCAAAACCTTTGAATTACAGCACCTGACCTTCGAAGCCGGTCTTCTCAAACAGCCTGATAACCCTAGACTTTTAAGGAACAAGAACAACACCTTGACTCTACAAGTCAAGTCTTCTCCTACCAATGTAACAACCCCAGATTGAAGAAGGAATCTACACCATTATCGGGTTTGATTACAAGGGTTTGGAACTCTGCAAAGTTGTTTCTGGAAAGCTGATTGCTGCAATGACTTTCACACTCTTTTATTGCTTCTGGAATGCTGATTGTTAGACTGAATTTCTCTCTCGAAAACACTTAGAAAATATTGCTTTTGCACTCAAGTATTTCTCTCTATTGAACTCTCGGATAACTTTGAATTCGAAGCTTGAGTTCTGTGTTTTTCGATGCATAATGTTGCTGCCTGAAGCCTCCTTTTATAGTAGCAATTAGGGCTTTGTCCAAGCTTAAATTCGAGATAAATCTTTCTCAGATTTCCTTTGAAAATTATGTTGGCAATCCTGTTTCACTTAATGTAAAACCGTATCTTTTTAACTTCAGATTGCACTTTAAAATTCTATTGACCAATCTTGTTTCTCTTAATTTCAAACCATATATTTTTAGCTTCAGATTGCATTTGAATTTCCTTTTAGTCTTCAGTGATTTTTGAACCAAATCCCCTTAATACTTTGATCAAATTTCTATCAAAATTCAATAAAGTCTTCTTTGAATTTTAATCAAGTCTTCACTGATCTGCATCATGATTTAAATTCTAGACCATATGATTTTCTGATCTCGACCAACTGTGGACCATGTTGTCTAATCTGTACCATTCTGTGATCTTTTGATTTCGACCAATTCTGGACCATGTGATCTGATATGTACCATTCTGTGATATTCTGATTTCGACCAATTCTGAACCATGTGATCTGATATGTACCATTCTGTGATCTTATGATCTGGACCATTGATCTTATGACATGGACCATTGATCTTCTGATATGGACCATTTATCTTATGATCTAGACCATTGATCTTATGATTTGGACCAAGTCTGGACTAAGTCTTATGTTTTGGACCATTCTATCTTCTGTTATGGACCAAGTCTGGACCAAGTCTTATGTTCTGGACCATGCTATCTTATGGTCTAGACAAAGTCTCTTTCTGGACTCTGCTTCCTTCTGATATGGGCCAAGAAATATATCCTCTGATGATGTTATTTTTCCTTCCCTTTGATGATATCCTCTGATGTTTGCCTTTGATGACATCCTCTGGTATTCTCTGGAGGTATCTTCTGGTACCCCCTGGCCGAAACGTCTGGTGGCATTTTTTATCTTCTGGTGATGTCATCCTCTGGTGTATCCTCTGATTTTGCACAACCTCTGATTTTTTCTTCTAAGTCAAAATACGATTTACATAAAATACTTTTGTTAACATCAAAACCTTAATTGAAAGAACCAACTTGGTTCCAACAGACTATAGTAGAAAAACAATGCCTCAATCACTAAGATGCCAAATAAGGTTCCATTGCCCAAGAACTCTCAAGTGGGCCACATCATGAAAGGTATGCACATATACCTGGTAGGTGCTTTTCATTGAGTACTCTCCATTTCGCTCCTTGCACCAAATCCTCCCGTCATTAGTAATTGAGTCAAATGGAGGAGTTTGAAATATTTTAGTATCAATTGTCGAGTCAAACAAAGATGCAATGAGCATAATATTCCAAAATTTTACTAATGGGTTGATGAGATCCTCTACACAAAGATTTTTCAAATAGTACCATCATGCAACCATCGTTCATGCCAAAGCGATATTTGGTTACTTGAGCCAATACACCATCTAGTGCTAGCTTTAAGCCCACATTTGGCACTACATATACTACTCTAAACAAAGCTCGGATTGCGACCAATATTAAATTCTAGAAATTGTCCATTCGACAAATGCTTAGCCTTAAACAGTCTAGATATGAGGGTATGAAGATTACTCATGAATCATGATGCACCAACCTTGCTTTCTAGCATTACAATGTTAAAAGCTATAAAGTTTTTAAAACCCGTCATTCCCTGTTGGAAATGAAGAACATAGAGCTAGTTTGTGAATTGAAAAAATAGAAGTCCCACATATGAGAGATTACACATTCTAGTAGTGTTTATAAGGCGAAGGTATGATACTTGGGGTGTGCCCCAAGGGGTACCCTAATTTTGTGAAGGGGCGATAACGCATGCAAAATAAATCACCACACACGCGCGTGCACGCGCTGCCGTCGTCCGTCCGGCCGGCTGGGCCGGCCGGGCTTGGGTGGTGAATTATTATTTTTTAATACAAAGAAAATTAAAAAATTAATATTTATTTTCTGAAAAAAGGAATGTTTGTGTTTTTATTTAATTGGCCCTCCACTGAGTCAACACTTTATTTCTGATCCAGTAAGTCATTCCTTGTATTTCGCGCGGTTCGGTTTTTGTCAAAACCCTACCTAGTTTCCCGTTTGTTTTGTGGCCACATACTTGGTCAATACTCTGGAAATTTCGGAGTCAACCTAACATAGAATAATGGGGCACATTTTTAGTGTGAGTCTGGTCTGATGGATCTCGAAATCTCTCAGACCCGAAAGCAAATCTCCTCTATAAATAGAGCGTTCTACTCAGTTGGAAATCACACCAAAAGCTCTCCATTCTTCTGAGGCTTTTCTCTTCTTCTCCCTCCCTATTCTTACTTCTCCGTTTTCTTTCTTTCGAGTGGTTTTAGTACCATATTACGAGTGGCAGCCATTATACTGCCATATTGAGGGTGTAACTCTAGAACGGTTTTTTACGGTGCAGTGAAACTCCGATACAGAGTAACTGACATGTTTTATCCTGGGGACGGCGTGGTTGATAGTCTGTCTTGCACAATTTGGACAATGCTGCAAAACGTCTTAAAGAGAGCGACCTAATCCGCGACTCAACCCAATAATATTTTCGGTGGCATAAATTGTTTTTTTTAAACTGTTTTTCAAACTCTTAACAACATTCTCTCTCCTTTATTCATAGCCATTCTATTCCAAGAGAGCCAATGTATACCTTTAGACTAATTATCAAAGTGACTCCAACAAAAGGCATTTATCATTTTATTAATCTCATTACATAGTGAAGTTGGATGAGAAATATACTCATAATGTAAGTGGGAATAGCCTGTAAGACATATTTAATAACTACCTCTCAATTCGCCTGTGAAAAGCATTTGCTACTACAGGAGTTGATCTTTCGCCAAACTTTTTCTTTAATAAAATTAAATATAGCCTTTTTGTCTTCCAACCATAGAGAGAAGTCCTAAATACTTACTGGTGCCCGTACTTCAAGAATGTTTGCAACCGAGTCTTAAATATCTTAAGGGATGCTACGACTATAAAAGATATCAAATTTTTGGAAGTTAATGAATTGCCCTGAAGGTATTATAACAAAGTGTTCTTTATGACCAAAACTTCATTGTCATTTGCCCTAAAAGAAAGGAATCGATCATCTACAAATAGCAGATGAGATATGATAGGAGTATTCTTGCAAATTTTAGCAGCATAAATATCACCTGTTGTTTCAGTTTTTCGTATCTAACACTGTGAAATCCTAACAATGCCACCGTAATGATAAACTTGATAAGCTATGATATCCTTGTTCAGTAATTTTTGAATGGTCTAAGTTTAGTCAAATTATACTTTTTCTTTTGGAATATTTTCGGATTAAACAAAAGGAAAAAGAGATTGTTCACGGTAGAAAAAAAACTTAAGACGATAATGTGGTTTTTTTTTTTCATTTATATCCCTTTTTAAATTTTTTTTTTTAAATATCCTACATTAAAATTTATATACTAAAATGTCGTATTTTTTTTTACTTTTAAGAGATCGCATCTCCGCCCTGCGACTACTTGAAGGATAATTTTTTTTTTAGTAGGAGGTCGCATGCGACCATCTACAATCTTTTAATTTTTTTATTTTTTATTTTAAAGATAATACATTGAAGAAAAAAAATTAAAAGGTGGTCGCAGAACAGGATGCGACCTCCTGAAAGTAAAAAAAATGTAGTGTATTTTTATATAAATTTCAATATAGGGTATATTGGAAATTTAAAAAAAAAGGATATAAATGAAAAAAAAAACAATAATGTAACTTGGTGGAAGGAAAATCATTGATTTAGAGGTATGGTGGTTATGCAACTAAACATTATTCATTTTTTTTTTAATTATATTTGTATTTCTTTGTTTTTAATTTACAACTTAAGTTAATTGGTGTCCTTCTATATTAAGCAGGTTTGGAATCTGGAATTTGTTTTGAAAGTGAAATCTAGAAAATATAACTTCAAAATATATGGTTTGTCCATGTACACAGATTTACTTTATGCGCTTATAAATAAGTGGTGTGCTTTTAAATAAAAACAGCCAATTCATTTTATTTATATATTAAATAATACATTCGAAATTCTTTTTATCTTTTAAATTATATACATATTACTTATTATACTTGCAAGCTTTGTTATATTCATATATTCTTAATAAGTTGATTTGCAAAATATGTATTTTTTTTTCTTCCAAATAAAATATCTTGGTGTTTAAAAACTTCACAAGATTTATAATTTTTTAAACCATTATAATTAGCAATTATATATTAATATCATACATAAACACAAAACTAAATAAATACCAATTTTGACTTTTGTTTTATCCACTCACGTAAACAAGAGCATTGTATCAACTCAATAATAAAAGCAACATCAAAAGATTGTAATAGTAGCATCATAAGCTTTATGAAGATATTTTAAGTAGACTATCATTTGAACCATAAGAGCTTTAACTAAGAGGATGAGAAAGTCATCATAGATTTCAAGATAATGCTACAATGATGGGTCATCAACAAGAAGATAAGCATAGTTGCACCTATAAAATTGAACATATGTGGAACATACAATAGAGGATGTAACTTGTTACCACACCATTGCAAGTAGTGTACTTAACCATTATAAAGAATTGAGAAGCCTAATTCATAAATAGAAAATGACTATCCTAAAGCCGAGGATGATCATCACAATATGTTGCATGTCAATCACAAATAGAATCTCTTGGAATAAGTCAAGATGGTTCTATATGAAACTGAAATGATGAAGTATCCAGATCCGAGGATAGATATGAGGATGAATATTCTTCACAATCTCATATTTGAGGATAAACCCGAGGATGGACGTTCATCAAAATCTCGGGCCTGGGGATGAATATTTTTCACAATCTCATATCCAAGGAAAATATTTATCAAAGTTTTCATCTCACAATTATTGAAAAAGTAATTGTCATAAAAGTACAGCGGGACAAAAGTTAACAAACTTTTCATACTATTCAAGGTTCACCAAAAGTAAAAGAATAAGTGACATCACATTAGTCACATACTCTTATGTGAGAGATAAGTGAAGTAACAATGTCAATTTACAAGAAAGGGGGTTTGAATTGTAAATTTGCCCTTTTTAAATTTCCTGTTAAAAACTTAAGAAAATAACTCAAGATTGATATTGGTTGTGAAAACAGAAAACGGAGAACGTTCTTGGTTTTGACTAGAATACGGAGAATGTTCTTGGTTAGTTAAAATTAACAATTTAACTTATCTATTTAACTATATATTTAAACATACTGAAAGTAAATAGATAAGGGAAGAGATACCACACAAAGATATATCCTGGTTCACCCAACTCGGGCTACGTCCAGTCTTCACAACTGTGAGATTTTCACTAAGTGCTAAAACGAAGATCAATCTTGGTTTTACACACCCTGTTTTAGATCAACTTTGATCTGTTACAAAAACAAATACTTTCCACCCAGAAAGAAGTTCAATCAAATCATCTATCAATCTTTAGATAGGATTTTATAGTTCACCTTTTAATCATAAAAGGATTTCCAACAAGCTTACTCAAAACTATACTTCATACTATAGCCTTGAGTTTACAATATATGATTTAAAGTGTTTTGTCAGAATCTGAGAAGGTTCAACAGTTATTTGAGTTCTGATTCTTTGACAGAGAAATACACGAGAATGATTCTAGGAATCGAATAGGAAAAATCAGAACTGACTCAATATATGTGAGTGAGATAAATTCAAGTATGATTGAAGTGAGTAATGAATTGCTTAGTACTTGAAGCTCTGATTTTGGACATAATCTGAGTATGCTCAACTCGTGTTTGAGATTAGATTCTTGACAAAAGAATTCAGTAGAATGATTCTGATATGAAGAAGAAGAAGAACAAAACTGAATCTTTTGTTTGTGATTGAGAAGCTTTCACGTATGTAAGTGTATGTAAGTGATGTATTGATTTGAACTTGAAGCTCTTGAATCTGATTATGAATGATGAAATAATTGCTTTCGTGAGTTCTTCTTATTGCCTTTATCTTGAGTTCTCTTTTATAGACTCAAAAAGTGCTTATGACAGCTCATTTGGCCGTTGGGAACAAACTGGCTATCCTTTGTTAGTGATTAGGTGAGAGCAGGCCAAAAAGCAAGAACGTTCTTCATTCTACTTCTGATGTTCAAGAGCAGACTCGGTTCTTCCTCTATGTGGCAAATGAGTCTTGATCTTAGTGATGTGTATTCTTGGCTTTTAAATTTGTAGAGGGATCCTCTGGTGATATCTTCCGGTATCCTCTGGAGGTATCTTCTGGTATCCTCTGGTGATATCTTGTGGTATCCTCTAGAGGTATCTTCTGGTATCCTCTAGAGGTATTCTCTGGTGACATCTTCTGGAGGTATCCTCTGGTGATATCTTCTGGTATCCTCTTGAGGTATCTTCTGGTATCCTCTGGAGGTATCCTCTAATGATATCTTCTAGTATCCTCGAGAGGTATCTTCTGGTATCCTCTAGTGACATCTTCTGGTATCCTCTTGAGGTATCTTCTGGAGGCATCCTCTGGTGACATCTTTTGGAGGTATCTTCTGGTGACGTCATCCTCTGGTGATGTCATCCTCTGGTGATATCCTCTGATGTTTATATACTTCAAAATTGTTCAACATTCTTGGCAGTCAACCTGGAGAATGATGTTCAGTATGCTGGAGAATGATTGTATCATTCTGGACTGATGTTATCATACTGGAGGATGATGTTTGATCATTCTGGAGATAGTTGTTAATCATGCTTGAGAAAGATGTTTGCTGTTGAAGATTGTTTATCAATCTGGAGACTGATGATACACTGCTGGATTATGATGTTAAACATGCTGGAGATTAATGTTATCATGTTGGAGATTGATGTTAACATGCTGGAGAATGATAATCATTCTGGACATAAGATCATTTTGGACAGCAGATCATTCTGGAGAGTTATCTGATCATTTTGGAGATTGATCTGGTCATTCTGGAGATTGATCTGGTCATTCTGGAGATTGATCTGGTCATTCTGGAGATTGATCTGGTCATTCTGGAGATTGATCTGATCATTCTGGACATTTCTAGAGACTGATCTGTCTTGTTAGAACAGTTTGATTCATAGCCTTTTTCCTTAAACAAAACTCAAGTGCAATAATTAGTAGATCACCATTCATAAAACTCAATCATTTAATTCAAAAGGTTTGTTGTCATTAAAACATATATCAAAAAGGTTTTTTCCTCAACAATAAGAACCTTCATCCTTACACTTAACATAACTTGAGGATGAACTCTAAAAAAAAATCATTCTCTCATATATAAAAATGAGGTCTTATGTGAACAATACAAAAACGTTATGTCAACATTGTTCAAATTTGTACAAAAGCCTTTTTAACTAGGACAAGCACATTAATCGTGATTTTCAAGGTATTAGAAACAAGAAAAAAGTTTTTCATCCATAATAGATCAAAAGGATAATTAGAATGTCTTCTACAAATCATATTCTAGAAGGTTACCTAACAAGTACAAAAGGTGTCAACATGTTTACACCAAATTCCAACAGTCATATTTGGAAAAGAAAGATATGTAATCATCTCTCAAAGACTTACATAGATTCGAGGATGATCATCTATGAACATCCTTAAAATTAGTTACATAAGAGGATTAATACAGTCTCAATATAAGGATAGACGTAGAGGATATCCTCGTAACAAATTTGACACGTATAGAAAAGTAAAAAGGTACAAAAAGGCGAAGTACTTGACATGAAGGGCACACTAGTTAAAATGGTTGGAAAAGGGAAAACAAAAAGCAACAATCACTTCAAGACTCAATAAAATAGAAACTTCATCCTTATATTTAAACAAAATATGAGGACGGACCATAACAATCACCCTCTTAGCATACTTAACACGAGGATAAAAGTTGACGGACAATTTTGCAAATAAAGACAAGTCCAAGGATACTTAGCAAAGTCTCCAACAAAGATTGTAGAAAATAGAGCATCCATCCTCATACTTAAACCATGTCTAAGGACATACCCTAGCAGTCATCCTCTCAACATACTTAACACGAGGATAAAAGTTGAATGATAGTCTTGCAAATAAAGACAATTCCAAGGAAACTTAGCAAAGTCTCCAATATATTTTGCTAACTTATATGTTTGAAGCTCAAAAGGCAATTATTGTTGGAACCAAGTTGGTTTTTCACTAATAGTTTTGATGTTAACAAAAGTATTTTATGCGAACAATAAATTTGGACTAATGGCTTCGTTAAGTATGCAAAAATTGAAGATTGCGTCTAAACATATAGCTTTAATAGTAACATGCCTCTGAAGGTTACGAAGATTGCCTCTAATGTCTCGGTCTGAAATTTTGGTCTGAAGATTGCCTCTGAAGAATGGCTCTGAAACTGAGTCTGAAGACTGCATCTGAAGATTGAATTTGAAGCATGCCTCTGAAGCTCTTGCATGCATCTGATTTGCACAAACTCAGCATGCATGTGAAGAGTTCATATCAAGGAATATTTAACTCTAAAGAGATTGTTCAAATAAAAAATTTAAAGCTCACAATTCGCTAATCAAAATGGTGCAACACACTGAAAATGTTGCCTATGATATGAAATATCTAATGTTGCATTGACTCTAAAGTTTCAACAAGGTGATTTGCCCAATGCCACTAATTCTAAGTCATGCAATTACGCCTCTAACTATTATTACTCAAGAAACAAAACATCTCACTTCAACAAGAAAGTCAATGCCTGAGATGGAAAATCAACAACTGAAGTTGAAAGAATTAAGTATACAAAGAAGATTTAGCCGAATAAAAAAACTTGTGAAGATACAAGAACAACGCGAATCCATTCTAGCTCAAATCAAGAAAGAGTATGAAAGAAGATTTGTGTTTTTAAAGACAATCTAAAATAAGATTTGATTTAGATTTATAATTCAAGAAAATCTTTGACCAAGTTGAAAAGAAGATATGGTCAAAATTTGTTTGGAAGAAGATATTATCAAGATTTTATCAACAAGAAGATATGAATTATTTACAAGAATATTTAACCAAGATTTATCACAAGGAGATATGAATTATTTATTTGAAGATTTATCACAAGGAGATTTATCCTTAGCTTCTTGAATTATTCACAAGAATTTTCATGTGACGAAAATTCTTAGGAGTCTACCAAGCAAGTGGAGACATAAGACTACAACTATTATGTTAAATTTGATGAAAAACAACTTGACCTTAAAAAGTCAAAGAAATTTGATGATCATGCAGGTTTACTAGAACCAGAGAAAGCAAATGCAGACAAACCATAATAACCTAAAAAATCAGAGGATACAAGTAAATCAGAAGAAGATGACAAACCATTAGAAGATGAATCCGACCAAGTCAGAAGCAGTCAAGAAAACTCATAAGGGAGATCTAGATGGAAGTACAAGTCATCCCATCTTGAAACTCTAATAATTGGAAATGCAAATGATCCTTTGAAGACTAGATCATCATTGAAAGACACAACTTTGTTTGGTATACTATATCATCAATTGAACATATATATATTGATGAAGCACTGGCAGAAGATGGATGGATCCTTGCAATGCAAGAAGAGTTAAATGAATTTAAAAGGAATGGCGTTTGGGATCTAGTACCTAGACCAAAGAAAAAAATTGTTGGAACCAAGTGGGTTTTCAGAAACAAGGCAAGACTTGATGCACAAGGCTATAGTCAGCAAGAAGGCATTGATTACATTGAGGCATTTGCTTCAGTTGTAAGGTTACAACCTATTCATATCCTACTTTCTTTTGCTGCTTATAATAACATTACATTATTTCAAATGGATGTTAAAAGTGCATTTCTAAATGGGCATATAAGTGAATAAGTCTATGTTAAGCAACCATCAGGTTTTGAAATTTTTGAATTTCCAAACCATGTATTTAAACTTAGAAAATCTTGCTATATGGTCTAAAACATGTATTTAAACTTAGAATATATGGTCTAAAACAAGCACCTAGGGCATGATATGATAGACTAAATAATTTCTTGCTTAAAAACAATTTTGAAAGAAAACACCCTGTTTTGAAAATCAATAGGAGATGACATTCTTATCATTCAAATTCATGTTGATGACATTATTTTTGGATCTACTAATGGCACTCTTTATCAAGAATTTGCTAAGTTGATGGATCTTGAATTTTAAATTAGTGTGATGAGAGAACTTAAGTTTTTCTTTGGAATACAAATTCAACAAAGTCAAAAAGGCATATACATTCATCAAATCAAATATATAAAAAAGCTTCTCATGAAGTTTAAAATGAATGATTATAAACCTATAGCTACACCAATGCACCCTACCTGTTCACTTGAAAATGATGAATCAGTCTAGGAGATTGACTAGAAAAAAATATAGAGGAATGATTGGATCATTACTTTACCTTATTTCCTTCAAACCTGATATTATGTTTAGTGTGTGTGTATGTGTGTTCAAGATTTCAGGCTGATACAAGGGAATCTCATTTACCTGATGTTAAGAGGATCGTTAGATACTTAAAAGGAACTACCAACCTTAGCTTGTTCTACAAGAAATCTACTAAGTACAAATTAAGTTGCTATTGTGATGTTGATTATGTTGGAGACAAACTTGAGAGAAAAAACACAAGTGGAAATTGCACATTTCTTGGTGAACACTTAATCTCATGGTCTAGTAAGGAACAAAACACAATTGTAATGTCAACAATAGAGGTTGAGTACATTTCAGCAGTTGGTTGCAGTTCTCAATTGCTATGGATGAAACATCAACTGGAAGATTACAAGATTCTTGAGAGTAACATTCCCATATTATGTGACAACACTTCTGCCATTTTCCTAACCAAGAACCCAATCCTACATTCTAGAGGCAAACACATAGAAATCAAACATCACTTTATTATGAACTTTGTTAGAAAATGAGTATTAAATATCCAGTTTCTAGACACTGAACACCAATGGGCTAGCATATTCACCAAACCACTAGTTGAAGATAGATTTAATTTCATTAAGTATGCAAAAATTGGAAGAAGAAAATCAAAGAAATCGACTAGAGGAAGCGACAAGAGGAAAGTCACCAGAGGAAGTGTCCAAAGGATGAGATCAGATGAACACAAAGTATACACGTCTGTCTCTTAACACATTGTCAATATGCTAGAAGACTTAGAGTTTAAAGTATATGATGCAATCTAATACTTTTATATTTTAAATGCACGTGAGAACCTTATACTTTTAGCATATGCATCAAAAGAATTTTCAAAGTGTCAAAATGCATGAACAATGTTTGAAAATTAAGTTTTTGACAAAAGCTAAAGTTGTATTCGACTATAGCATGTTGTAGCCGAATACAAACTCAAGTTAGTAGCAAAAACATTATATCTGTATTCGACTACAGGATGTCGTAACCAAATACATTGTATTCGACTAAAGGATGTCGTAGCCAAATACACTGTATTCGACTACAGGATGTCGTAGCCGAATACAAAACCAAGTCAGAAGCTAAAACTGCACTTTTGTATTTGACTACAGGATGTCGTAGTCGAATACAAAATCAAGTCAGTGGCTAAATTCACTCATTTGTATTCGACTACAAGGTTTCATATTCGAATACATGCTTAAAATTGTTTGAAAAATCTGAACGTTACAGAGGTGTATTCGACTACACATTGGCAATAGCCGAATACAAATGCGAATCAATGTGATTTTTCAGTTCATAATGATTCTGGATCATTGCATATATTCATCAAACCTCTATGAACAACTGCCACTAATATGAAGAGATGTCTTAGGAGTATAAATACCTCATAGGCTCGAGTTTAATCACAACACTTACACAACAACTTTCACAAAAATTCATAACTTTCTTTGAGAAATTTCAAATATCCATTAAGAGTCAAACTTTCATATTTCAAGTGCATATTGTTTTGCATTTTCATATTATTGAGAAAGGTTCTCTACGGCACTTGAAGTACAATAGTATTGGATTGTTATCATTGTACAAAGAAAGCATATCAACTGTATATTCACTTAAGTTCAATCAAAATCATTCAAGTTATTGTTGAATAAAGTGGTGTACTATCTTTAAGTATTGTAAACTAAGATAGTGGTGTGCTATCTTAGGGAAAGTGTTAGAAGTCTGTAATAGAAGTCTTTGAGTTAAACTTGTACTTATTCTAACATTAGTGGAAAATCTTTTGTGGTGTGCAAGAGGACTGGATGTACCCTTGGTTATAAGGGGAACCAGGATAAATTCTTTGTGTTCTTTATTTTTCTGCCATTTACATTTTACTTCACTTATCATAAGTCAGAAAAATAATCCACTAAGTCTCTAAAAACCAGAAAATTTCTAAACACCTAATTCACCTCCTCTCTTAGTTGCGCCTTTGAACTTACATTTTCTACAAGAAGATGTGAATTATTTACAAGAAGAGTTTATCAGAATCTACAAGAAGATATGAATTATTTACAAGAATATATGATCAAGAATTGTTTACAAGAAGAAACAATCACAAGAAGATACATTTATTATTTACAAAGATATGATTTAGATTTTGCAAGGACAAAGGAGAAACCAATTTGTTAAAATCAACTTGTTAGAAGCAAACCAATTTGTTCCAAACACTCTTGTAATCCAACCTGATAACGACTTTCGTGTTCCTCAAGCAATCTGTAGGTTTTTAGGTTGTGTTGAGAAAACTTGGCTTGTAGAGTCAATGTGTTTGTGTTTCTCAAAAAGTATGTAAGTGTCATGTTGTTTTGAGAAGATTGACTTATAGGGTCAAGTGTTGTGTAATTCAAGTTTTGAATTGGTGGATTAAATCCTTCTGAGTGAGGGGACTGGACGTAGTCTCCAAGTTAGTGGTGAACCAGGATAAATTTTTGTGTCACTTTAATTCTACAACTCTTGTTTTACTTCTGCCTCTGATCACATAATTTGATTGCTACTAGTTTTATTATAAGTAAGTCACCAACTCCGAACTAGTTTTAAATAAATTACGAAAAAGAAACCAACTTAGTCAAACACAATTCAACCACCCTTCTCATGTTTGCACCTTCAACTATAAGTATAGAAGTATTAATCTTCAAATGTCAAGCTTATCATCATTCTCTTCATTCTACACAAACTCTTCGAAACTTAAACATATTATGAGGATCATTTTTTTAGTGTATTATTTACAACTTCATATCACTATCTTATCTTAGAATGTTTTAATATGATCCCAAACAAATCAAACACATTACTACTTGTATATCCTCAAGTTAATATAAACTTGAGTTATTGTGTAAGCCTGTTGAGACTAGTAAAATACAGTATTGTAAGCCTAGTGAGGTTAAAAAAATACATAGTTGAAAAGGTGCAGATAAGAGGACGAGTTTCTGAGCACTAGTGAAAATCTCACAAAGATGTGAGAACTGAAGTAACATATATCAGGTGAACCAATATAAATTTTGTGTGAATCTTCTTAAACTCTACTCTCCTTATATTTGTTTTAATCACACTCTTAGTACACTTATCACACATATTTCAAACTAATATTCTTCTTCTTTAAATCATCCTCAATAAGAGGAGGATTATTTTCCATCTAATCATTCTCCCTTCAAAGACACTTGAGAGGATAATATGAGTGTGAGTAAATCTTGATATTGAAAGTTTTTCTGGCATCATAGTCAAAAAATGTATATATCATATTGGTAATATATTTTGCACGTTGTTGCTTCCATATCCCAAAATCTTCAACATCCCATTAGCATTCTAACCATACAGATTTTTGTCGAATTTTTTCGAACTATTAAAGTTGTCCTCTTATTTGTGTCTGATGTAATAGTTATGTAGAACAAAATTCACATTATGATTGTAATTGTCCTAATATTTAAAATTGCTAGAAGATTGCTATAATTTGGAATCTGATTGAAACAATAATTGTTGAGCATTTGGAGTAGAATCTGAATTTTGGGGATAACGTAGATTATAAGCCAAAGAAAACTTGCGTTTGGGCTATTGCATGCTTTATATTAGAAAACTCCGCGAGACTTAGCTTTACTTTGTAAAAATTAGCATATGGGTAGTACATGGATAGTTTATAACCGATAGTTAATAGCTACTAAACTAATGATAAAAAAAGTATATTTTTAATTAAAAATATTTTGTATTAAATAATATTTAAAATATTTTAAAAGTAGTAATTTAATTTTTTTATTAATTTAATTTTTATTAATCTGATTTTTTATTTATTTAAGTAGTTTATTTATTTTAAATATTAAATTTAAAATTATAATAACAAATTATTTATTAATCTGATATATTTTTATATTTATTTAGTTATTTTATTTATTTTAAATTATATAAATAAATTATTTTAAATTATTTACTTAAAAATATTTTTAATAAAATTATTTTAAATTTTAAATTAATTAAATTATAAAAAATAAATTATAAAGAATAAAAAAGAGGATTTTGGCTGTAATAATAAAAATAAAATTAGAAGAAAAAATAATAAACTATAAACTCATAAGATAAGTTAATAACTTATTATAAAACTCTTTAAACTCCTAAATTATTGTTACCTAAGGTATCTTATAAGCTATAAATTTGTTTCTTTGTCTTATCAAACATAGCCGTAGCTTCTCAAGCACCAGGTCACTCTTTGCAGCAATCACATTCTAAAATAGGAAAAGGTCTCCTTAAGGAACTTGGAAAATGAACAGTGATGCAACTTTTAATCTTGAGAGCAATTTTGCGGTTATCGAAATGTGTTGCGTAATTATAATGGTGAATTTCTTGTGGAAAAGATGTACTACAAGAAAAGAAAGCTTTGAGTTTATGGTATGTTATTGTTCGAGTAATTGAGTTCACTTTGATCAATTAAGTTTTCGAGTAAGATTCTAAGGTTATGGTAGATGGTTTCAATTGCTTACGAAACATGATTCAGAGTTTGATGTTATTGTTCAGAATTTCAGAAATAGTTTAGTTTCTTTTTGTTGCAACTCATCAATTAAATTTAGTAAGAGACAAACTAATGAAATTGTTCACACGTCAACAATAATTTTACTTAAAGTTTTCTTTTTCTTTTTGTGCAGTTCACTCTATTGATTTAATTGTTTGCAACCATTATTTGGGTCAAGAAAAAAAAAACAAAGGAAATCCTAATGTTTTTTTTTGTTCATAAAGAAATTTTAATCCTAATCTTAAACCCCTCATATTTGGTTGTGCGGAGGTGGCTTTAATATGGACGACTATTAAAGTAGTTTATGATGGTCTAATTTTTTAGAACTATTATATTAGTCAAGTTCACAAATATTATTATAGATTATATATCCTTAATTATACATATATCTGTCTAAACTTTATTTTCATAATTCTTTCTTCTTTATTTTCACAGCCTTTTCGACCACCATTAATAAGATTTTTTTATAAAGTTTAAATTCATTTTTTATCTGAATTAAAACCAAAATAGCTTATATTTGAAGAGAACAAAAGCCTAATAAAAATCAACTTAGCGTCAAATTTCCAAGTCCAATATCTATTTAGTTTCAATGTGATTTTCCATTCGAACACACCAAGTATTTGAGTATTTGTGTCACTCAATGAAGATATGATAAAAATATGATAAAATAGATATTGATAAAAATATGATAGATAGCTGAATAAATATAGATTCTTATACAGACGTAATAAAATTTATCATATTATGTGTTTAATGCGTATAAGATAACAAATGAGATAACATTATTTAAATAACAAAATTACTTTTGTGAAACAATTACATATTTTTTTTAAATTAATTTACTAATATTTTTTTATTTTTTATAAATTAATAAAAAATACTAAAAAAAATAAAATAATTAAAAAAAATTCCTTGACACTACTAAATGAAAAATTTGAATTTAAAAAAAAAATCTATCTAAATAATTCTTAGATAAGCTAAATAAAAATACGATATATAATATATGTAAATGATAAAACTACTCTTGCAAAAAGTTGTATTTAATATTAAAAAAAAATAAATTCATATTCATATTTTTGTAATTTTAATAATAATTTTATTTTTAAATATTCTATATCAATTGTTTATTTTATATTTTTAGATTATACAAATTCTAAAATTATCCGTGCGATAAATTATTAATATTTTTTTTAATTTATTAATATGTTTTATTAGATTTTAATTTTTTTTATATTCTAAATTATATTTTATAGGAGTATATTAGCAAATCATTATTCTTATCTTATTATGTTAGTTTCTAACTCATCAAATTTAAATATCATATCATTATATTATTACGTCTCTTATCATGTGTACCAAACAAATTCATATTTAATGCCACCTATGTTAGACACAATTTTTTTGGGAATGAAATTGTCACAAAATAACCCACACTCAATTTAATTTGAAATAGAAAAATACTAACAACCATCGTATGCCATAGGGCCACTTGTTAAAAATTTAAAAGAAAAATAAAATTTAGAAAGTTGTGCATTCATATTTTGAAATTTTAAAAATTAATTTTTTATTTAAAACTTTCATTTTCTCAACAAATGTCTAAAGGTAGCATGATACAAATTTTATGTCCTTTGAAATATTGCTAACAAAGTGGAAAGTTTAAATATCACAATTGTTCTGGAAGGAAGAGGGAAAAATTTACCGTTGAAATTTGAAAAATATAAAAAAAGAACACCACTTTTGATTAGCCAAAAAGAATGCACACCCCGTTCTTAACTTTTCCACTATTCTCCACCATTATTATAGAGTTGGTGAACAGATTAATTTTCTATTTTCCACAATTCTTTAACACTATATATACTTTAAAAAATGAATTAGAGGACACATAGAGCTACACATCGCTTTCACATCTAATAGACACACCTAAAGCTTGTTTCAAGTGTAGGTGGTAACTGGCAAGCACATATGATAACAAAAAAAATAGTAATAAATGAGAAATATATGTGACAGCTGACATTGACATACCAATGTTGATTAAAGGATTACTTGCTCAAACAAGGGATTATTACCTTGACTTTAAGGATAAGCATACTTGTAGTAGCATCGTCTTTAACTTCCATGCTTTTTACTGACTTATTAACAAAGACATTTATCCATTATTTAGTTTAATTAGTAGTATTATTAAATAAATTCAGTTATTGCATATTTATTAACTATTGATTTATTTGTTTCTTAATAGTAAGTATGTAACAACATTAAGTATCGATGAATTTTGTGAAATATATATAAGAAAGAAAAACTAATTAAAGTTATAAGCTTAATGATTAAGTTTATATTTGCAGTAGAATCAACAAAAACTGGAATTTTGACAAAAAAATACATTTTGAATCTTCAACAAAATCACGTTACCGACGTAATTTTGTCAAATTCACTCTTCATCAAAATATATTATAAAAATAATATATTAAATAACATAGTCTTAACTTCTTTTTTATTTACAAGAATATAACCTTAACTTTGTCAATATATATATATATATCATTATCTAAATTATATTTTTTCTGCCTTTGACTCATTTTTAAGTTTTATTTTGATTATTTAATTTTTTTTTTCGTTTCAATTTGGTCTCTTAAAACTCAAAAGTTAAAAACTTTATTTCTTTTCATTATCACCCTAAACATTTGCGAAATCACCCTAAACATATGTCACTTATGAAAAATTTGACGGATGCTTAAGAGAAATTGGTGAAGAGGACTAACGTGACACTCATATATTCCAAAATCAATTATTTTAAAAAGTTAGATAAAAATACAGAAAATTTTGGTTTAAATAAAAAATTTATGAATAAAGAAGTTGCAATTCAAAATGCAGAAATAACATGTTAAACGAAATAGATCATACATTCAATATCATATGTTCTCAAAGATGACGTTAATAAAATAAATAACCATGAACCAACTAACACGGTGGCACAACATAACACCCAAAATTATCTAATGTGTTAAAGACATATTGATTACTCTTGAGCTTCTAATCAATTTGTCTCAAATATTGATAAATTGTTCAATTTAGTCCATTATTTCTTCAATTAAAACTATATATAAAAATATCACAACATAGGCAAATTCATGAATTTTTCTAATCAACCAATCAATTAAATAATCACCCAACCAATTATCTTATCTCCTAATCAATTAATACATTATCTTAATCGATTAATAACAATTACGTAATCAACATTCATCAATGTCAACAAACATATAAATCATCAATATTGTCAAACAAACAAATCATCAACATAATTTACCATCTAATGTATCATCCGATATGATATCAAATTCACAAATAGTCTAGTTTGTTGTCCCCACAACGATAACCAACACACAAACAATGATCGTATTAAACCATATAGGACATCTCCATTCAAATTAGCAACTCTATATGGTCATTATACTAAGAGTCAGACTCATTTTCTACCATAATAATTAATACAAACATGAATCGAATGAATTGATTGAAATAAAGATGCTTCCTCGCTAAAGAAGTTAGGAAAATTGATTATTATTGAATAAAGTTGTAGATTAATAGATTATTTGAGTTTGGAAACTCGATTAGTTAGATCAAAACTCATAATTTTGATTAAATGTCAGTCAAGAAACACGTTAATAGGTAATTTGAGGTTAGTAAACCCTTAATTACAATATTAAGGGAATAATTAAGCAACAAAGTTGATTAATTGGAAACCAAAATCGATTAGGTAGTTAAATCAATATAAATAGATTCTGAAAAATCGACTAATTAAAAGTAAGATAGACTAAGTTATAGAAAAATCGAATAACAAGAATCAAAAAACCGATTAATTGATGAAAAGAAGCAGTAGTTGATAACATTTAGTTAATAATAGGAAATAATAATTAAGTGTAATTAGTAATAGAAATAGACTTAACTACTTAATTAACGATGTTAATTGATTAATGAGTTATAAAAGTTAGTCAAATTTAATAATTAATTATGTTATGTATACAAATGAGTATGAAATTGTGTAACTGCGATTTTCTATCTATATGAAATTATGTTCTTGCTAAGAAAACTCTATGGTATATAAAATGTGTATTTATGTTAAACCTTACTCGTGTCCAAGATGGTTCTCATTAAGGACTAACCTAAGATAACAAGTAGAGGAATGTATTTGTGAGGACATAACTCAGTGTAATATGTGCATGTCATTTATTTGCATAGAAACGTCTATGTTGGGGACTACACTTTTATAAGCCTGATTGTTGTGGTCAATTTCGATTGAGCCTTAGGGCAAGAGGTCAGATCTTGGGTGTCCTTTAGAGGGAATTTCTATGTGACTTGAGGGTAATTCTTTAATATCGGGAACTACCATCCAACTCTAGTTTATCATGACTAATCACTTACATGAGTCTCGTGTTGATTTGAATGAGTCAATGAAAGTGTGAATGCCCGTCTATTAATTTGGTGGCATAGTATTGTATCTTCTCATCTAGTATTTCAGGGTTAGTTATGATACCACGGGACATATGAAATGTTTAAGAAATGAGTATATCATTACATTGCATCACTATTATGTCGTTACTATTTATGAGTTATATGAAGGTGTGTAATTATATGTTACTATTATATTATTATAATATATGTGATCAATGTGTTATTTGTTATGTCTTTATTTTACATGTTTTATGCCTTAGCATGATTTTAAATAGCTCACCCTTTATTTTTCCGTGTTTGGCTTATATTTCTATCATTATATATTGGTTCATGTCAAATATTGTATTTCTTTGGTATTTCTAACGCTGATAGGTGAAATTAGAATTTGAATAATTATCTATTTAAGTTAAAGTATTTTGAATTACTAAGGATGAAAATGAGTCGAGCTTTGGGTTCAGCTCGCTCCAACTCAATAATAATTGGTCCAACTAGAAACTTGACTCGAGTTCATCACGAACTTATTTTTTAGCTCGAACTCAACTCGATTTGAGTTCACAATCAACTCGGTTCAACTCGATAACTCAAATCAAATTAACCAAAAGACAAAATAACTTAAAGGAATAAATGTGTTTCTTCAACTTTAAATTAAAATATTAATAAAAATTAATTAAAAAATTAACTAAAGCCCATATAATTTGAACTAGTCTCAAAGATCAATTTTCTTAAATCCATTTTCTCATTACTCTTCATTGTCACATGATTTGGTGGCACACTCCTATTTTAAGAGGGGAAGAAAGTGTAAGAAAATATATTTTTCAACGTGGAATTTTGAATAGTGAAGTTGTAGAAGGTTTCTTGATTGTTTCTAACTTTAAATGACATAAGTTTTATCTCAAAATAATATTTATAACTCTAAATATTATCATCAAAAGTAGTTGACTTGAGCAATAAATACAATATTTCACCTTAGACTTGTTGACGATTTTTTTTACTATGATAAAGATTGAATTTGATGAAGTTGTTTGTTGTTTTAGTAGCCTTCAAATAATACGAAGAACGTCTTAATATTAGCTTTTCAAATGATTTTTATTTCGTTTCAAAATGACATTTACAATGTGTTCAATATCATCTTCAAGCATTTTAAAACTTATACTTAAATTAATTTTGTTGTCAAACTCCCAAGTCAAATTATTTCTTATAAAAAGAATCATATAAAATTGATATTATATATGTAGACTTTGAATTGTTTTAATTATTAAATTTTATCTGAGATAATTATATGGACATTTGTGTGTGAATCGTTATCCTTTACTCGTAATTTATTTTTGAAAAATCATATTTTGTCTACTGTTTAAATATCATTAAATTAGATATTATTACTATTCAATATCAGAGATGTTGAATATAAGAGTTGACTTTGAGTATGTTAGTGTATAAGAGAAGATAGGAACAATGAGCTTCCTCTGCCGGTGTCTCGTTGAAGGGGTGTACTTGCACACATTTTGACGATTAAGTAAGAATTTGTCAGAGGATAGAAAGTATTTATGTTAGAATTTGTGTTTACTTTTATGACCTAGGGAGTCATGTTTATATAGTGACTTCTCCTAGGGTTTCTAGAATATTCCTATTATGATCATCAAAAGTTGATGAGTGATCCTCGGAGTGCCATTTGATGCTAGACACATGTCCATAAGCTTATAAACAAGTGGCTATGATCATGATAGGATTGCCATCAAGTGGCTCAAGTAGATATGCTTTAGATGAGCTATCACATCCACACCATCACCCGATCCTTTCCTTGTCATCTAGTGGTTATGATTGGTGGTCCAAGTGACCTATGGTAGACCATCACTTCATAATCCGTCAATGTGGGTGGCTTGCCCTAACTTCAAGAAGGTTATATGATACTGCCTAATCGGATCGAGTCGAATTCAAATCGGACATTACCTATATAGGTGTGAGTCCAACCAGAACACTTAACCTACACATATCTTATTTATACTCAAATTTTATTTCATTGGATAAAAAATGATAAATAAATATAAATAAAATAATTTTAAAAAAAAAAGTAAAATTAAAAGGAAATATTAAGCCAAAATTTAATATTACATTTTATTTATATATAAATTAGTATAAAATATTAATTATAAATCATACACCCAAGACCAAAGAAACAAAATTGAAAACTAAAAAAAAAA
>JBBPBO010001985.1:30829968-31161302 GCA_037974295.1 Cicer cuneatum | reverse complement strand
CTAAAAAAAAAAAAAAGCAAAACACATAATAACCACACTTATCTTAAAAAATGGTAAAACTAATTTTGTGGTTCTTTAAATTTGATCTATTTCTTGAATTGATTCTTTAAAAGAAATTTGTCGAATCGGTCTTTTATATAACTTTATGTTTGCATTGTTCCCTTTTTAAGAAGGTTCGTTTAAATGACATTCTTCTATATCCCAAACCTATGTTTTAAATAGTGAATGTTTCCTCTTAAAATATATCTTTTGCTTTAAAAAAATTGGGATATGGTTTTTTTCTATCAACTATATATTCCAACAAACCAAAAATTTACATTTGAGTTGTTAGTTCGCGGGTAAGAACTTAGTCTTATAGTTTTAAAGTAATTTGTTCAAATTTCTTTGAAAATTATGTTAAAATAACAATTAGTGCCACTTCAATTAATAAAAAAAATTTACTTCTTCATTTTTTTTAAAAACAAACCAAACATTTAGAAAAAGAGTTTAAGGGTCACATAACATGGCTTCCAACATCAATGTACCTATTATTTTTTTATTCTAATCTTACAATTTTTAGATCTGAATTTTAGATCAAGTAAAGAACGGATGAAATGTGAGGTTTGAAGAACTCCATAATTTATAGCTACCATGTACAAATTAAGATTTATTGATAGATTTTCCAGTCCATTGAATTTTTTGAGTTTTGATAAATTTTTCAGTACATGAATGAATTTGAGGAAAAAATTAGAGCTTATATAGCTAGAGGAAGAAGATTACTTACGAGAAAAAAAAACTTAAAAAGCTTATTTTGTAAAATACATAACTTAAAAATCTAATTTGATATATATTTATTAGTTGTGTTAATGTTGTTTTATCCACATTAGACTAATGTTATTTTGTGATGGAAATTCTAAAAAAGAAAAAATAACTTTGTGCATGTAACGAAATTTAAAGGATCAATTAAAAAAACTAAAAGAATCAATTCAAAAATTAATCAAACTTATGATATATTTTTTAAAAAATGATAGACATTGATCATAAGTCAAATGCACAAGCATAATAGATGATCAATTGTACATTTGTATTTATTTAAAATTTATTCAAAATTCTCATGATAAATAACAATACTTTTCAGAAATATAAATTAACCGTTTTCGATTCATATCAATTTAACTTGCTTTAAACATTTATTTTTTATTAGTTTTATTAAATTTTATGAATTGGATCATTATCTCGGTTGTCATTAGTGAATTTGAACAATTTACTTCATACTCCCACAATTATATTTATATCCTACAAATTTTTTAAAATATCAAATATATCTTTGATTTTCTTTTACTATTTTATCAATTCAAATTTTTTTTTTTACTTTTCAAATATTTTCGGGCCAGAAAAAAAAGATTTCTGGTAGTTACCGGCAAACTTTTTTCAAGTTTTCCGGTAGAACCTTCTGTAATGGAAAACTTGAAAAAAGTTCTCTAGTAACTACCAAAACATCCTCACAAGTTTTTCGACAGTGTTCCAATTTTTTTTTCAAATTTTTAAAATTTTTTTTAACTATCGAAAAACTTGAAAAAAGATTTCCGGAACAGAAATGAACTACTGGAAATCTTTTTTCAAATTTTTCGGTAAAGAAGTGTAAAACTAACACTACCGAAAAATTTGTGAGAAAGTTTTCCGGTAGTGTTCCAATTTTTTTTAAACTACTAGAAAACTTGAAAAAAGATTTCTGAAACATAAATGAACTACCGGAAATCTTTTTTCAAGTTTTTCAGAATAAATTTGAATTACCGGAAAACTTGAAAAAAAAATTCCGAAAAACACATGAATACAAAACTGAAACACAAACTTTGGTTTCTCCGGTATAAATCTTAACGGAATTGAACGACACCGTCGCCGGAATGGCCACCGTCGGGTCCAACGTTGCTCACCGCCACACGTTAAACCAAATCCTGTCTGAGTTTTTCAAGTTCGCCGTGGGATCCGCTATCGACGGCTCTCGCAAAATCATCCCTGGTCGGTTTTTCTTTCTCTTTCGCTCTAATCCAAATCTTTTTCCGTTTTGTTTCCGAATCATCGCTTTTTGTTTAATTTTCCAGAGAAAAATGGTCATATTCGTTATAATTTCATTTTTTCAGAATCATTTTTAGAAAAAAAACTTGGGAATTAGGTGGTGTGATTAGTAAATTTGGTTCTTTTTTTGTAGAAGGAAGTTGTATGTTTGCATGGTTGAGTGACATCATAGTTGGTTTTTATGTTTATATTTTTAGTTGGTATTGTCTAGATTATATTAATTATGCATTGGAGCTATTTAATTGAAAGAAGTTTAATTGTTATGGAGTGATTGTAATTACACGGTCACCCAATGAGAATCCATCAACTTGTTATGTAATTTTTAAAAAATTAACTATTATATACAATATTCTTATTGGACGTTAGTGGTAAAACTAGTTTATATTGACGAATTGTTTTACACTTACAACCAATAATATCTCACCACATCAACAAAACATTAGATAACACTACCTTTTGATTTACAAACTATATAATGTGATGCGGTAGATTGAATAGGTATGATTGGACAATAGTGTAAAGTTGTTTACACTACCTTTAAACTCAATTTAAAATAATAAATTGAATTTTGATGTACTAAAAGGCTTATAAGTTTAAATTCATGTTGTTCTGTTGTGAACCTGAAAGTGAATATTCAGTAGCTGCAAGAGATGGTGGAAGAATAAAGGGATCTATGGCGGTGATACAGCCCAAAGGAGGGGTGTATCTAGGGTTTTAAATAAAGGTTTATGACCTCAATCTGAGCTGCAACATAACAATTGGTTGCATTTGATCGTAATTCTCAGCAATATCAAGAACCTTGATGTGGCTGCAACCATTAGCAGGACCACAATTTAAAACTGTTAGAATATTAGATAATATCTTATTATATCTATTATATTATACTAGAGTATCTTAAGTTATTTCCTAAGATCAATTTATAACCATAGAGAATATCTTATTATATTTTATAATATCTCTCATTATTATTATGATTTGTTCCTGATTTAGGATTGAGTCTATGTTTATCTATAAATAGAGATTAGTATTGAGTCTTTTGTAATCAAGTTAGTATAAAGCTATTATCAATAATATTCAAACTCTTATTATTTTCTCTCCTCTTTTTCTCTAAAATCCCACAACTTCAACATGGTATCTAGAGCCTATTTTGATCCTCCGTTGAACGATCCTACCTCTATTCCGCTGCCTAGTTCCCAACAGTTTGGGAATATAATCATAGTTTATCTTTTCCAATGTGATCATTCCTTTTTCAAACCACTATCATGATACATTCCGACATCGGTTTTACTTGTTTTCCGTTCAATTTACTACTGCTGCCGTCACCACCACTGTTTCTGGTGACTTTTCCGGCAAAATACCACTCCATCAGCTTCACCTTCTCCAGACTAGCCCACACCTTAAAGCGCGTCGCTGAAAGCCATTGCATGCGCCTCATTGTCCACTGCGCGTAAGATCCACGTGCCACCGCTCTTCACCATGCGTGACGGCGTGTCCGGCAGCCGTATAAGACACGACCTCTTTCATTAAAGTTGCCTCGGTCTCTTGGTTATGAATCTGCCCTCGTATTCTAATTTTGGGCTATGGTTACACCTGCTACCTCCAAGATCCGTTGTCTGCTGCTACCTGCCGTCGCTGTTGAAAAAATATTTACAACAAGTTTTCCGACACAGCCACTTCCATTTCCATGGTAAAACTTTGCGTTTATGAGTTGTTTAACGGTTTAGGGTTTTATTTTTGGGTTAAGGGTAGTGATCAAGTTTTAGTTAGTGAAAAACTGCAATGATCAATTTGAGTTTTTGAAAGAGAAAAATAATGTTGTTTGAATTGGGTAGTAGGTCAGTGATTGGTGGTAATGATGGTTCATTTGGCGATGAATTTGATAAGGAAATAGTATGTTGCTTCGTAATCAAAGAAGACATGAGGTTGATGATCATGAACTCGAACTTAATTTGTATAGGAGTGGATCAACTCCTCCAACTGTTGAAGGTTCTCTAAGTGCAGTTGGTGGGTTATTTGGTGGTGGTTCTACGGTGTCGGCTACTATTTTGGAGTTTTCGTGTAATGGTTTTGCTTTTGAGGAAAAGCTTAGGTCTGATCCAACTTATCTTTCATATTATTACAACGATGTGAATTTGATCCTAGACTTCCACCTCCTTTGTTATCAAAGGAGGATGGAAGGTTTACACAGAGACTAAAAGATGGAGTTTTTGGAATTGGTGATAGAAGGAAAGTGAATGGAGCTGCTGATGATAATGGGGGCAAATCAATCTTTGCTACACCTTCTGGTTTTAACATGAGGTAAAAAAAGGTGGTGGTTGATGAAAAAAATTAGAGGTTCTGCTGAGAAGAGTGGTGATGGACTTATTGGTTTGCCTGGACCTGGCATGGGGCAATAGCCACCACGGCAGTACCAACAGCCGCCGCCGCAACAGCCATAGTCATGATGCAACATCAACAACTCAAAGTCACCATGGATGTTGAATCCGCTATGTATAATCTCGACGGAAAGAACAACGTCTACGATCATCTCTCCACTGGTAGAACCGTTCTCCCTAGGGTTTACTTTCTCTTCTCTTTGGTCTATTTTACCCTCATTGCTGTTTGGATCAGTGTTCTTTACAAAAAACGGTTAACAGCTTTTCGAATTCATTACTTCATGCTTGTTGTTATAATTTTGAAAGCTTTTAATCTTTTGTTTGAGGCTGAAGATAAATCGTATATTAAGCGCACCGGTAGTGCACATGGTTGGGATATACTTTTCTACATGTTTAGTTTCCTTAAAGGAATTTCTCTTTTCACTCTTATTGTATTGATTGATACTGATTGGTCTTTTCTCAATCCCTTCCTTCAGGATAAGGAAAAGAAGGTTCTTATGATTGTGATTCCATTACAGATTGTTGCTAACATTGCTCATGTTGTTATTGATGAGGGTGGACCTTATGGTCATGATTGGGTTACATGGAAACAGATTTTCCTCCTTGTTGATGTTGTTTGTTGCTATGCTGTGTTGTTTCCTATTGTATGGTCTATTAAGAATCACCGTATAAGATTTGTCGCATTGTATTCATTGACCTTCTTTGCAAATTTTGGGCCAAATGCTACTACATTTGTTGTGCCGGTAGAGATTGTTCCTCCTAGATTCCGATCTACTTGCCATGGAATATGATCAGCAACGTGGAAACTTGGGACTATAGTTGGTGCATTTTGGTTCTTGTATTTGGCATAAAACAAGGACAAGAGTAAAGAAGATGTATGGTACCCAGCAGGTATTCGGGTGAAAAATTCTTTGCTTCTGTTGGGTGTGGTTAACAATCTGAGTTTTCTTTTTACTTTCTTGGTGCACGATTATTCTCTCTTCGACGATTTCAAATCTGCCCTTACTCTCCAATTTTGATCAACGAAAATATGTGTCATTGTTCAAACAGCCGTTATCTCTCCTGTTTTGGACACATTTTCTTATTCCGTTGATTGATCATGACTTTGTTTCGTTAGAGTCGCGCTGCTTCTTTTTCGTGTTTGTCATGCAATTTAGTTATTACTAATAGATTATAATAGTGGCTTATATTCCCACCGACGATCATTCTGGTGGTGTCAGTTTTCCCACATATAAATCATATCAATGATGACTTCTTCTTTCGTTGATGGTTATTCTGACGGTGTCTTTTATTTTCATGATTCACTTTATCTTGGCATTTTGTCCCAGATGCACTCACTGGCTTTGCCTTTCTCTCCTTGAAGCAGATTCAAGTTTAAATATATTAGAGTATCTTGAATTATTTCCTATAATCAATTTATAACCACAGAGATATCTTATAATATCTCTCATTATTATTATGATTTGGTCCTAATTTAGGATTGAGTCTATGTTTCTCTATAAATAGAGATTAGTATTGAGTCTTTTATAATCAAATTAGCATAAAGTTATTATCAATAATATTCAAACCCTTATTATTTTTTCTCTTCCTTTTTCTCTATAATCACACAACTTCGACAAAAACCCTAGTGTAGCTGGATACACTCTGAACCTCAAGTAAGTAGGTGATTGAGGTGGGTGAGAGTCTTTGGGTTAGAATGAAATCATGTCTTGATTTGTGATGATATCAAACTTATATAGTCAAAAAGTGTAGCTGTTTTATGTTAGGATGAGGTGATAGTGAATTTGGACCGACCCAAAGTCCACTCTAGAATACATGTAATATAAATAATTTAGATGAAATTTTTCTTTGACCAAAATAAGTTAGATGAGATAGATTGTTAAAGATACTATTGTTAATATTAACTTCTATTAAGTATCAAATTCAGAGATGTTGCAACAAAAATTTTTTCTCCAATTCACAGTTCAAAGTTATCCAAACTGAATGGGGCTGATTTGGATTAACTCTTACAAGTGTTTATGCAGAAGATGAGAGAGCTTTGGAAAAATTGAGACACACAACTAATTTCAACTTACATGAGAATCTATTGATTAGAAGCTTATAGTCGTTGTAAAATCTTTTCAATGTTTCTGTTGTTATAAGTGCTTGAAAAGTTTATCTGATTTGAAGATTGTGGAAATGTTTTGTTGTATTATCTTGCTCCATATTTTGAAAATTTATCTTACCATTTTGAAAACACGAAAGAGAATGAAAGTAATATAGTATAGACTAAAATTAAAAATCTGAAACCAAAAACTCAGTTATAGTCTCATGATAATTTTCTCATTGTCATTGATATCCTTGATGATATTATGTCATAAGATAGCCATTGATTTGCCATAAGATAGCCATTGATTTTTCCTATAGTTCTTCGTTCTTCCTCTGCCTTTAGTAATTAGACTACCATGCATCTGAGCAACTCTCTTTACTACGAAATCTAAAATCTCCACCACACATATTCAAACCACTTAAGTCGATTATATTCAACTATTGATGATTTTCAATTAAATGCCATATTATTTCATATTATCTTTTAATGTGACAGTATCTCTCAAATATCATTAATATGTTTATTACAGGTAGAAAGCATGCAAATAAGATGGTGCCAGAAGGACTGATAAATATACCCATTTCAACACCATTAAAGACCAAGAAACAACTTGATAAAAAGGTTGCAAATGAACTCAATTTTAAAACAAAAGTGGAGGAAGTGATGAAGGAAGACATGAACATTATAAAGCAACAGTACAAAACATCAACCAAACTTGTTGAAGATTCACAGCCTCCGAAGAAAATGGATGATGGTTTTAAAGGAATTGATCTTCTACAGAAAAATCGAAAGAGAGTTTTCATTCGGTCTCGTCTTTAGAATGAAATTTACTCAATTACACTAGACATTCTACATATTTATAACACCAAGAGTATTAGTTATTGAGTGAAATTTATGTAGATCTATCACTTTGAGAATTGATCTCACGAAAAATACTGGGATCTTTATAAATTTTATCCGATTAGAGAGAGTGTTGACTAGTAAATGTTGCTAGTACTTTTTTCTTATAAGATAGTGTAATATAATGTGTTTTGTTTTTCTTTTCTCTTGTGCCCATGTGAGATTGAATGGAGATAACTAGTATATAATATTGCCACAACTTGTGTACTGAGTAGTGAGTGATTCCTAGGTTATGTAACTTGTTCTTGCCAATAGTATTAATGATATATAATATGTTTCATTCACAAACACTTCTTAATAATTCCTATAGAAGGGTTGAAAATGGTAATCAAAATTTACAAATACTTCTCTGAGACTATCTTAATTTCTACAAGAGGTCAAATATAGTAAAAAAGTATTTTTAAAATTAAAATATTATCGATGAGTAAAAGAATACAATAACCTTAACAAAATATTAATTAAACCAATAAAGAAAAACTCTGCAATGCCATTCAGAAAACAATTACCACTGTCTTTTAAATGTGATTAACCATGTTATTTGCAAGGATTTTGTTTTGAAGTCTTATCTTGACAAATATTAACAAATTATAATTATTTAAATATAAATATATAAATTTACTCACGGGGATAAATGTAAAAAAGTAGGGATAAATATTAACTTATACATTACATAGCTTCTCAAAACAATACATACGAATTTTGTCAAAAAAGAAAACACTACATAAGAGTGACAGATAAGCACTAAGTAAATTTTTTTAAACCACATTACATGAAAGTTAAACTCTATTATATATATGTAGTTCGATTCATATGAAAGGATCTACCACAAAGAATCAAATATAAATTCCTTTGTAAGTAATTAGTAAGTCCTAAGATTGAATATGCAAAGCATTCATGTTCTATTCTTTAAATATGTTTTTAATTCTATTTAAGTATTTCATTAATTCTTTATCATATATGTTTTTGTCAGTTGAATGTTGTGGTTAAAGATTATACGTTATGACAGATTGGTATTCTAATTAATTTGATAGATATAGGCTCTCATTCGTAGTCTTAATTACAAGTATCATCAAGATACATGTATACATCTCTTAAAATCGTTCGAGTTAAAATTACATTGCAAAAAGGAAAACCTAATACTATAGAAATAGAATTCTAGTAATAGAAGAATTCAAAAAAAGATCAGACCCATTACGATTTGCGACTCTACTGACACAACTTTGCATTTGTAAGAGAATGATTTCATGTCTCCAACCCATGTACATCACATTTTAAACCAAATTAAAACAAGTAGACAGTCATTTGTTTTGAAGGTGCCTTATCTTAATTCCTGTCCACGACTTAAGAGACAATTAGATTTTTGTTTGGGTATATGTAATAAAAGTGGGAAGAGCATGGCTAAAATATGCTGGAAGGAACCATGTTTCCCATGCATAACAGCCATATTTGATTATACTGTCTCAGATATAGAGTAATGTTAAAATGTTCTCCATAAATAAGCAAGCCACAGAAAAGCGTGCCTCTGCCATTTTAAAAAAGCTAGGGGCAAATTACTTAAGTCACAAACATCAACCATGTGTATTAATGTGACAATAAAAAAAAATCCATGATTACAATGCTTCCACTGATGTCAATTGAAAGACACTAAATTGCAGGTGCCACTGCCATGGATCCAGATGCGATTCATTGCCATAAATCTGAAGTCGAATACGTACATCTTCACAAAAAATAGATTTATCTATTAAAATTACATTCTTCCCCTTAAAGGGGTATGTAACAGTCATCTATTCTTAAGCCCGTGGTTTACAATACAAATGTGAAGCTCTATTTCTAAACGAATAAACACACCAACTCGATCAGGACGCTCCTCCAGTAAAGCAGATACTGTGCCACTGAGAGCAAGTCACAAGAGCAACTCTAAATCCAAGCAAACAAATCATTCCATTTTTGCTTCTACAGCGCCAGTTAACATGTTTAATGAAATGCAACCAGCTTGTCTTATACTAAATAATCCCCTTCGAAATGCTAGAAGTTGCATTTATCTTTAGTGAGCGCTCAGGGATGTAGGTAACACCTGCTTAAAACCAGAATGTATAATAAAACAAACATGGTAAAAATATTTGAATGAAATATATGTAAGAGCATATGCTTTGCAGTTTGCAAGTGTAAATACCTAAAGTAATCACTGGAGAACTGGAAATAAATTACTAATCCAACGCAGAATAAATAACAATAGAACATGAAGCCAGCAAAGCTTTGCACAGAAATACTACAGCTGGTACAAGACCATATCATATAATATGCATGACTATAATTTGCTTTGTTCAAGTAGCAATAGTTATTGTTATGCCAATGAGTTATTAGTTCATCTTCTCATCATCCCATTACGAAGTATTGATCAAATACTTCTTTAAATACAAGCTCAAGTACAAAGGTATGTCATCATAGATAATTTGAGGCATGTCAATTGTGTGCAGAGCGTATGTACCCTTGGCACTATATTGTACTATGTTTAGTACACGACATTCAGCACTTGATATAAATGCAGAGAGCTGTGCCCACAGCTCTATTTTTCTATTGAGTTTTTTGTCCCTCTACTTTTTCCCTTCTTCCAAAAGAAACCCAAAATAATCCTTCATGGACACAACATGCTAGTCACAGAGGTTGGCAGGTGGGCAGTGGGGAACCATACCAAGGAACTAGGTACTTTGACGTACTATATGAAAAAATTAGAAGTAAAACGGGGAATTTTCTCAATGACTTTCTGAGGTTGGCATGTGAGGAACCAAACCTTCTGATATCCAATGGTTCAATATGTTAACACACTCCAGATGATGGTGAGTTGTTATCTGATCCAGAAATTCCCATAAGCTTAAATGGCATTGGTAAACTTAACTATCTAACCGATATGTCCAAACATTTCCTACCCAGGAAATGTCGTCAATTAATTCATGTCATCTCCTCAAAGTTCTTATTAGGATGAAGTTTTGCATATTTTGAGATATCTGAAAAAAGTTACGAGTCATGGGGCTCTCTATAAAAACAATGGGCAAAACAGAGTAACTTTTTTTGATACAGGTTGGGCCGGATGTCATATTAATTGAGATTTGGCTTCATGCAAGAAAGAAACAGAGGAATATTGCCACTTAATTCATGAAAAGATTCAGCAAGGGCTTGTATTTACTGTACATGTTAGAACAAGAGAACACTTGCTAACATCTTCACCAAGGCACTCAAAATAGGTGTTACCTACGGCAAGTAGGGTATCTGTAACAAACTGGGCCCAATTTAGGGGGGAGTGTTGAGAATTGAGTTTTTATATGCATGTGATTAATATGCAAAGGTATTTGTGTCCACTATAATATATTGTATTGCATAAATACAGAAACCAATACCACAATGGGTGCAATTTCGCAAACATCTATTTTGTTAACAAGAAAAAGTATCATCAAATGTGTGGTGATCCATACCTTTTTCTTTGACATCAATTTGCAAAGAGTCAAGAGTGATCGTGCCATCGGTCAACGGGAGTAGCTCAAGCTTAATGGTGGCTGTAGATTGAGATGGGATACATCTGACGTGGAGAGTACATGGTTTTAAATTGATCAGTGCTGATATAAACAAAAATCCAAAAATAAAAACAAGGCATAATATATTACCCCAGTGGAACTCTACTTTGGAGCCACAGATGTGTACAACTCAGGCCAGAACTAGGAACGACATCATCAGTCGTAGAAACTGTCTGAGGTCTGCCATCATCACTTTGTTTTTCATTTTCTTTTACAAGGGAAATGAAGCTTTGCCCCTGGGTAGCACCAATATGCCTTTCACCATTTATCCTTCCCAAAAAATCTGTGAAACCAATAAAAGGACTCACTGGAGTGACGGGTGAATTCAGAGAGACCACTGAAGGGGGTGAAGTAAAAGATGCTGGAGCAAGCACTGTCAAAGTTAGATCCTCGGATGTCAAATTCGAAGCTTGAAGAGTCAAAACCTGACAATGTAGCAGCAGTTAGATTGATCTAATTGTAACTTTAGTAGGAGAATAATCAGAGCAGACTAAATATAAGCTCTAATGCAAGATCCCAACGCAAGATAATCAAAATTTAAACATATATTGACCTGCACAGCAAGTTGGGAATTTCTTTCACAAGGTCCTGGAGACTCTCCTGACATCTCAGATGCAACAGAAATCATAATATCCCTCGACGAACGTGGATGCCAACTGGTTGGTTGTTTAAAGAATAATTTTGATGCTGTATTAAGCACAAAACCAAGGGGGGGAAAATACTAGTTAGCACCTTAATATTCATTGGTAAAGTAGAACAAACCAAGGGGACAAAAGGCTTACCTGTATAATTGCATCGGCATGACACCATAACTGCATACTGATCGTCAATAGAAGAAATGTTACTCCTGTCGGAAAGACTTAATTTTGATGCCGGGCTTCCAGATTGCAATTTTGAAAAGCGAGGACTTTCATCCAGAACCTTTAGATTATTCCACATTGAAGTTGAAGGTTTAAGGATAAAAGAATGCTCCTCACCTCTCCTGTAATTGGAAACTTCTAATAAGATGAAGAATATTACAGTTAACACATAAACCAGATTCTGAATTTCACCAATTTTATTTACCAATTAAGTAATTATTTTCCTAATAGCTGATCAGATTGATTTAACCCTAAGATACATGCCTGTGTTCATGAAACACAATTTCTTCACCATCTGAGTGGAAAATATTTTTGGGTCCATAAACAAAGATAAATATGGAATTCTCCAAGGAAATTTTTTGGATTTTTTATGCCTTATTATGTCAGAGAGATTCAACTAAGTTTTATGTTGGCCGTTGACAGCCCAACACAACCCTCTCCTTATTATAATCACCAAAGCATAGGGAAAAAAAAACTTAGGATAAGCTACTACGTCTGTTCCTTTTTAATTGTTGTTTTAAGGTTATTTACGCGTACCAAGAAAACCATTAAATTTTGTTACTTTTGATGAAATTATTTATCTTTTTTCTACAGTACCCTTAACTATTTATTACCTGATCTACTTATTTCTCGCTCTGCAATAAATAGTTAGGATAATTTTGACAAAACAATAGTTAATACTACTTTGAACTTTGAAAACAACAAATAAAAATAAATAATTATTTTCTAAAAAAACAGCACTTAAAAAGGAATATAGGGAGTATGAAGAAAGACTTAGAGGCCAATAGTTTAACTAGAGATATAATTCATGATAGAACATCATAGTATCGTCTGATCTATGTAGCCGACCTCGCCTAGTGGGATAAGGCTGTTGTATTTTATGCCTTATTATTTACTTCATATTAACAAGTAATTCACAATCCTATCCAGAAGCATTTATACATAATTGGAATCATTGCTTCTAGCCAGAAAAAACCTCAATTACATTAAATGATATTCGTCCAACAAATGATCTTAATCATTTTAAACCACAGTTCATCTTAATATATATTTTTAAATTACTCTTGCATTCCATAACCCGACCCCTACAGCTTTCACCCCAAATCCCTGGCACAATAACAGAGCGAAGTTGGCAAAGTTATTTTAGTAAGCTAATGTTTTGATTGGAGTAATAGAAGAATAAGCTATAAGCTATAGGAAGGAATGTCTTTCACAGAAATAAGAGGGGAAATGATTCATATAAATTAGACGAATTGGAACCCCGTCCCTTACTTTGCTAAAAGTTAAGAAAACCATTCCTCACAAATTTGCAGGAGGGCAAGGGGATACATTACATGGCATACTGAAACAATTTTCCCCTCTTTTGCAGGGTTTAGAATCACTCAGCAAAAGAATATATTGAACTGAATACCCTAGGGCATGCAGCATGATATCAGATAAGGAGCAATATAAAAAACACTAAGAAACATAATAAGAATAAC
Organism: Cicer cuneatum; assembly: GCA_037974295.1. NCBI lineage: Eukaryota > Viridiplantae > Streptophyta > Magnoliopsida > Fabales > Fabaceae > Cicer > Cicer cuneatum. The sequence goes on along the minus strand of JBBPBO010001985.1, from coordinate 31,147,973 downwards.
AACCTGAGGGCTAAATTTGGTAAAGAATGGTCATTTCCAGCTTCAATACATGCAAATGGTAATGATGATGGTGGTCCATTTTTTGTAGCTTCTTCAAAAATAATTGTAATGGCATCTATAAATATGACAATATCCGGAGCATGTGCAGGAGCAACATTCTGAAGAACAGCTTACAAAATATTAACGAAAAACAGAAAATCGCAACAATTGACAGTATAAATGGCCACTCCCCCACCCCCACTCCCCAAAAATAGTATGATAGTTCAAACCTTTATTTGAACGCACAGAAGATCCTCAGAATTGCAGTCTGCAGCAAAAGAATGAATCTCTACAGGTTGTATTATTTCAAGCTTCCTTCTCCACCTTCTTCCTGGGGTATAGATACCTTGCAATCCACAACAAACAGAAAATCTTTCTCGCTCCAATGAGACACCTCGAAAAGATAAGAGTTCTTCAGCCCCATTTTTTTTCCTTAAAAACTTCTGAGATGAGATCTGGTCCCAATCATCAATGTCAAAATTTGGCTTAGAACTAGCTGCTTTCAAAGGAATGGTCGGTGCACTTGTACTTTGGGGTAATGATGACATGGAATAACTTCTAAAATGGCTGCCAAAAGAGAATATTTGAGAGCCAGATGGGGCTGAAGAATTGGACCTCTGAGATGTGCTACCGATTCCGGAGTTTGCAGACAAAAGAGGAGATGGCGGGCGAGAAGCGGGGGGAAAAACATTATCTAATGGAAGTATCCATTTCAATAGTTCTCCACATGGATCCTGATTTGTAGAAACTGAATTGTCCTGATTCTCGGAAGACAATATTTTCTCTTCAAATTTTTCATATTGAAGAATTTCTATACAAGGGTCTCTAAGAAAATCAACACCAACATTCACCTGTAAAAGAACCTGGATCCTTCCAAACAGGAAAATAGAATCAGATCAGTAATCTTAGCAAATGAGATTATCGAGACATAATTAGGAAATTTTATGCATTGAAGACAAAAAATGCCTCAAAATCAAGTTATAAAAAAACATATCTTGATCCACTTGAGTTCATAGGAATATTTCATTAAGATCTAATGATGTACTCCCTCCGGAATGAAATATGAAATATAAGTAAAAATAGAAGGTAATCAATCATATTTAATCTATGCAATCACAATAAAAATTAAGTCAATTGCCCAAATTATCCTCCATAACTAATAAATTTGGCTATCGGAAATAGAAAAAGCTACATTAAATGTAGGGTATTTTAGAGATACTATCATTAATGAGAGAAGTTTATTTTTTTCATTCCAAAAAAATAAGCCTAATTTTGCTTATAATTCATTTCGGAGGGTGTATTAAAGAAGCATGGAGAAAAGCCCCTCAAGTTCACGGAAGAGAAGGGACCAATTAGAACAAAGCAATAATTTCCCAGCACAAAACATAATTTCCCTAACAGCCCAAGTACTGTATAGAAATCTTTTGCTCCAAATTCCATAGAGAAATATAAAGATTGTAAATGTTAATAATGCAATTACAGGAAGAACCAGAGCTGAGTATGCAACAACTCATAGCACAACCTCATCTATGAGTTTTACAATCAGGGTGAACAAATGAACTGAATTCCATGTCTTGGACCTACACGCTATTTCTAGCCTAATACAAACAAGGCACAGGTGCATGCACACACATATAGATTGCATCTAAAAGTTCCAAATAATTGCCTATTGAATGTAAAAGATGGCCAAGTGGCTACTATGTGTGCATGTTAGGGAAATGGAAAATATATGTGATCAAAAAGGAAAAGGAGAAGAACTTTGTAATCAGTCCCAAATTGAACCGAAAAATAATACCCCAACTGACAGTTGAACTTAAATAAAGAACTACAAAAACTTCAGTTTCAAGAAAACGTTTGATTGTATACCAACATTCTATGGCACATACCACTATGTCTCCATTAGGTAGGGCACAACACTTTACAGAATTTCTTGCCACTCCACCAGAAATAGTTGCATCAAAATTTGCTCGATCAATGACTGCACTAATAGAAGGCACGTGTTTTGCAGTTTCTTTCACTTCAATTGTTGAGATTCTTTGGCCATTTATTTCAGAGGAGATGGACTTTTCTAAAGAACCATGTTTAGACCAAAGTGGCTCATCAGACTCACAAATCCTCACAAAAAAGTGAGAACTCTTGAATTTTTCCAACAATGATGCAGTTTGTCTTCTGTGAACCTCCATCCTTAGTAAAGATTCACCAGAAGAAACATTTGCTGAGTGATCAGTCTTTGCATTTGGCAGGTTTTCATTGTTCTGATCTCGACCACTAGGACTAAGTTGCGCTTCTCCGGGTACTGAATTATTTCTGTTCTCGATATTCCCATTTTCTTTGTTAGGGCTGTGACCTATTGCATTCTTACTCATCGCGGCAGCAACTTTAAATGGAGTGATAATCTCTGTATCCTGCTTACATGCAGACAAGCATGCCACAATATGAACTTGTTCACCTGAATCACAGGTATAAATTAGGTCCACTTAACTTTCTAAATGAGCTAGCAGACCAAATAACATATTTCAACACCGAGACTTGTGCTCCAAAGAAGGAAAGTATCTTACCAGGAAAGAGAAAGGAACGTTCTAGAGGGCGCAGGGACTGAATATCTGACACATTATTCCAGTCTTCAGGAAGCTCTTCTATTAAAAAAATTGGAACCAGATATATCAAGTTACGAGCAGAACAGACAATATAAAAGCAAAGGCAATAAAAAACTACTCCCCTAACTTCAAATTCTAAACCCTACCACTTCAAACTGTATGCTAACAAAAATTGTCTTGTGACAATAATTTCACTCATGTCCAAAATTCATGTCACTTACGTAACATTTGACAAACAGACAACTGAATCAAACAGTTTTGTTCAGTCCTCCATAGTTCCACCCTCAGTAAAATAATCAAAATCTCATGTACCATTTTTTAATCTACTGTCCTACAATGTTCTATCTCTAACACGGATCAAGATTCCCCGCAGGCAGGGAAAACACCCAATCACGCAGTCAAGGGATCTCGATCGTTGGATGAAAATCAAACAACTCATCTTTTGACTTTCACCAAATCAGCTTTAAAATATATATCGTAATAACAGTAGTCTGATCTTTAAACTAACAACCAATATCCAAAATCGCATGAAGAAGTGACTGCAGAGAATCCAAATCACTCTAAAACACAAATAAAAACTAGAAATCATTTGTAATGTGTAGTCTCACTCAACCATAACCCCTAGGTATTGTTTGGTGGACGAGAACAGAACAAAACGATGATAACCATCCTGTACTCATTTGGTTCCACCTTTCAAATAAAATACCATTTTTATACACCTCATTTCAAGCTCTTTCAAGTTTACCAAACACCACTTTCTATTTTTAGAATGCAGCACACCAAAACACAGCACATAATACATCTTATATGTTCTATCAAGTCCACCAAACACTACTTTAAAACCCAATAACACTAATAGGCAAATTCGATATGGATTTGGCTATTCCAAAGTAAGTATTTAGTAAAGTGACAAAATCAATAGTCAATAGTATTTAAACCACCAATGATTTTTAATACAGGTGCATGTAATATCAACTGTTGATTTGTCACTTTACTTTCAAAAGTGAATTGCTCAGTTTAGAGGAGTCCGATCCATTGGGTTTACTAACTATGTAAATTCTAAACACATACTATATGGAATGGCAATCCATCCTTCATCTTCAGACACATCCAAATGCTTAGCCAAAAAAGTTACATCATTTTTCAAATCGCCGTTTTGGCCGTCAATTTCTCCCTCAAACCGTTCAACTGTGCTATAATGAACGTACGGATCCTCCGTCAAGAGACTCTCCAAAGAATGAGAGCCTTGAAGAGGAGGAGAAGGTGGAGGAAGCGGATCAACGCGAGGTTCTGGAATCGACGAAGGTTTTTCTCTGTCTGAATACACTTGTGACGTAGAACGCATCAAAAAATTCATTGTATAAGAGTTCGATACCTGAAAATTACAAATTATGATAATTCGAATAAGTAATTGAATTCTAAAAGTGAGTGATTGGGGTTTTTGAGTTAGTTGAGAAAATGAAAACAGTTAGTGAGTTTTTATTTTTTATTTTTTATGAAGTGAGAGTGATGAAATTAGTGTATGTGATTGGGATTCGATGAATGATGAAAATGGAAATGGAAAATTGAAGTGGTGAAGAAGGAAAAATGGATCTATCTATGGGAATTGAAATTGGAAGAAGAATGTACCTGATGATGTGAATTGGAGTTGGTTTTGCTGCTACTACCAACCAATTCACTTCAATCTCGATCTGAATCTGCTCTACTCTTCACTCTCCACACTGAACGAACACCCAATTTCTTAATTCGATAAAAACTGAAACGCACCGTTTTGAGTGGTGTCTGGCTGTCTGCCCAATCGGCCATTTCAGCAATATTACATTTATCAATTTAATGGATTTCAATTATTAGTACTAATATAAAAATTATTTTTGTTCTTATATAAGGCCCGGAGTCACAAAAATTAAAAAAGGAAATTGGTTGTAATATTTAATTTTTTTAAATTTAGATTGTTTTATTAATTTATTTTTTAAGAGAAAAAAATAATTTATGGTTTTATTATAATATTTATTACATATTGCATAATAAGATATAACATAATTATGGATAAGTTTGTAAAAAAATAATTAATGCATTTGAAAGAGTAAAAGATGTCTTGTAAAAAAACAAAGAAAAATCACAAGAAAGTCATATATTTAGAGACCTAGGTTACTATCTCACCCATGGAAATGAAAACAATCATTTTTTTTTAAATAATCAATGTTATTAATTAATTGTTAGTTTTGTTAAATAGATAAATTGAACTCGTGACTTTCTTATCACTCTAATTCCTCCCAAACCATCTCAATACTCTCGAAAATAATCATTAATATCTACTTTTAGAAGTTAGAGTTTTAATTATTTTTTAAGTATGATTTAAGGTGGACCATGATCCGTATTAAAATTTGTCTACATGTCTGTCTTTCCAGTTTTTCATCCAAAATAGTAGAAATTAGAAATTTTATAGTTATCTAAAAAATTATTGAATAAATAAGAATAGAATATTAAATAAATAAATTTAAATGAATGATAAAATATGAAGAAAAAAACACTAAAACTTGATATTTATTTCATATATTAGCGTGTAGATGGACACTCTGTTTCTATTTATTTTCTTTTTATATTGCATTAATGTGTATATATATTTTACTAAATTTTACTAAATTTCTTTGTATAATTTCCGTTAAAATTTATAGTTTATTTATATAGTTATATGTTTTAATACATTTACTGTAATATAGTAGAATTTGTGGTATACACAAATATATACATGTAAAAATAAAATTGTAAGAAAATTCATCATGTTAAGGGTGATTATAAGTAGCTAGCTAAGTAAGCATTACATTATCATCTATGGATAACCTTGATTATAAGTAGCTAGCTAAGTAAGCATTACATTAAGTGAAAAATTGTTAAGGGTGATATAGTATGGATTAATTGGCATAGATATTATTAGAAGTTGACATAAAAGGTTCTATTTACATTTACATGTATAGTTGTAAATTTTGCAAATCTACTATTTATTGGTCACATTATACATAGGCCAAAAGACTCCACTAAAAAAAGTCCTCAAAACTAAAAAATCATAAAATCTTGTAGGTTAAGTGGGTTTTATAGATCCACTTTTCAAACATTAGTTTTCGAATAATTTAAAAAAAAAATTGAGTTTTTTTGGTAAAAAAATTAATTTTTTATTGGAAAAATATCAATTTGTTTTGAGAAATTTTTATTTTTAAAAACAATTAAATATAATAAAGTTTTATAAAAAAAAAATCAATATTTTAGAAAAATTGTTTTTAAAACAATTCTCAACTCGTAAAAAAAAGGTGCCATGAATTTACGTCCACAAAAAATAATAATTTTATTAATTAAGGCTTAAAAATATTTTCTCAATAGGGGATTGAAATTAAGGGACTTTCTAAATGGAGCTTTAAGTGTTTTGAGTTTTTTCGACAGCTGTAGGCACCCTAAAATCTCAATAGTTTTATTTTGCACTTCACTTCTAATACTTATTTGTTATTTGAATAATAGAGTAACTTTCTATCATAAATATTATATTATGTAGAGTAATAATTTGACATAAACTTTTTAGTTTTTAAATAAAATAGATGTATAAATGAAATCTATCTAGCATAAAGACAGATTCTCACGTGTTCGTCTGGTTGCATTTTTATGAATTAAGATTCTCTCTATTTCTCATCATCTTTATTTCTTTTATTAATTTTGTGTGCATATTTGCACATATTTTTAGAACATGTAACATGAATTAAACATTTGTTGACTTTATATACAAAAAACTATAGTAATGATTTCTCCATTTCTTTCGAAAAATAAATCGGATCTAAATTCCATTTATATTGCTCTTAATTATGCACCACATTAATTGTGTTTGTAGTTTTACATTGTGTTTTATCTAACTTGTTTTTAACATTTTGTGTATTTTATTATACTTATCAACTATATATCTTGTAAAAACATGCAATATCTAAATTATGAGTCTTATAAATAAAGTTTTAAGTATCCATTTTTGTGGTTAATCCTTTTTTTAATTGTAGTTTCTATATCTATGTTACTAAAGCTAAGAAATACTTTTTCTTCAAAATATTATCGGAAGAACGCTTATTTTGGATAAAGTTAGGATGGTTAAAAAATACGATTTTGAACATCTTTGATTTTGTTAAACTAAAATATTTTTTATTTATATTTTGATTGTACTTTAGTTGAAGTATTTGTGTTTTTTGTGGAACTATTATTTGGTGCAAGTATTCATTTTTTTTTTAATTATTGTGGATGTACTTTGATTGAAGTATTTGGTGTTTTTTTGGAACTATATGTTATGATTGCACTTTTGTTGATATTGAAGTACAAATGTCAATCACAAGAAATGAGAGTTTGAATTGTGACCCTTTTAAAATTTTAATTCATGTGTTTAATTTAAATTAACTCAAGATCAATCTTAGTTGAAACAGAATGTCCAAAATATTTTGAATATGTTAAAAGCAAATAAAATAAATTAGTTTATAGTGAAGTGTGATTTGTGTGTGCAAATAATTAAAGATAAGGGATAGAAAGATCACACACAAAAAGTATACTGGTTCACCCAACTCGGGCTAGTCTAGTCCTCACGACCGTGAGATTTTCACTATGTGCTTCAGAACCAGAATGTTCTCCTTCATACATTTTCTCTCAATCACACCTTGATCAATTACAATCTTCACCTTTCAACCTAGAAAAGATTTTTACAGTCACATTTCAACCTTGAAAGGATTTTTACAAACACACTCAATTTAACATAAAAGATAGACTTGAGTTACAAATAATGTGTATGATAAAAGTGTTTGGGATCTTGAAACTTCTCAACACTTGTTTGAGATAAATAAAGACAAACTCAATAATCGATGATCCACAAATATAGTGAAGAGAGTTGGAGTTTGCTTGAAGAGTTTTTGACTTGTTCTTACTTGAACAAGTGTTGGTATATTTGTAAATTGAACTTTTGTCTTCATCTTCCAATTGATCTTCAATTTATAGATGATAAAATGTTTTGAATATTCAGTTTAAACTTAATATAGTCGTTGACCACACTTCCCAAGTGTCAGATCTGTTTTAAAGCAATTAAACACATGTTTATATTGTTGTCTAAAACGTGTTTGACAAACGAAGAATGTTCTTACTTTTGAGCTTGATGGAAAACATGAATGAGTGAGTGGGCTGTGAAATGTCAGTTGGTGTTGTTCCAAATCAGATTTATGCAAAGCTTTCTACATAATAATGTAAGTACAATGTACTTGTGTCCTTACTCACAACTCATCAATTTGGAGATCAATCTTGTCATTAATCTAGAGGCTATTTTCCTAATTTGGGCATTCAACTTGAGTTATGGGCTTCACCGTTGATTTGAGCAATATTGATATTCTTTAACTTGTGGTTTGGACTATGGAAAATTATATGTTTTAATTCTATCTTTAAAAGAAAATAACCAGAATGTTCTTTTATAAAATCAGAACGTTCTTCGTTTCTATTTTGAGTAAGTGCTAGACTGAGAGCTTTTTGACAATTGTTTGATGTCACTATTTTTCTGCTTTGTACGCATGCTGCCTTTATGCAGATATGCAGTATTATTGTTTTATCCTTGTTGTCCTAGATGTACTTTGTTTCATAGGCTATCAATCTGGAGATTGATCTTGTTAATGGTTCTTGATATTGTTTTACTTTTAAAACTTTTGTGTTTGATCATGGTGTTGAGAAAAAATCTCTTTTAATGATAACAAAATTATCTTAATATTATGATTACACTAATGCGTGCATTTAAGTATTGTACTAAGAAAGGAACTTGATCCAAAGATCGCAACCTCTTGTCCAGAAGAATGAACGTATGTAGGAAACAAATTCCTGAAGCAAAAAAACTGAACGTTGAACACTAGAAGCAGAACATCTGGAACAGAAAAACAGAAGCAATATATTTGGAACAGAAAAGCAGAAGCAATACATCTGGAACAGAAAACCAGAAGCAAAACATCTGGAATAGAAAATCAGAAATAGAACACCAGAAGCAGAGAACTAGAAGCAGAACACCAGAAGAAGAAAAACTGAACGTTGAACACTAGAAGCAGAACATCTGAAACAAAAAACCAGAAGCAGAACATTAGAATGTTAAAACCAGAAGCAAAACACTAGAATACTAAAATTAGAAGCAAAACACCAGAAGCAGAATACCAGAAGCAGAACACTAGAAGCAGAAATCCAGAAGCAGAAAACCAGAAGTAGAAAAGTAGAAATATATAAAAACTTGAAGTCGAACATCATAAGCAAAAGTTGAACATCAGAAGATATATATCAGAATATGAACAACAAAGGATAAGAAATGAACATCAGAAGATATACATCAGAAGATGAACATCAGAAGATGAACAACAAAGGATAAGAAATGAACATCAGAAGATATACATCAGAAGATGAACATCAGTAGATGAACACCAGAAGGTAAATATCAACACCAGAAAGTAAACATCTGAAGATGAAACACCAGAAGGTAAATATCAGGAGATGAATACCATAAGGTGATCACCAGATGATGAACTCTAGCTACTTCTTCATCCTCCTACAAAACAACTAACAGTTCCAAAGTATTAAAAGTTGCATCATTCGCGAACAGAGAAGGGTCATGTCTTGGAACCAGAAAAGAGCATTTGCTAGTTGTCAAAACGTATGAAATTTTCTAACCTCCAGGAAAGCTATGTAAAGAAGTAACCTCCCAAGTGCCAGACTGTAAAAGGACAGAATGGCAAGGATGTAAAATCAAAACAAAACTAAGGATCATTACAACTTGGGAAAAAGGTCAGAAAGGAAAATTTTCTTGAAGAGAAAGTTTCATTCTCTCTATAAAAGGAAGACTGCTCTTCTTCAGATACACACACAACTACACGAGCAAAAAAGAAAATATCAAGAGGCTATAAAAAGCATTGTCAATCTCCCTTCAAGCTTTCTATAATCTTACACTAGATCTTTGATTCATCTTTGTAGAAAGTAATTCCTATCAAACTACTTCATATCATATTTAAGTGAGTAACACTTGAGAGAAATCAGAAGGAAAGAATTGTAAGCTTGGTGAAGCTATAGAATACACGATTTGTAATCAACCTCAGTGAGAGGCTGATAGCTTTTGATACTTAGTAAAAACTCACAAGTGTGTGAGGACTGGACGTAGCCATCATTGGGTGAACCAGTATAAAAATTCGTGTGTCATTATTCTCTCTCTACATTTCAACGTCTGATAATCATCCTCTAAAAGAGAACAATAGTTTAAAACTAAAATAGAATTTTTAAAACCTAGAATATCTCTATTCAACCCCTTTTCTAGTGATATTCTAGCCACTTCAATTGGCATCAGAGCAAGGTTCTCTAAAAATGGACAGCTGAAGAAAATGCCAAGGTACTTCTAAACTCTAAAGCTCATTTATTTCTAACGTGTGCTTTGAGCAGGGAAAAGTATGATAGAGTTGAAGAATGCCAAAGTGCTAAGGTACTATGGGACACCTTGAAGATCCATCATGAAGGTTCAGGTCACGTTAAAGAGGCCAGAATTGACATGGGAGTAAGAGAGTTCGAGTTGTTTGAAATGAAGGAAGAAGAAACAATTGATGAAATGTTCTCAAGACTGACAATCATCTTGAACAACTTAAGGTCTTTGGGAAAAGAATACTCCGTCCAAGAGAGAATAAGGAAGATATTAAGATGTTTACCAAAGGAATGGAGACCTATGGTAACTGCCATCACAGAAGCAAGAAATTTAGCCACCATGAGGTTAGAAGATCTAGTTGGAACTCTTAGAGCTCATGAACCTCTATTGCTTGCTGATAAACCAAGCAAAAAGGGAAAAATGATTGCATGAAATCCAGTCAAACTGAAAGTCCATCCTCCAAAAACTCTGAAAATATCACAAAAAAGGATAACTCAGAATATCCTCTTTCTGAAGAGGAGGATGAACTGACTCTAATTTCCCGAAGAATCCAAAGAATAATCAACAGAAGAGGACAAGACAAAAGATCCTCTCAGAAAGACAAAAATTATATGAAAATTTTTTTCTACCAAAGAACCTAGAGGATAGACCTAAGTGCACTTTTTTCAAAAAGCATGGACATACTATCGAAGTATGTCTTGCTAAGAAAAAAGCTGAAAGTAACAAAAGGAAATGTTCATTTTGTAATAAGCATGGACATCATGATTCCATTTGCTATCACAAAAAGAAAATCCTTACAAAAGGACGGACTAACCACCAAGGACCCAATTCTATTTGGGTACCTAAGTCTCTTCTAAATTCTAACACAGGTACATCCTCTGATCAACAAAAGAAAGCCCTAGTTCTTGGACAGTGGCTGCTCAAGACATATGACAAGAGATAAGCATTGCTTTATCTCTTTGGAATCAAAAGATGGAGGATCAGTTACATTTGGCAACAATGATAAAGCTCAAATAAAAGGAATAGGTATTATTGGTAAAAACAATTCTGCCAAAATCGAAAATGTTCAATATGTTGATGGTTTAAAACATAACTTGCTAAGCATTAGCCAACTTTGTGATAGTGGATTTGAAGTAATCTTTAAACCCACTCTATGCGAGGTCAAACAATCATCCTCGGGTAGAGTTTTATTCTCAGGTATAAGGAAAAAGAACTTATATGTCTTATATTTAGATGATTTACCTACTGAATCTTGTTTTATGGCTATTGAAAAGGATAAATGGATTTGGCACAAATGGGCTGGTCATACTAGCCTGAATACTATGTCTAAATTATCAAAATTAGAATTAGTTAAAGGTCTTCCAAAAATAAATTTTGAAAAAGACAAAGTATGTGAGGCTTGTGCCAAATGAAAACAAGTTAAAAGTAGCTTTCACTCCAAAAATATTGTTTCAACAAATCAACCTCTTGAACTCCTTCATATTGACCTCTTTAGTCCTATCAAAACTCCAAGTCTTAGTGGAAAAAGATATGGATTTGTTATTGTTGATGACTTATGTTTAGAAAACATGGATAAAATTGAAGAAGATGAAAATTCATCCTCTAAAGTTCACAATCCAAATGAGAAGGACATTTCTGACCCAACATCTCAACAGCCTCCTAGAGGATGGAAGACTATAACGTATCATCCTCCAGATCTGATCATAGGTGATACTGCTGATGGAGTTAGGACAAGGCAATCATTGAAAGGAGATTCAATCAACATGGCCATGATATCTCAAGTTGAACCAAAGAACATTGATCAAGCCATAAGTGATCAATCATGGATGAATGCCATGATGGAGGAACTATCTCAGTTTGAAAGAAATAAAGTGTGGAATCTTGTGCCCCATCCTCTGGAAAAATCCATCATTGGAACCAAATGGATCTTCAAAAACAAACTAAATGAGGATGGAGAGGTTATTCGAAGTAAAGCAAGATTAGTGGCACAAGGTTACAACCAACAAGAAGGAATTGATTATGATGAAACATTTGCACTAGTTGCAAGACTCGAAGCAATCAGAATTCTCTTAGCCTATGCCACACATAAAGGAATAAAATTATATCAAATGGATGTCAAAAGTGCCTTCTTGAATGGATTCTTAAATGAAGAAGTGTATGTTCACCAACCTCCTGGATTCAAGGATAAAAAGAAACCAGATCATGTGTACAAGCAAGCTCTTTATGGATTAAAGCAAGCTCCTAGAGCTTGGTATGAAAGGTTGAGTTGCTTTCTAAAAGAAAATGGCTTCTCAAGAGGTCAGATTGATACAACTTTGTTTAAAAAGATTCATAATGAGGATATGTTGATTGTTCAAATTTATGTGGATGACATAATCTTTGGATCCACAAATGAGAAAATGTGCAAAGAATTCTCCAACCTCATGCAAATAGAGTTTGAAATGAGCATGATGGGAGAATTAAAATTCTTTCTTGGATTACAAATAAAACAATTAGAATCAGGAATCTTCATTTTTCAAGAAAAATATACCAAGGATCTCCTGAAAAAATATAACATGAATCTTGCAAAATCAATTAGCACTCCTATGCATCCATCCTCCTCACTACATCAAGATGATGAAGGAACCTCTATTTCTGAAAAGGAGTACAGAGGAATGATTGGATCTTTGTTGTACTTAACAGCCAGCAAACCTGACATTGTGTTTTCAGTAGGTATGTGTGCAAGGTTTCAATCATCCCCTAAAGAATCTCACCTCACTGCAGTTAAAAGGATATTCAGGTATCTAGTTGGAACCACAAATCTGGGAATTTGGTACAAAAAGGATTCAAATCTTGATCTTCTGGCATATTGTGATGCTGATTATGCTGGTGACAAAATTGAGAGGAAAAGCACAAGTGGAGCATGTCAATTTCTTGGCTCATCTCTCATTAGTTGGTCATGTAAAAAACAAAATACTATAGCTCTCTCCACTACAGAAGCTGAATACGTTTTTGCTACTCAATGTTGCTCTCAAATTCTCTGGGTAAAAAATCAAATGGAAGACTACTCTTTAAGGTACACAAAAATTCTCATCCTTTGTGACAACACAAGTGCTATTAATCTTTCCAAAAACCCTATTCAACACTCTAGATCTAAACATATTGAGATTAAACATCATTTCTTAAGAGATCATGTTCAAAAAGGAGATGTTGAATTAATTTTCATTGAAACTGAAAATCAGCTTGCTGACATTTTCACCAAACCTCTCCAAGAGGATCGTTTCAAAAAAAATTTAGAAAAACTTTCCATTATAAATCTTTCAAAAATTGTCTAAAAAATAAGATTTACAAAACTTTAATCATAATGTTATTTTTATTGTTTTATTACTCTAAAGAAAAATAAATATGAGGATGGACAACTCAGATAAATCTCTATCCTCCTTCAAAATTTGAAATTTGCAAAAGTCAGAGGGAGGCAGTCAAATCACTGTTGATTACACTTCTCTCTGCAAAAGGTTCCTCGATTTCCGTTGCTTACTCACTGCCCAATGGATAAGTCACCCGTGCTCTTCCCTAGCCTAACATGATTAAACCTATGCCTCTATACTTCTTCCCTCCAACGGTAACAAATAATTACACTATAAATTAACTCATGTGTATTCTTCCATTTACCCATTGTAAAAAATTCAAAACCTCAAGTATCCAAAAATGGCTCGCACCAAATCTGCTGGAAAAAGAAAACTTTCCTCAAACTCATCTGAAAATCAATCTGAAAACTACTCAAGTGACTCCTCTCAAAATGATCCAAACCCTACCATTTCTTCATACAAACCGATCAACATGGTCCAACCTCCTCTGTCCACTCAACCATTTTCAAAAGTCAGAAAAACATTTTCTCAAAAAACATCATCATCAACTCCTTCTCGACGATCAGCACGAATCATATCTGGAAAAATATCATAAAAACAACTCATTCAAGACAACACTGTTCATGTTATTGACTCAAATGATTCTGAGGCAACACACTCTGATTCCTCAAAAACTCATTCCTCTAAACTTACCAAAATAGCAACTTCAAAAAGGAAAGTAACTCCAAAAAACTCACAACAACCAGCTTCAAAAACACCCAAAATCCCTCTCTTCTTCGAAAACACCCTCCTGAAAGCAAAATTTATAATGAAATGGCAGGACAAAACTGTTATAAATGGAAAAATTATTGACCTAAAAGGTCTAACTCTAGGAGGAGTAAATGTAGAAGAAATCTTTGATCAACTGGGTTGGTCTCCCTTCCTCCTTATCAACGAACCTCAATATCCAAAACTTGTCAGAGCATTCTACGCTGCTGCAAATGTGTCCAAGAGAGACAATTGCATCAGTGGTATTCTTAAAGGGGCACATATTGAGCTCACCCCAACTTTGCTATGTCAAATCTTTGACATACGTGATGAAGGCCCCTATCTATTTTCTGAAGCGTGGTATTCCAGTTACATGATTACTCGCTCATCTGTCCTTGCCAATATTTTTATTAATCCACCAAAGCCCCAGGTTGTATCCAACCTGCTTCCAATCTGTAAAGTGTTGGACAATATTTGTGTACACTTTGTTGTTCCCAGGGCTAGTAGTTATGAAAAAGTAACTGAGCTGGACATTTTGATTATTCATCACCTCATTTGTGGATCCCCTCTTCATCTAAGAAACATTATCTTTAGGTTCATGGTCAATGCTGCATATCTTGGGAGATCAGCTCCGTATGGAATGATTCTCACCAAAATCTTCAAATTTTTTAAAGTACCATTAGAGGATGAACACTCTATCACCTTCAACAACACATTCTCTGCAAGAAATGTAAACCAAATGCGCCTTGATCCCACTGAAAAACCTTCTCACAAACAGCCATCTAAGAAAAAATCAAAACGGAACTCAACCTCCAATCCACCATCTCAACCTCGAGTCGCATCAAATTCTCCTTCTGACAAAGAACCAAAAATCCCGTCCTCACCACCTTCCAAAAATGTCCAACCTCTTGAACAACTTCAACTTGTCCCCCTTGAAAATTAAAACCATCGTTCAGCAGAAGGTGAAGAACTCAGTTCACCCCATCCACTTGTGAAAAACGATGCTAAACTCTTTTTTGATCTCAATATCACTACTCAAAAGGGCTCACCTCTAGAAACTACACTTCCATCTGACCCACTGGACACATCTCAAAATCTACAAGAACTATTTCTCTTTCCCTATCCTTCTACAAGTCCATCCCAACCAGCTCAACCTTCGTGCACCATGGCTCAAATCTTCTCCCCTCTTACAAAAATGTACCCCACAAATTTTATCACTACTCCCTCTGCTCATCAAATCATCAATGAACCAGCTCCTGCACCACTTCCTGAAGTTACAGGACGATTCAGCTCACTTGAATCCTTCCTGGCAAAATCTGGAGAAAATTCTTCACAAAACAAAGGAACCTGCTCTCAAATGAAAAGCACCAGCATCAATGCTGACGCCATTCCAGATGACTCCACTCCTCCCACCACTGATCCCAAGCCTGAACAACGTCGCTCCCACAAAGAACTCCGTGCACTAAAAAAGATCCGCAAGGATCAGAAATTTTTTTTTTACAACAATGGCCACCTTTCATCAAACTCTGGCGCAGTTTAACACTCTTCTAGAATGGGTCACAGCACACCTGGTTAAGATTGTTGCTCCAGAAGCACAGCCTCCAGTACCCTCTGTTCATCCTCCTCCACCATTGCCTCGTCCCTCAACGTCTTCCTCGTCTGATGATTCCTCTCATTCCAAGTAGACCACCATCCTTTGGGGCCCGCTGACTTTTTGCTGTTGACAAATTTGGGGGAGATAGATTAAAATTAAATTGTCAATGATTAGGAACTTAGAAAAGAGGATACTTTTTGAAATTATCGTAATTCAATCCTCTATGTTTGTTTTTTCTTTTGAACCACTTTTTGGTATGATCTTCTTATAATCAATATAAAGTATTCGGATTGGTTCAAAAATCTTTAAATCCTTTGATACACTTTCTGAGGGGGAGCCCCTATTCCTTTCAGCTCATACTGAGGGGGAGCTTCATACTCAAAAACAACACATTTACAGTTTCAAAAATAATCTAAAGAAATTTTGTCATCATAAAAAAGAGGGAGATTGTTGAGAAAAAATCTCTTTTAATGATAACAAAATTATCTTAAGATTATGATTACGCTAATGCGTGCATTTAAGTATTGTACTAAGAAAGGAACAGGATCCAAAGATCGCAACCTCCTGTCCAGAAGAATGAACGTATGTAGGAAACAAATTCCTGAAGCAGAAAAACGGAACGTTGAACACCAGAAGCAGAACATTTGGAACAAAAAAACAAAAGCAATACATCTGGAACAGAAAAACAGAAGCAATACATCTAGAACAGAAAACCAGAAGCAAAACATCTGGAACAGAAAACCAGAAACAGAACACCAGAAGCAGAGAACCAGAAACAGAACACCAGAAGCAGAGAACCAGAAACAAAACACCAGAAGAAGAAAAACTAAACGTTGAACACCAGAAGCAGAACATCTGAAATAGAAAACCAGAAGTAGAACATTAGAATGTTAAAAACCAGAAGCAGAACACTAGAATACTAAAATCAGAAGCAAAACACCAGAAGCAGAATACTAGAAGCATAAAAGCAGAAGTAGAACACCAGAAGCAGAAATCCAGAAGCAAAAAACCAGAAGTAGAAATCTAGAAATATATAAAAATTTGAAGTCGAACATCAGAAGCAAAAGTTGAACATCAGAAGAAATATATCAGAAGATGAATAACAAAGGACAAGAAATGAACATCAGAAGATATACATCAGAAGATGAACATCAGAAGATATACATCAGAAGATGAACAGTAGAAGATATACATCAGAAGATATATATTAGAAGATGAACAACAGATGATATACATCAAAAGATGAACACTAGAAGGTAAATATCAACACCAGAAAGTAAACATCTGAAGATGAAACACCAGAAGGTAAATATCAGGAGATGAATACCATAAGGTGATCACCAGAGGATGAACTCTAGCTACTTCTTCATCCTCCTACAAAACAACTAATAGTTCCAAAGCATCAAAAGCTGCATCATTCGCGAACAGAGAAGGGTTATGTCTTGGAACTAGAAAAGAGCACTTGCCAGTTGTCAAAACGTATGGAATGTTCTAACCTCGAAGAAAGCTATGTAAAGAAGTAACCTCCCAAGTGCCAGGCTTTAAAAGGACAGAATGGCAAGGCTGTAAAATCAAAACAAAACTAAGGATCATTACAACTTGGGAAAACGGTCAGAAAGGAAAATTTTATTGAAGAGAAAGTTTCCTTCTCTCTATAAAAGGAAGGTTGCTCTTCTTCAGATACACACACAACTACACGAGCAAAAAAGAAAATATCAAGAGGCTATAAAAAGCATTATAAATCCCCCTTCAAGCTTTCTATAATCTTACACTAGATCTTTGATTCATCTTTGTAGAAAGTAATTCCTATCAAACTACTTCATATCATCTTTAAGTGAGTAACACTTGAGAGAAATCAGAAGGAAAGAATTGTAAGCTTGGTGAAGCTATAGAATACACGATTTATAAATCAACCTCAATGAGAGGCTGATAGCTTTTGATACTTAGTAAAAACTCATAAGTGTGTGAGGACTAGACGTAGCCATCATTGGGTGAACCAGTATAAAACTTCGTGTGTCATTATTCTCTCTCTACATTTCAACATCTGATAATCATCCTCTGAAACAGGACAGTAGTTTAAAACTAAAACAGAATTTTTAAAACCTAGAATATCTCTATTCAACCCCCCTTCTAGTGATATTCTAGCCACTTCACATGGTTCTAAGTTGCCTTTTTAATTCACTTAAATCTTAAATTGATTCATTGCATTTTTATCTTTAAAACCAATAGTCCAAAATGATCTTGTATAAAGAAGGTTGATATTTTCGCAAACCAGAATGATCTTGGTTTGACTAGCTTGAATGCTGTTAAAAACCAGAAAGATCTTGGTTTGACTGGACTGAAATATGTCAAAAACCATAGCGATCTTGGTTTGTCCAAACTGCTTTTTTTATGAACCAGAATGAGCTTGTTTTCACCAGAATGATCTTGTTTTTTCCAGAGTGAGCTGGTAAAAAACGAGAATGATCTTTTAATAAACTAGAATGGTCTTTTGATAAACTAGAATGTTCTTCTTATCAATATGGAGATCAATATGCATGTTTGTTTTTGCAAGTAGGTCTTCAAATCTTGACTTTTAATTGCTCATTAAATATTGGGAAAGCCATGTGTGAAATGCCAATTGATTTACTACATGTTGCTCTTCTAATAAGATCCCTTTTGTCAATTGTTCTTTAATTGAATAACCACTTGGTGAATGTTCTTTCATCATTCTTTTAATAAATGACTTAATCTTGAAATGATTTATTCTTCAAAGTTGATTCTTGTCATTTTTCCGAACTGATATGACTATTTGTAAATGCAATGAACTTGCTCATCATGAGAACATTATTTCATAACAATTGAGAATGTACTTATGCACTTGTTGATGGCTTCTTGCTTGTACACTTATGTAATTCATGTTCCTTAAATAAAACTCAAGTACAATCATTAGTAGATCACTATTCATAAAATTTAATCATTTATTTTATAAGGTTTGTTGTCATTAAAACATATATCAAAAAGGTTTTTACCTCAACATATATTTTCTTAAAAAATATGACCAAGATATATAAGGGATAAAAAAATTGATTACGAATAAATAGATGAAGAACAAATGGATGAAAAAATTGATTACGAATAAATAGATGAAGAACAAATGGATGAAAATATAGATGAGGAAGAAACGAATTATGAAGAATTTTATGAAGTCATATACATATATGTGATGGCAATTTATGCTTTAATGCAGATGCTAAATAAGTTTTGAATATGACTTGCGGTGAACATATTGAACATCCATTAACTAGACAATGGATTACTAGCATGAGATATGACGATATACATCAAACATTGAGTGATGATCAAACAAGCATATATAATGTATCTTGATGTATTACAAAAGTTATGCACAAGCAATAGAGAAAAAACACCATTTGGTGGATATAAGATTTATTTGTGTCTACTAAAGTAAGGAAAAACACAAGATTTTATCCTCACTTCAAGACATGTGATCATTATTATTTAATTGTACCAAAATTTTAATGAATAATATGTATTTTTGTTACATGATTTTATCCATACTTTTAGGAATTGATGGTACACATATTCCAACATTGCTAAGATGTAAGTAGTTATTGTCATCCTCATGCAAAGATATCACAAAATGTATTAGTTGCTTGTAACTTTAATTTGTAATTAATGTATGTTCTTATTGGGTGGAAGGATGCAACTAATGATTACAAACTGATGCTTTGACAAGGAGGAATGGACTTAAAGTGCTCCAAGGTAATTAATTAATTTTAAATCACAAGTATGCTCTTTTTAACACTTATATTAATTTTATATGTAAAGTTATTTGTAAGTAGGTAAATATTTTTTGGTGGAATGTGGATTTTCTAATATGCGCAAATTTTTAGCTCCATTTCGAGGTATGAGATATCATATACAAGATTTTGCATTATGCATAAATAGCTTGGTTGGTAAGCTAAGGGATGTCGAAAGAGATTTAACAAAGAAATTTCGGGTTCAACTCGGAAAAACTAACATAACAAATAATTTACTAACATTTGCTTATAACAAAAATCTATAAGATTTTGTAGGTCATGGTAAGGATCTACAAACTACAAAAGAATTGTTCAATCTCCAGTATACGTCTTTAAGGAATGTGATCTAGAGGATATTTAATATTTTTATATTGTGGTTCACAATATTTAAGTCAACGCCTTCATTTCTATTTAAGATACAAGCATAATTTGTGTTGACATGTGCAATACTTCATATCTTCCTTTGCAAAACAAATTGTTTAAATGAATTTTCAGTTGAACCTACAGCTGAATCTTCATCCCTGGTGTTACCAACTAAAGAAAACCATAATTATGAACATGTTATTCAATCCCAAGAGCATAAGCAAAAATATGTTAATTTATGAAGGACTACTATAACTTCAAATATGTGGATAAATACTACTGTATGTAGCTTTAGAGTTAAAAACAATATCAGTTTTGTTTTTCTTTATCCAAATAAGGGAGATCATGGGTACGAGTAAATCTGCAAATCTAGTCACCCAAACCAAAATCATGTTTTGACCCAAGCAAGTCAAATTTGAGTCTAACCTGAAACAACTCGTTTAACCACAAATCCAACCCATTGACATGACATAAATATTTATAGTTATTTTTTCATTATTGATGTACAGTTATAATTTAGTTATTTGATTTTATTTGAAAATTCATTGTTAATTTAATTAATTTAAGTTTTTTGTTGTATTCGTGGATGAATTTTAAGTATTGAGTTATATGTTTTGATAGAATTTTATGTGTTTGGAGATATTCAAGTAATTAAATTTCATTATATTTTTTTAAAAAAGTTATGACCCGCAAACCCAACTCAACCCGCTCTTATTCGGATTGGTTTAGTTCGGGTTTGAAGTAAAAATCACGGGTTGAGAACTCAACCCAATATGAATAAAATGGATCGGTTGGGTATCAGATTTGTCCAAAATCGACTTCATCCAACCCCCGTAAACACCATTAATCCAAACCTTATAAATTATTTATTTTATTTTGTCATTCAGTCTTATAAATCCATAATATATTCTGAAATCTTAAAAATCTTTGAATATTTGTGTTATTCACTAAAATAAAAATCTTTTTGTGATATATCCATTAAAATCCTAGTTAAAAATCTTGATGGTAAGTCTTTTAAACAAATCTTAAAAGTCTATACATTTATGCAAAGTCTTTTAAAAATTTTAAGATTTTTTGCTTCTCAAAGTAGCATTTTAAAATCTCAATCCAACACACGCTCGTAGTTCTAAATATAAAGACTATGTTGTATATAGGTCTCCTCGATAGGAGAAAACTCAATTGATATATGCCACATAAAATGGTTATGTAGGGTAGGATATTTCAATAATTTTGTTGATATATTTTATGTTGTAGACTACATCAATGGCTTCACAGTTGAATTTTATGGATAACATTAAATTAATTAATTAAAATTTTAATGTTAGTATCAATTATTTTATTATGCATTAATTTTATATTATAAAATGAATATTATGTTTAGGGCTATATTTTATATGAACAATTTTTGATGAGTTGAGTTACTCATTTTATTAGTTTGTTGAGAGGTCTCTCTACCCACATAGATGCTTATATAAGTTGACAACCCATTAGGTCAGGATTACCCATTCTTTTTTTCTTATAACAATGGTCATGGATCTTACAACAATGATACGTACACATTCAAATTCAATTAGTTACACACTATGTCATATTTTGTATCTATAATTTTGATTTTATTGTGAATATTTCATAAGTTAGTATGAGAGGCTTGCAGATACATTTTAGGTTTAATTACATTTTTGAATCTTTATTATTATTGATTCACGGAATTGGTCACTTTATTTTAAAAATCGACAGTTTTGATCCACCTTCATATCTTTGAGTTAAAAAAAATGATAATTTGACATATTTTTAATAACGTGATATACAATTCTATAATATAGAATTATCTAAATGCATTAATTATTCATATGTCATTAATTAAATTAAAAATATGAAAAATTTCTGAAGTTGAATCTAATATTTTACGGCGTTTCATTCCAATCATTCTTGATTAACGTTTCATATGTCACATTATTTAAAACATTCCACAATATAATTTTTTTGTTAAAAAATCTGACGAACAGAAAAAATTATCGACTTTTAAAATAAGAGGACTAATTTTCAAAAATAAGAACTAATTTAATGTTTTCATGTTTCTGTCATTTCCAAAAGTTGTATTTTTCTAATACCGTTCGCTTCTCTTCTTGTTTCTACATGTATTTATGCAAGAATAGTGTGGATTTTTGGCTGAAATTTCTCATCAATAGATTGATTAATCATGGATTATTTTTTACGAGTGATTCTTAATCCATATATGGTGAACAAAGTCTGAAAATGTATAAGATCTATGTTTTTAGTGAAGACAAAAGACTATGAATAAAGATCAAGTTGCATGCTCAGAGTGAAATCAACAATCAAGTCAACTATTAGGAAACTTAGAAATTAAGGTACTTGATAAAATTCAATTACATTTCAAATACAATAATATGAGAACCTTATTATTTTAGCATATGCATCAAAAGTATATTCAAAGTGTCAAAATACATAAACAAATATTTAAAAATTAAGTTTTTGACAAAAACCAATCTTGTATTCAATTACAGCATCTCGTAGCCGAATACAAACACTAAGTCAGTAGCAAAATCTTCAAATATGTATTAAACTACAGGATGTTGTAGCCGAATACATATATCAAATCAGTAGCTAAAACTTAAGTTTTGTATTCGAATACGGAATGTCGGAATGTCGTAGCCGAATATAGATGACAATTCAGTAGCTAAAACTGGACTTTTGTATTCGACTACATCATCTCGTATTCGAATACAACCCAAGTCAGTGGCAAAATTCACACATTTGTATTCGACTACGAGATATCGTATTCGAATATGAAGTTAAAATTTGGAATAAAAATTGAACGTTACAGAAGTGTATTCGAATACGCTTAGGCTGTATTCGAATACAACTGTGAATCAATGCAATTTTTCAGTTCAGATCTCATCTGGATCATTGCATGAGTTCATCAAAACTTCTGGGAACAATTGCCACTGATCTGAAGTGTTGTCTATGGAGTATAAATACCTCAAAGCTTCAGCTCTAAATCATCAATCCTACTACAAAACTTAAGATAACTTTATGAAATATTTGTGAACTTTTTCAAAGTTAAATTTTCATATTTCAAGTACTTGCACTACATTTTCACATCATTGAGAGAAGTTCTTTGTTGTAATTGAAAAAAATTTGGATTGTTATCATTATACAAAATGTTATACCTTCTTGTTCTTAGTAAAGAACATTCTTGTGAAATCATTTAAAGTCATTGTATTATTTGAAGAAAGTAGTATATTTTCTTCAAGTGTTGTAAACTAAGATAGCGGTGTACTATCTTAGGTAAAGTGTTAGGAATTTGTAATAGAAGTCTTAGTGTTAGACTTGTACTGATTCTAACAAAATAGAGGAAAAATCTCTTATGGTGTACAAGAGGACTAGATGTGCTCTTGGTTGTAGGGAAACCAGGACAAATTTCTGCGTGCTTTACTTTCTGTCACTTACAAGTTTTCATACTCAATCACAATCAGAAAAATAATTCACAAAAACTCTAAAAACTAGAAAAAATTTAAAACACCTAATTCACCCCCCTCTTATGTGCGCCTCTGTACTTATAATTGGTATCAGAGTAGGTTTTGGATATTTTCTCCTCGATTCATGACTTCTGCACAACCTCTTTTTAGAGATGGTGGTAGCAGCAACAAACCACCTTGTTTTATTGGTGAACATTATGATATCTGGAAAATACGCATGCATGCATATCTTAAGGCACAAGGAGATGACATATGGGAGGCTGTGGAAAATGGTCCCTATATTCCAATGACAATCATCAACAATAAAGAGGAAATAAAGATAAAAGCCTCATGGACAGATGATGAAAAGAGAAAAGTGTTGTTTGACAAGAAGGCCAAAAAGGAACAATTGAGGTAATACATTTTAAATTAAATACTTTGTCTCAAGAATATGAATTGTTTCGAATGGAGCCAAGAGAACCTATTCTAGACATGCATAAAAGATTCTCTCACTTAACCAATCACTTGACGCCACTTGACAAAAGCTTCACTAATGATGAATTGAACCTAAAGGTTCTAAGATCATTAACAAAAGTATGACAGCCTAAAGTGACAGCAATCTCTGAAAAGAAAAGCTTATCTAAGATGTCACTCTCTGCACTTTTTGGAAAACTCCAAGATCATGAAATTGAACTTGGAAGATTGGAAAGGAATGAAAGTCTAGAAAAGAAGACAAAGAGTATTGCCTTGAAAATAGAGTCAAAAGAACTGATGAATGGAGAAAACTCATACGAAGATGAAAACAGCACATTCCTGGTTAAAAAGTTCGATAAGTTTCTTCAAAATGATAAAACATTTAAGAAAAAGAAAACCTTCAGGAAGAAAGATGTCTCCACTACAAATCATAATTTCACTTGCTTTGAAAGTGGGAAACAAGGACACGTAAAAGCATAATGTCCTAACATTATCAAGAAAAATGCTACCAAAAGGAAAGATTTCAAAGAGACATATATAGCATGGGAGGATAATGAAGTTCATCTTCAAATTCAGAAAATGACGGATGCGCAAACGTTGCTTTAATGGCATCCCACCAATCCGATGATGAAGAAGAGGTAAGTAGTAAAAATACTTGTTATAATAATGTTGATTCTTGTGTTGAGAATAGTGATGCACAACAAGAAATAAAAGAACTACTTATGGAATGTAGAAATCTATACAAAATAGTGTCAACTCAAAAGAAACAAATTTTATCTCTTCATGAGAAGATTAACACTATGGAACAAGATTTTGAAAAACTAAAACAGAATTCTACATGCAATAAGTGTGATTCACTTTCCTTTAGAATTGTCCAAATGAATAGAGTTATTGAAAGGGAAGAAAAA
This sequence comes from Cicer cuneatum, assembly GCA_037974295.1. NCBI lineage: Eukaryota > Viridiplantae > Streptophyta > Magnoliopsida > Fabales > Fabaceae > Cicer > Cicer cuneatum. The sequence goes on along the minus strand of JBBPBO010001985.1, from coordinate 31,123,184 downwards.
GGACAAATTGGATTGGAAAATATACTTAACATGCAAAAATATTCAAATGACAAAAAGTGGACTTGGTTATTCAACATTTGATAAACCAAGTACTAGTAAAACTATCTTTGTCAAAGCAAGTAACTAATCCAACAATGAGAAAGTAATAGTTGTTCAAAAGAATCATCATTATTCTAAGAAAAGTATTATTCAAAAGAAACCTCTTTTGCTTAAATATAAAAGCAAAAAGAGTCCCATGTTTTTATTGTGGTCTTAATGGTTACACACCTAATGCTTATCACTTTAGGAACGTTGGTGTTCCACATGGGCATTATGTGTGGGTCAAGAAATGTACTAATATTCAAGGACCCAAAGCACCTTGTGTACCTAACAAACTATAATCCTGTTTTGTAGGAATACCCATAAAGTACCTCTAATATGTGGTACTTAGATAGCGGATGTTCAAAACACATGATCGGTGACAAAACTAAATTCTCAGCACTAACTCTTGAATCAAAAGTATATGTGATCTATGGAGATAACAACAAAGGAAAAAAATTTGGGCATTGGAAAGGTTGGTACAGCTCTATCTCCTTCAATTGAAGATGTCCTCTATGTTGAAGGATTAAAGCACAATCTAATAAGCATTAGTCAGCTTTGTGACAAGGGTTACAAAATAACTTTCAATAAAGATAAATGTATTATCCAAAATGAGGTAACAAGTGAAATTCAGTTTGTTGGTAAGTGTTCTAAAAATATTTTTACAATTAATCTTGTTGATTTATCTTTAAGAATGAAATGTCTTATGGTAAGTAACAACAATGATGCATGGCTATGGCATAAAAGATTTGCACATATCCATATGGATCATTTAAACAAGTTAGTCAAGCATGAACTTATTGTAGGCTTACCAAAATGAAATTCATTAAGGATAAATTATGTGACGTTTGTCAAAAGGGTAAGCAAACTAAAGTTTCCTTCAAACCCAAGAATATTGTATCAACTTCAAGACCACTTCAATTAATACATATGGACTTGTTTGGTCCATCAAGAACTAAAAGTCTTGGTGGAAATTCATATGGACTAGTAATCATTGATGATTTCTCAAGGTTCACATGGACCTTATTTTTGGCAAATAAAAATGAAGTTTTTAAAGTAGTTAAAAAATATGTCAAACTAGTCCAAAATGAACAAACAACCAAAATTGTATCAATAAGAAATGATCATGGAGGATAATTTCAAAATGCTCCATTTGTAGAATATTGTGAAGAAAATAGAATCTTCCATAATTTTTCTGCACCAAGAACACCTCAACAAAATGAAGTTGTTGAGAGATAGAATAGATCATTGGTAGAACTTGCAAGAACTATGCTAAGCGACTCAAGTCTACCAAAATACTTTTGGGCAGATGCTGTAAACACAGCTTGTTACGTATCCAACCGAGTAATAATCAGACTAATGCTAAAGAAGACTCCATACGAACTATATAAAGGTAGAAAGCCAAACATCTCTCACTTTCACATATTTGGATGTAAATGCTTTGTGTTGAATAATGGTAAGGAAAATCTCGAAAAATTTGACGAAAATGCCGATGAAGGTATTTTTATTTGTTATTCCTTAACTAGTAAAGCTTTTAGAATTTTTAATAAAAGAACCTTAATAGTAGAAGAATCTTTACATGTATCTTTTGATGAATCTAACCCCTCGAAAGAGGATAAAATTATGTGTGATGATGATGATTTTATAAGTGATGAGATAAGCAAGGACAATCAAGTTGATCAATCAATTCAAAAGGATGAAATCAATATAAAACATCAAGATCAACACAATGATCTTCTTCGAGAATGGAGAACCTATCGTGATTACCTCATTCATAACACTATAGGTGATATCAACAAAGGAGTTACTACAAGGCTAAATCTCAAAGATGCTTGTTTGAATATGGCATTCGTCTATCAGATAGAACCTTCTAAAATAGGTGAAGCCCTTAAATACGATCAATGGATACTTGCCATGCAAGAAAAACTAAACCAGTTTGAAAGAAACAAGGTTTGGGAACTTGTTCCAAATCTTGGAAATAAACACATCATTGGTACCAAATGGGTGTTTAAGAATAAACTAGATGAAAATGGTATAGTTGTTCGAAACAAGGCAAGGTTGGTCGCTCAAGGATACAACCAAGAAAAAGGGATCGACTTTGATGAAACATTTGCTCTAGTAGCAAGGTTAGAAGCAATCCGAATATTACTTGCTTATGCTTGTTCTATGGACTTTGAATTGTTTCAGATGGATGTCAAAAGTGCTTCCTAAATGGATACATCAATGAGGAGGTCTGTGTCAAACAGCCACCCGACTTTGAAGACTTCAAAAATCCTTCACATGTCTTCAAATTAAAGAAAGCCCTTTATGGTTTGAAACAAGCTCCAAGAGCTTGGTATGATAGGTTGAGTAAATTTTTATGTGAACATGGATTTGAAAAAGGTAAAGTTAATAAGACATTATTCATTAAAAGGACTAATGATCATACTTTACTTGTTCAAATCTACGTGGACGATATCATATTTGGATCAACCAAAAAGGAAATATGTGAAGAATTCTCATTAATGATGCAAGGAGAATTTGAAATGTCCATGATGGGAAAATTTAATTATTTCCTAAGACTTCAAATCAAGAAAATCAAAAATGGTATTTTCATTCATCAAGCTAAGTATTGTAAAGAATTATTGAAAAGATTTGAGATGGACAACAGCAAAGAAAGTGCTACTCCTATGGGATCCGGAACGTATGTTGATAAAGATGAATCTGGTAAATCAATTGATATATCAAAGTATCGAGGTATGATTGGGTCTCTTTTATATCTAACGGCTAGTCGGCCAGATATTATGTTTAGTGTTTGCTTATGTGCAAGATTTCAAACAGATCCTAAGGAATCACACCTTGTAGTAGTGAAGAGAATAATGAAATATCTATAGGGAACAACCAATGTTGGCCTATGGTATCCAAAAGGTAGCATATGCAATCTTATTGGTTATTCTGACTCTGACTATGCAGGATGTAAAACAGATCGAAAAAGCATAAGCAACACTTGTCATATCTTAGGAAATGCATTAGTATCATGGTCTTGTAAGAAGCAATCATGTGTGGCTCTAAGTACTGCTGAAGCAGAATACATAGCAGCAGGCAGTTGCTGTGCTTAGATCCTATGGCTCAAGCAACAACTATGTGATTATGGATTTGATATCGGGTGAATCCCTCTGAAATATGACCATACTAATGCTATTAATATCACTAAGAACCCAATCATGCATTCTCGGACCAAACATATCGACATACGTCATCATTTTTTGATAGATAATGTGCTCAAAGGAAATGTGGAAGTTACTTTTGTCGATACACATAATCAACTAGCGGATATTTTTACAAAGTCCTTGCCTAAAGACTCATATTACAAGATTCAAATAGAACTGGGTTTCTTAAATGAAAGTGATCTCTAAAGATATTTATGCTTTGTAAGTCATGTCTTTCAGTTAAAAATTCAATTCAAAAAACCAAATTTTTTGTTGTCGTATCCGAATACACATTTTCTCTATTTGAATACACGTTTCCAAAAAATCCTGTATTCGAATACAACCAGTATGTAGTCAAATACAGTTTCGAATTTTTGCATCGTAAAACTTGAACATGTTTAAACTTTCATCTACGTTTTTGATATGATATTTCCTACCTTGTGTGATGTTTTTATTCCCTATATGCCTTGAATGCTTGAATGTATATGTCTGTTACTTTTCTTCCTTTTTGATTATGTCAAAAGGGGGAGAAAATTGGTATGCTGTTGTTGTTAAATAATCTTGTAGGTTTTGTTGAGACAAAAATCCGTTTTTAAGTGTTTTAATGATGAACAAAAAAAAAAGCTAATTAATCTTATTAATTATGATTCTAAACCACAAAAGAATTTAACATATCTTCTTGAGTGTTGTTATCAAAAGATAGGTATCAAGTAATTCTTTCAAAGGATAGATCAAAAGCAAAATAAACAAGACTGTTTCAAGATCAATCTTGAACTCATCAAAATTAAAACAAGTATATGTAAATGAATGATTAGCCGTCAAATCCATTCATGATTGAGGGAATCAGTTCCAAGAAGAATGACAAAACTCAAGACTGATCTAGAAGATCGATTACATCACAAGAAATTATGCAGCAAAGAACAAAACAGAAAATAACAGCAAAAATCTAAGAAAACTGGAAACGAAGATCAATCTGGAGATTAACTGGAACTGTCTTCCTTTTCCTCTAACACATGCCTAAAAGTACACAGTCTTTATAGCCTGTATATCAACGGCTACATGAGCTGGCAAGGCCTCTAAAATGCCTATAAAAAGAACTCCAAGGCAAAGGGAAGATCATCAAATCCGAGTGCAATCATTCTCCATAAAAAGATCATCATTCTCGAATTTCATCAAGCTTGTAAAAAACACAACAAGGCTCTTTGTCCCTGTCATCATAAAAGGTCAAGCTTAGAAATCTATTTTCTCAAAACAGAAACTCAAACAAGAGTTGAGATACTGTTGATCAAACCAAATATCTTTCAAAAACAATCATTTGTTAAATCCAAACACTAGAGAGATAGAAATAGTGTGAGGAAAGTTGTAAAGATCCTTGAGAGGATAAGTGTAAAGATACTTTCAAGTGTAGGAAAGTTATTTATAAAAAGGAAAGTAACCTGCTGTAAATCAATTTTGATCTGTTAAGGTAGAAATAGGATCAATCTTGTTTTACCAAGTTAGTGGAAAATCTCACAAGATTGTGAGGACTGGACGTAGCCCACGGTTGGGTGAACAAGGATACATCATTGCGTTATTCTCTTCTCTCTTATCTTTACTTTGATTATTACGCACACATTATTCATTACATTTTAAAGTTTTATTTATTTCTAACCAATAGATCTGCATTCTTATTTGTCAAACCAAGATCAATCTTGAGTTTATTTTTACAAAGCAGAAATTTTAAAAATAGTCACAATTCAAACCCCCCATTTTCAAGCAAAGGAAGAACGTTCTTGAGAAATTTCAGAACAGTCTTCAAATATGCTGAAAAATCAAAAGGTTAAATCAATTTCAAAATGTTCATATTGTTTCAAATATCATCACAAAGAATCAGTTTGCTTCTTCAAACATAAGTCACAGTCAACTAACTCTCAAGGACCCAAGATCAAATGGGTACTTAAAAGAAATGTAACGTCTAATGCAGGATGGTTCTCGAAATACCAAGAAAAAGCCATGGTTCTTGGACAGTGGCTGTTCAAGACATATGACAGGAGATAAAAACTGCTTCATGTCATTTATCAAGAAAGATGGAGGCTCGGTAACATTTGGAAATAACAACCAAGCAAGGATTAAAGGTAAAGGAACCATTGGTAAGGAAAATTCTGCTAAAATAACAGATGCTCAATATGTTGAGGGATTGAAACATAATCTCCTAAGCATTAGTCAATTATGTGATAATGGCTTTGAAGTTATTTTTAAACCCAATATATGTGAAGTTAAAAAATCTGATTCTGGAGAAGTTTTTTTTTTCTGGATCAAGAAAGAAAAATTTGTATGTGCTGTACCTTGATGAATTACCAGAGGAATCATGCTTCATGTCCATTAACAAAGACAAATGGATATGGCATAAAAGAACTGGTCACATTAGTATGAAAACTATCTCCAAAATTTCCAAGCTAGATCTTGTTAGAGGTCTACCCAAAATCAATTTTGAAAAAGATAAAATATGTGAAGCATGTGCAAAAGGAAAACAAACTAAAAGTAGTTTTCATGCCAAGGATTTCATTTTCACAAAAGAACACTTGAATTACTTCACATCGATTTGTTTGGACCCATCAAAACAACCAGTTTATGAGGTATGAAATATGGCTTCGTAATAGTTGGTGATTTTTCAAGATATACATGGGTACTCTTTCTAAAACAAAAAGATGATGCTTTCGAAGCTTTCAAAACATTTTGCAAAACAGTTCAAAATGAAAAAGATCTTCACATCATTTCTATACGAAGTGATCAAGGAGGAGAATTTATAAACGCTTCCTTCAAAGCATTCTTTGATGAAATTGGTATTTCCCACAATCTGTCATGTGCTAGAACTCCTCAACAAAATGGGGTTGTTGAGCGCAAAAACAGAACGTTGCAGGAAATGGCAAGAATGATCTTGGAAGAATCTAATGTTGAAAAATACTTTTGGGCAGAAGCTATAAACACTTCTTGCTATATTCTAAATTGTGTATCAATAAGGAAAATCATCAACAAAACACCATATGAAATTTGGAAAAATAGAAAACCAAACATTTCATACTTTCTCATTTTTGGTTGTTACTGCTACATCCTTAATAACAAAGAAAATCTTGGAAAATTTGATGCAAAATCAGATAAAGCTATTTTTTTGGGTTATTCAACTGAGTCTAAAGGCTATCGCATATTTAATTTAAGAACCAAAACTGTTGAAATTAGCATGCATGTATTATTTGATGAATTTGACGATCTTGATCTTAGTAAAAAGGGATGATGAAGAGGAAATGCAGATTGTCCAGCAGCAGCTAGCAACAAGTTTGGAAAATGAGATTGATAAACAGTCTCCCTTTCACACTCCTCATAAAAGTTGGAAAACAGTAAGAGATCATCCACAAGATCAACTCATTGGAAACATTTCAAGTGGAATAAGAACAAGAAGAACAGTAAAAAATGATAGTGACAACAACATGGAAATGATATCCCAGATTGAACCCAAATCTATTAAAGAAGCCATATAAGATCAATCTTGGATAGATGCCATGAAAGAAGAACTACTACAGTTTGAGAAAAACGAAGTCTGGACTTTAGTACCAGATCCTCAAGACCAAAAAATCATTGGAACTCGATGGGTATTTAGAAACAAGCTTGATGAAGATGGCAAAGTCATTAGAAACAAAGCAAGATTGGTAGCACAAGGGTATAATCAACAGGAAGACATAGATTATGATGAAACTTTTGCTCTTGTTGCAAGGTTAGAGGCTATCAGAATATTGCTTGCATATGCATCTCATAATCATATTAAACTTTTTCAAATGGACGTTAAAAGTTCATTTTTAAATGGATTTCTAAATGAACAAGTGTATGTCCGTTAACCTCCCGGATTTGAAAATCAATCTAAACCAAACTATGTTTTTAAACTAACCAAAGCCTTATACGGATTAAAACAAGCTCCTCGAGCTTGGTATGAACGATTAAGCTCCTTTTTAATCAAGAACAATTTTACCAGAGGGAAGATTGATACAACCTTATTCAAAAAATTAAAAGGAGATAATTTATTAATTGTACAAGTATATGTGGACGATATCATTTTTGGTTCCACAAATGAAACAATGTGCGAAGAATTTTCGAATTTAATGCAAAGTGAATTTGAAATGAGTATGATGAGAGAATTGAGATATTTTCTTGGACTACAGATCAAGCAACATAAAAATGGTATATTTATATGCCAAGAAAAATATACAAAAGATCTTTTGATAAAATACAAAATGAATGAAGCCAAGATCATGTCAACTCCCATGCATCCTTCTTCCTCATTAGACAAAGATGAAGATGGTAAATCAATCTTTGAAAAAGAATACAGAGGGATGATTGGATCTCTGCTATACCTAACTGCAAGTAGACCTGATATTGTCTTTGTAGTAGGACTATGTGCAAGATTTCAATCTTCACCAAAAGAGTCCCACTTAACTGCAGTTAAAAGAATATTTTGTTATCTTGTCGGTACTACTAATCTTGGCCTTTGGTATAGCAAAGGATCTCACTTTAATCTTGTAGCCTATTGTGATGCTGACTATGTCGGAGACAAGATTGAAAGAAAAAGCACTAGTGGAGCATGCCAATTCCTTGGAGAGGCTCTGATTAGCTAGTCTTGCAGAAAGCAGAACACAATTGCTTTGTCAACCACAGAAGCTGAATATGTATCAGTTGCCAATTGTTGTTCTCAACTTCTATGGATTAAAAACCAGCTTGAAGACTATTCAGTAAGTTATTCCATTATTCCAATATTTTGTGATAACACTAGTGCTATCAATCTGTCAAAAAATCCTATCCAACATTCAACTTGCTGACATATTTACCAAACCCTTAGTTGAAGAAGACTTTAACTCTTTAAAGGAAAAATTAAGAATCGTTAAAAATCCAGTTGAAAACGCTTAAAACTGTCTAAAAAATCAAATCAAGAACGTTCTTGGTTTAAAAGCAAACAACCTTGGTTTGACTCAATCATTCTTGGTTTAAAGCAACCACTTTCAGCTTCTCTCTCTCTCCCTCTCATGCATTAAATGCATAAGTCTTTTCTTGTCCAGAAAGCTAACACGCCTCACTATATGTAACTGTTTATCTCCCAAGTTTCATCTTTTCCCACACAAAAAAAACCATCATTTCATTTTATCAACTTCTCCTCTTTTCCCTCAACCGCCACTCTAAAAAGGGTCTGTAGTTCACAGAAAAACACTCTTTCTAGAACACGCTCTTCATTCGAAAAACCCTGTAACTTCTACAATTCTTAAAACCTCAACTCTTCCTGTTCCACAGAGAAATTCAAAAATGGCGCGCACAAAGAAATCCGCAAAAAGAAACCCTAATCCACGAACACCATCTCCTTCACCATCACCTCCTTCTTCTCCCTTTAGAATGAGGTCTCCATCACCACCGCCTCGACCTACCCCTCCTGAAACTTCTTCTGGAAAAACATTTTCTGACTCTTCATCTCCATCTCGTAATCGTTCTCACAGCCCCATTGCTCCTGCTTCAATATCCATCGTGCTTCCTCCACTCCATCTATGTTCACCTCCAACCATATCTAAAATGGCTCCTCATCTCAGGAGAACGCCTCTTCAACCACCACCAAAGACTGCCAAACGAAAATCCATGCGCATCATGGCTAGAATAGGCACATCTTCAAAACCTAAAAATGATGATAATGTTGTGCATATAATCTCTGACGATGATGATGAATCAGACTCTATCCAAAATCAAAATCAAAATGATGATAATGTTGTGCATATAATCTCTGGAAAAAGAAGAATCTAAAATCAAAATTTCCAGATTCTCCACTAAAAACATTTCGTATATGAAAAAAGAACATTCTGCTCCAATCGCATTTTCATTTCCAGCAATCTCGGCCAAACGCAAAAGATCCTCACTCACAGTCTCTCACAATCCCTTGAACGACAACATACCAATTGCTCCTGCTTCTGCTTCTGCTCCTCCATTTGATACTCCTGTTCAAGTTGACTCTCCATGTCCTCACCACAGAAAACAGACTCATCTCTATTTGGTGTAAGTAAATTCTTAAACTTACCTGATACTACTGGTATGTCCGTTGGTTAAGAACATGCTTCTGCAGGAACCCTACCAAACATCAGCTCTTCCTTTGCAACACTCTCCACCTTCTGCACTACACCAAATCCATACCACACCTCTGCCAATCCTGATGAAGCTCGTCAAACAAAAAGGACCAAGAAGGCAAAACACTCATCTAATACTGACAAGATTTTTGATGCACTTAAAATCATTGCTAACAGACAAATTTATCAGGATAGAGAAAATGCTTTCCTTCGATCCTGGATTACCACTAAGCTGGCACCGAAACTAGACCTTGCACCTCCTGAAAACCTTCCACCTCCTATCTTTCCGGATCTTCCTAAGCAATCCTCATCATCTAAGGGCTCCTCTCCATACTTGTCTATTTGACGATCTGAAGGCTCCCCTGATTTTTTTATTTGACAAAAGGGGGAGAGTTCATTTTAGTTTATTTTGATTATCTATATTATTTGTAATATTGCTCAAACTTATTTATGGCAGCTTGACTAATCTGCTTTTGCTTGACTAACCTTTGACAATTTGCTTCTGTTTACAAATTGCTTATATATCTGCTTCTGGTTCTGTTTCTACTTCTGTTTATCCGTACTTATATATGCTTCTGGTTCTGCTTCTGTTTATCCGTACTTATATATATGCTTCTGGTTTTGCTTCTATGCTTCTGGTTATGCTTCGGGTTCTACTTTTGGTTCTGTTTATCCTTACTTATATATATGCTTCTAGTTCTGCTTCTGTTTATTCGTACTTATATATGCTTCGGGTTCTGCTTCTGTTTATCCGTACTCATATATCTGCTTCTGTTTACAAGTACTCGTATATTTTGCTTCTAAAAAAACTTTTCAGAAATATATTCATCATGTTAAGCATATATTGTTGGAACCAAGTAGGTTCTAAGTACTTAGGATTTTGATGCTTACAAATGTACTCAATGTAAACTTATTTTGTAATTTGAATTATTAAGTTAAATGCCCCAAAAACTTAAGGAAATAGAAGCAGAGATCAAAGGAAAATGAATTCTGGAATTTCCAGAAGATGTTCCAGGATGTCAAAACATCACCAGAGGATATGTTTGGTGGCCCAGAACAGAAGGAAGAAAAATCATAATGAAACATGGATCATACCATTGGAAAGCCTGCCAGAAGGAGAGTTGTTCCAGACAAACAGGAGTCAAATATCAATTTTATTCCAGAAGTTATTCTGACCAGAAGATGGCCTGGCAGTGAAAAATTACACAATCCAGACTTGTTCCAGACTTGACCAGAAGGTATGTTTATGAGTCCAGAACAAGAGGATCAATTCAGATTAGGCCCAGATCAAAAGATAGCATGATTCAGGGCATGGAACTAAGTCCAGACCAAAAGAAATGAGTTCCAGAATCAATCCAGACCTGGTCCAAAATTAAAGGTAAAATGTCCAGACTGAAATATTTTTTGTTCAAGTTAATTTCAGTTTGTTCCAGATCAAAGTCCAGAATCTTTCCAGATCAGAGTAAAAACTTCCAGATCAATGGTTCAGAAATAATTATTTGGTCCAGTGATGGTCCAGATCAGAAAATCAGACCATGGCTCAGTGGTGGCCGAAATCAGAGGGACAGACTGTGCAGTCCAAGAATGGCTGAAATCAGAGGATCACAAAATATCAAATAGGCTGGTCCAGATGTGGACTATCGCATTAAGATCCAATGGTGCAGATTTGATCATGGGGATTAAAGAATCTGAGAAAAATGCTCAAAACAGAAGCGGAGCAAAATGCTCAAAACAGATTAGTGAGCAAAAGACTCAAAACAGAATCTGAGCAAACTACTCCAGAATATTTTCAAAACAGATTAATCGAAATATACTGCAGAAGTAAAGCATCAGTGAAGTTCTAAAGTTCAACTATAAATAGAGACTTAATGCTGAAGAATATAGCATCGAAAATCACAAAAGAGTCATACACTTCCAAAGCAACCACTCTCAAATTTTCATATAAGTCAATTGTGAGTTTCAGCTTTCAAGAAGCAAGTACTCGATTATTTTCTTTCCATTGTGGCAAATCTAAGTTGTTGAAGTAGAGTCTACAATCTGAGGGAGTCAGTAGAGGTAGCAGGTTACTTGGCAATTAGATAGGGTTGTATCTAAGTTGTTGAAGTAGAGTCTACAAACTGAGGGATTCAAAAAGGGTAGCAAGGTACTTAGCAATTACATTCATAGTGTTGTGAATTCTTCTACAATCTGGGGTGTCATATTGGCTGAAGACAGGAGTTGTTTTTCCTCAAAGAAGTCTAGGATTGTTAGACTATTTGAGAACACTGACTTGGAGGGTCAGTAGCACAATTGTAATTCAAGGTTTGAATTAGTGAAATCCTTCAAGGCGAAGGGATTGGACGTAGCCTCGTTAACGGTGAACCAGTATAAAATATGTGAGTTTTATTTTTATTTTTATCCGCTGCTAACTCTGTTTTAATTATACATCAAGTTTTGTTTTGAAAGTATTAAAACAGGAAAAGTATTCAAGTTAAGTCAAACACAATTCAACCCCCCCTTCTCGTGTTTGCACCTTCAATTGGTATCAGAGCTCGGTCTCAAGGCTGAGCACTTAACAGTGTTTGAGGAAAGGTCCAAGGGGTTCAATATGTCAGAAGAATTGGGAAACAACATCAACAGACCACCACTGTTTGATGGAGAAAGGTTTGAATATTGGAAGGACAGAATGAGAAGCTTTGTCATATCTCAAGATCTTGAACTATGGAAGATGATAGTCAGAGGATACACTGCACCTACTGATCCAGAAGATCCAACTAAGAAACTGAACATGTTTGATATGAAATCAGATCAGATTACACAGACTTCATCACAAGTCCAGAACCATGATGGTCAGTGCAATCACATTCAAGGAATTTGATAGATGCACAAATAAAGAAACAGCAAAGAGTATATTCGATAGTCTGGTTCTGACCTATGAAGGAACCAAGCAGGTTCAACAAAAAAAGGCTAACATATTGGTCAGAAAGTATGAGCTGTTCAAGATGGAAGAGGATGAAGACATTGACACAATGTTCTACATATTCCAGACTTTGGTATCAGGACTGAAAGTATTAGACAAAAGCTATACCACTGAAGATCATGTCTGGAAAATTCTGAGAAGTCTACCAAAAAGGTGGAAACCAAAGGTTACTGCAATTTAGGAAGCTAAGGATCTGAATAACTTAAGGCTTGAAGACCTGATCAGCTCACTTAGGTTTCATGAAATAGAACTGGAAGAAGATGAACCAAAGAAGAAGAAGAATCTGGCTCTGAAGTCGAAACAGAAGAAAGCTGCAAAGGCAGCATCAAAATCAGAGGATAGTGATAGTGACTGTGATGATATGGCATACTTAACCAAAAAGATGGTTAAGATCTGGGAAAACAGGAAGAAAAGAAACTTCAGAAAGAAACATAACAGCAAGGATAAGGAAGAATCTGACCAAAAGAATATTGTTTGTTATGGATGCAATAAACCTGGACATATCAAGTCAGAATGTCCAAATCTGGAAAAAGATGAACAGCACAAGAAGAGTTCCAGACACAGAAAGAAAGGTCTGATGGCTGCCTGGGATGTATCAGAATCAGAAGAAGAATCATCTAATGAAGAAAAGGCAGAAACAGCAATGATGGCTCACATCAGGTCTGCTTCTGGACCTCATAAAGGTATGAGTTCAGGAAGGAAAGCAGGCAGAAGGAATAATGGTCGAAGCAATCATTCAGGTAAGTCTGGAAGCACATCAGAGGAAGCAATTCTGTCTCTGATGGCTCATACAAATTCGAGTTCTAAATACAGCTCTGGAACAGAATCAGAAGATGAAGACAATGAGGTATTTTCTGATCTTTCTAAATATGAATTGATTGAGACTTTAAAAGACTTATTAAATGCAAACAATAAAAGGTCTTTAAAACTGAAAACTCTTAGGGAAGATAAGAAAAATCTAACCAAAGAAGTCCAAGTTTTAAAGAATCAGAATTCTGAGTATGCAACTGAAAACAAAAATTTTAAAACTGATGTTGCAAAACTCAAATTTGAAAACCAAACTCTGAAAAGTAATAATTGTTCCACTTCTGAAACTGTTTGTAAATCTGATATGCATGAGCAAGTTTTTCAAAACTTTATTTCCAATGGAATGGAAAGAAGTAAAAATGCATCTATGATTTATGGAAACAGTAATTCTGGAAAATGAGGTCTTGGTTTTACAGAAACTATTACTGAACCTAAAACTGTTCATTCTGATGATCTATGTATTGTTTGTGCTAAGAAAGGTCACTCTGAATTATCTTGTCCAATGGTAAAATCTGAACAAGATCAGAGAACTGTTAAAACTAACAAACCTGGACCCAATCAGTTCTGGGTACCAAAAGAACAAATTGTTTATGTTGCAGATATTTTGAGCAACCAGAAGGAGATACCAACAATGGTGCCTGGACAATGGATGTTGGCAATGCACAAGCAGAGGAAGGTTTATGTTCCAACATCTACCAAACAGAAGCAAAGTGACTCTGGTAGAAGAAGAACTGGTCAACACAATACCTATCAGAACCAGAACCAGAATTATATGAGGAACAGGAAATATCATAGATATCACACGAATCAGAACAGAAACTGGAACCAGAACCAGAACTGGAACCAGTATCAGAGGTACAGGAACTGGAACCAGAACGAACACTGGAACCAGAACTAGAACTGGAGGCACATAAACTGGAACCAAAATCAACACTGGAACCAGAATCAGAATCAGTACCAGAACCAGAACCAGAACCTGAACAGGTATCAGTATCAAAGGTTGAGGTATGATCATCAGAACTACTTTAATTATTAGAATAAGTATGATTATCAGAATCACCATAAGTTCCAGAATCACCAGAGGATTATGGTGTATGAGCCAAAACAGAAATTAAAGAATCAGAATCAAGAGAGTTCTTCAAACTCTCCAATGAGATTCATCAAGACTACAAACCTGGAAGGGAATTCAAATTCCCTCATCCAAACCATGTAATCTCAGAACATATAGATTAGGAATCTGAAAATCAAAAGCAGGAGGATTTTCAAGAGTAAAACTGAGGCTACATCTTGCTGTTAATACTATTATTATTTAATATTTATGTTTACTGTGATAACAAGAAGCTTGATCTTAACAAATCAAAGCTAGATAACTGTTCTACAGGTTTTTCAAATTGTCAGAGGAACCAGGTGATTCACACGAATTGAACACCTCAGCAGAAACAGCATTCTAGTGGTTTCAAAAACAAATAGAAACCACCAGAAGCAGAATTAATGGTTTGGCTGTATTGAGTTAAATTTTAAAGTATTTGATTTGCATTATATAATATGACAAACTGCTTGATCTTGACAAATCAAAGCAAGATAAAAATAGTGCACGTTCACCAGAACCAAAGGGATCAGGAGTAGAAGCAGAAGAAACAGAAGTACCTAGAAAGGTAAAGGATACAAGCAAGTCAGTAACACATGACAAATCTTCAAAAGATAAATCTGATCAAGTCAGAAACAGCCAAGATAAGTCATAAGAAAAATCTGGATATTTACCAGAATCTAAAGCTGTTATAGATTCACCAGAACCAGAAGCTGATTCATCAGAATCAGAAGTTGTTACAGAACCAAAAGCTGATGCGAACCAAGCATTGTTGATGAAGTTTTGGCAGAGGAAGGTTGGATACTTGCAATGCAAGAAGAGCTGAATGAAATTCAAAGGAATGATGTTTGGGATCTGGTATCCAGACCAAACAGAAGCATTATTGGAACCAAGTAGGTATTCAGAAACAAATTCAATGAAAAGGGTGAAGTTGTAGCTCAAGGATACAGTCAACAGAAAGAGTTTTTTGACATAATGCAGAAGGAGTTCCAAATGAACATGATGGGAGAACTTAAGTTCTTCCTGGGAATTCAGATTCATCAAGGTAAAACAGGTATACTCATTCACCAATCTAAATACACCAAAGAACTTCTTAAAAAGTTCAAGATCAGTGACTGTAAGCCTATGGCCACCCCCATGCACCCAACCTGCTCACTTGAGAAAGATGAAACCAGTAAAAAGGTAGACCAGAAAACATACAGAGGTATTATTGGATCCCTTCTATATTTAACTGCTTCTAGACCTGACATTATGTTTAGTGTTTGTGTCTGTGCCCGATTTCAAGCTGACCCTAGGGAATCCCATTTAACTGTTGTCAAACGAATTCTGAGATACCTTAAAGGAACCACCAACCTTACCTTGTTATATAAGAAAACACCCACCTACAAACTAAAATGTTTTTGTGATTCTGACTATGCTGGAGACAAGTTGGAAAGGAAAAGTACTAGTGGCAATTGCACATTTTTAGGTGAAAATTTGATCTCTTGGTCAAGCAAAAGACAAAGCACCATTGCCATGTCAACACCAGAAGCTGAGTATATATCAGCAGCAGGATGCAGTTCACAGTTACTCTGGATGAAACACCAACTTGAAGATTACAACATCTTTGAAAACAGTATCCCTTTGTTCTGTGATAACACTTCAGCCATAAACCTAACCAAGAACCCTATCTTACACTCTAGAGCCAAACACATTGAAATAAAACATCATTTCATTAGGGACCATGTTCAAAAAGGGACTTTGAGCATCCAGTTTGTGGACACTGATCATCAATGGGCTGATATCTTCACCAAGGCATTACCAGAAGATAGGTTCGAGTTCATTAAGAAGCATCTCAGCATGAACTCCATATCTGACTAGCTCAAGTAGTCATCTTAGGAGTTTTTAAAATTTCTTGCAATTTTATTTTATTCAGTTTTTACTTTCTGTAATTTGTAAAGAGAAAAAAAAATACAAAAATAGTAGGACCACTTTTTGGCTGATGACAAAAAAGGGGAGAAAGAGAAAGAGAAAGAAAGGAGAAATAAGTAGAAAATGAGAGATAAAAAGAAAGAAGGAGAGAAAAAGAAAGAGAGAAAACAGAAGGAGTTGAAAAGGAGAGGAAACAGGGAGAGAGAAAAAGAAAGAGTGAAAACAGAAGGAGTTGAAAAGGAGAGGAATCAGGGAGAGAGAAAAAGAAAGAGTGAAAAGAGAAGGAGTTGAAAAGGAGAGGAGAAGAGAAGAAAAGAAAGAAAGAGAGAACAAAGAAGGAGTTGAAAAGGAGAGTATCAGACTTAGGGGGAGAGATTGGTCTGAGGGGGAGTAATTCAAAGTTTTCGAGTCATAAGTTAGCAAAATAAGTTAAGTTTTGTCATCATCAAAAAGGGGGAGATTGTTGGAACCAAGTTGGTTCTAAGTACTTAGGATTTTGATGCTTACAAATGTACTCAATGTAAACTTATTTTGTACTTTGAATTATTAAGTTAAATGCCCCAGAAACTGAAGGAAATAGAAGCAGAGATCAAAGGAAAATGAATTCTGGAATTTCCAGAAGATGTTCCAGGATGTCAAAACATCACCAGAGGATATGTTTGGTGGCCCAGAACATAAGGAAGAAAAATCATAATGAAACATGGATCATACCATTGGAAAGCCTGCCAGAAGAAGAGTTGTTCCAGACAAACAGGAGTCAAATATCAATTTTATTCCAGAAGTTATTCTGACCAGAAGATGGCCTGGCAGTGAAAAATTACACAGTCTAGACTTGTTCCAGACTTGACCAGAAGGTATGTTTATGAGTCCAGAACAAGAGGATCAATTCAGATTAGGCCCAGATCATAAGATAGCATGATTCAGGGCATGGAACTAAGTCCAGACCAAAAGAAATGAGTTCCAGAATCAATCCAGACCTGGTCCAAAATTAAAGGTAAAATGGCCAGACTGAAATATTTTTTGTTCAAGTTAATTTCAGTTTGTTCCAGACCAAAGTCCAAAATCTGTCCAGATCAGAGTAAAAACTTCCAGATCAATGGTTCAGAAATAATTATTTGGTCCAGTGATGGTCCAGATCAGAAAATCAGAGGGACAGACTGTGCAGTCCAGGAATGGCCGAAATCAGAGGATCACAGAATATCAAATAAGCTGGTCCAGATGTGGACTATCGCATTAAGATCCAATGGTGCAGATTTGATCATGAGGATTAAAGAATCTGAGAAAAATGCTCAAAACAGAAGCGGAGCAAAATGCTCAAAACAGATCAGTGAGCAAAAGACTCAAAACAGAATCTGAGCAAACTACTCCAGAATATTTTCAAAACAGATTAATCGAAATATACTGTAGAAGTAAAGCATCAGTGAAGTTCTAAAGTTCAACTATAAATAGAGACTTAATGCTGAAGAATATAGCATCGAAAATCACAAAAGAGTCATACACTTCCAAAGCAACCACTCTCAAATTTTCATATAAGTCAATTGTGAGTTTGAGCTTTCAAGAAGCAAGTACTCAGTTATTTTCTTTCCATTGTGGCAAATCTAAGTTGTTGAAGTAGAGTCTACAATCTGAGGGAGTCAGTAGAGGTAGCAGGTTACTTGGCAATTAGATAGGGTTGTATCTAAGTTGTTGAAGTAGAGTATACAAACTGAGGGATTCAGAAAGGGTAGCAAGGTACTTAGCAATTAGATTCATAGTGTTGTGAATTCTTCTACAATCTGGGGTGTCAGGTTGACTGAAGACAGGAGTTGTTTTTCCTCAAAGAAGTCTAGGATTGTTAGACTATTTGAGAAGACTGACTTGGAGGGTCAGTAGCACAGTTGTAATTCAAGGTTTGAATTAGTGAAATCCTTCAAGGCGAAGGGACTGGACGTAGCCTCGTTAACGGTGAACCAGTATAAAATCTGTGAGTTTTATTTTTATTTTTATCCGCTGCTAACTCTGTTTTAATTATACATCAAGTTTTGTTTTGAAAGTATTAAAACAGGAAAAGTATTCAAGTTAAGTCAAACACAATTCAACCCCCCCTTCTCGTGTTTGCACCTTCATATATATATCTGGTTACAATCTGCTTCTGGAAAAAGATTTCAAACAATTATGTGAAGCATATTTTGAGGGGGAGCAAGATCCAAATAAGTATTATTCTGTTAAATTTTTTTTTACCATCATTATTTTAGAAAAATTAAACAGCATAATCTGAGGGGGCGCAATCCCAAAAAGAATAGAATCAAAATTAAAGAACAATTAACATGTTTTGTCATCATAAAAAAGGGAGAGATTGTTGAGACAAAAATCCTTTTTTTAAGTGTTTTAATGATGAACAAAAAAAAACAAGCTAATTAATCTTATTAATTATGATTCTAAACCACAAAATAATTTAACATATCTTCTTGAGTGTTGTTATCAAAAGATAGGTATCAAGTAATTCTTTCAAAGGATAGATCAAAAGCAAAATAAACAAGACTGTTTCAAGATCAATCTTGAACTCATCAGAATTAAAACAAGTATATGCAAATGAATGATCAGCCGTCAAATCCATTCATGATTGAGGGAATCAGTTCCAAGAAGAATGAAAAAACTCAAGACTGATCCAGAAGATCGATTACATCACAAGAAATTATGCAGCAAAGAACAAAACAGAAAATAACAGCAAAAATCTAAGAAAACTGGAAACCAAGATCAATCTGGAGATTAACTAGAACTGTCTTCCTTTTCCTCTGACACATGCCTAAAAGTACATAGTCTTTACAGCCTGTATATCAACGGCTACATGAGTTGGCAAGGCCTCTAAGATGCCTATAAAAAGAACTCCAAGGCAAAGGGAAGATCATCAAATCCGAGTGCAATCATTCTCCATAAAAAGATCATCATTCTCGAATTTCATCATGCTTGTAAAAAACACAACAAGGCTCTTTGTCCCTTCCATCATAAAAGGTCAAGCTTAGAAATCTATTTGCTCAAAACAGAAACTCAAACAAGACTTGAGATACTGTTGATTAAACCAAATATCTTTCAAAAACAATCATTTGTTAAATCCAAACACTAGAGAGATAGAAATAGTGTGAGGAAAGTTGTAAAGATCCTTGAGAGGATAAGTGTAAAGATACTTTCAAGTGTAGGAAAGTTATCTGTAAAAAGGAAAGTAACCTGCTGTAAATCAGTTTTGATTTGTTAAGGTAGAAACAGGATCAATCTTGTTTTACCAAGTTAGTGGAAAATCACACAAGATTGTGAGGACTGGACGTAGCCCACGGTTGGGTGAACCAGGATACATCATTGCGTTATTCTCTTCTCTCTTATCTTTACTTTGATTATTACGCACACATTATTAATTACATTTTAAAGTTTTATTTATTTCTAACCAATAGATCTGCATTCTTATTTGTCAAACCAAGATCAATCTTGAGTTTATTTTTACAAAGCAGAAATTTTAAAAATAGTCACCATTCAAACCCCCCCTTTTCTTGTGACCAACATTGTCACTTCAGATTTTCAAACTTTCAAACATGATGGCATGAACTCAAGATCAAAGGGGGAGTAAGCATGAATTAAGGGGGAGAAATATCAAAAGGATCAACTATTTGACGTTTCAACAACAAGGTTTTGTCATCATCAAAAAGGGGGAGAATGAAAATGTATAAGATTTATGTTTTTGATGAAGACAAAAGACTATGAATAAAGATCAAGTTACAAGCTCAAAGTGAAATCAACAATCAAGTCAATTATTAGAAAACTTAGAAATTAAGGTACATGATAAAATTCAATTACATTTCAAATACAATAATATGAGAACCTTTTTATTTTAGCATATGCATCAAAAGTATTTTCAAAGTGTCAAAATACATAAACAAATATTTAAAAATTAATTTTTTAACAAAAACCAATGTTGTATTCGACTACAACATCTCGTAGCCGAATAAAAACACTAAGTCAGTAGCAAAATCTTCAAATTTGTATTCGACTACAAGATGTTGTAGCCGAATACAGATATCAAGTCAGTAGCTAAAACTGAAGTTCTGTATTCGAATACCGAATGTCGTAGCCGAATACAGATAACAAGTCAGTAGCTAAAACTGGACTTTTGTATTCGACTACATCATCTCGTATTCGAATACAACTCAAGTTAGTGGCAAAACTCACACGCTTGTATTCGACTACGAGGTATCGTATTCGAATACGAAGTTAAAATTTTGAATAAAAACTGAAGTTACAGAAGTGTATTCAAATACGCTAAGGCTGTATTCGAATACAACTGTTAATCAATGCAATTTTTCAGTTCAGATTTCATCTGAATCATTGCATAAGTTCATCAAAACTTCTGGGAACAATTGCCACTAATATGAAGTGTTGTCTATGAAGTATAAATATTTCATAACTTCATTTCTAAATCATCAATCCTACTACAAAACTTAAGATAATTTTCTGAAATATTTGTGAACTTTTTCAAAGTTAAATTTTCATATTTCAAGTACTTGCACTACATTTTCACATCATTGAGAAAGGTTCTCTGTTGTACTTGAAATAAATTTGGATTATTATCACTATACAAATTGTTATACCTTTTTGTTCTTAGTAAAGAACATTCTTGTGAAATCATTTAAAGTCATTGTACTATTTGAAGAAAGTAGTATATTTTCTTCAAGTGTTGTAAACTAAGATAGTGATGTATTATCTTAGGTAAAATGTTAGGAATTTGTAATAGAAGTCTTAGTGTTAAACTTGTACTGATTGTAACAAAATAGTGGAAAAATCTCTTGTGGTGTACAAGAGGACTGGATGTACCCTTGGTTGTAGGGGACTAGGATAAATTTGTGTGTGCTTTACTATCTGTTACTTACAAGTTTTCATACTCAATCACAGTCAGAAAAACAATTCACAAAAACTCTAAAAAGCAAAAAAAAAAAATTAAAACATCTGATTCACCTCCCCTCTTAGGTGCGCCTATGTACTTACAAAGTCCACTAATCATATGAGAAATTTGCTTCAAAATTCTATGCAATTTCAATGCTCATGAACTGCGAGTCTGCGACACTTTACGTAAACCCCTAAGTGTTTTTTTTGTTGTTGTTGTTTTCATTTGATTCCTATCCTTGTTTATATTGTACAAAAACTATACAAAACAATCGATTGTTTTTTAACTGAATCACGAAAAACTGATTATTTAATTCAGATCCGTGAAGAACCCTATATTCTTTTTCGATTTGAAAATTTTCACGATTAGCTTGATGATCATTAAAAATATCATAGGGGTTTCTCTTATTATTGCAGTGCGATCAAAATCGTATAAATATTGTTGCGTTTCGTTGCTTGAATAGAGAGATCGAACCGGATCAAAATGGGTTGTTGCGACCCGTTTTCTATCACGTGGATGAAGAAGAAGAAAGTTTTACCCCATACCCCCATATTATACTTATACCCCTACAAACCTAAGAAAAAGACGTTTTTGCCCTTCTATAAAACATAAAATTTGAAAATTTTACTATTCCATCGTTTCAAGTTTTCCGGATAAAGTGAGTGAGTTTTTGGCAAATCTACCGGAAAACTTGGATGAAATTTTCCGGAAAACTTTTTTCAAGTTTTTTGGTAGTATGTGTTTCTAGAAAACTTCCGGAAAACTTAAATTTAAGTTTTTCCGGAAAAAAATGACCTACCTGAAAACTTAAATTTAAGTTTTCCGGAAGTTTTCTGGAAACGCATACTAACGAAAAACTTGATTTTGAAGTTTTCCAATAGTTATTGTTTTTTTTTTTAATTTTTTGTTTTAATTTTTTAACTGGTTTTTTCTTGTTATTTTTTAATTTTAGTAATTAATCACAATAATATATTTTTACGATAGTAATTATAATTATTCATATCTATTATGTGTTAAAAACGTTGGTAGTATCAACGCATGTTTTATCAGATAATACTAGCGGATTATCCATATGTATCAAAATTTAAAAAAAATTAAAAAAAATTGAAAAAAAAAAACTTCCAGAAAACTTGGAGGAATAAGTTTTCCGGTAACTACCGGAAAATTTCTCAACAAGTTTTCCGATAGTGTTAAATTTATGCTTCTTTTTCGAAAAACTTTTTTCAAGTTTTTCGGTAGTTACCGGAAAATTTTTACGTACTGGAAAACTTTTTTTTGAGTTCCGGAAATCTATGGAAGGTAAAAAAAAAATTTAATTTATTAAAATAGTAAAAAAATACAGAGTACCTATATTTGGCATTTTGAAAAATATGTGGAGATATAGGTATAATTGGGGGGTATGGAGTAAAACTTTCGAAGAAGAATCTAGTTCTGGTGTAAAGCAAGACCCGTTACGAGACAGAAATCTAAAAAATAATCCTTCACTATATATAAGTTTTATAATAAATTTTATTATATAAGTACTGAAAAGCAAGTGCAAATATGAATAATTACTTCCTGAAAAGAGAAGTATGAACAATCACAACTATAGAAGATGACAAAATTTTGAGCAAAAGCTTAATTTGTAAACTTTAAAGTACTTAAAATGAAGTAACGTTTGAAAATTTTCATTTTTTTAACCATTCTCTAATCTACACTCATCACTTGTAGTTTCCTGTTCCTCTATACTTGTACCTAATAGCCCAAAACAAGTAATGTAGGAAATTTAACCCACTAAGTATACACATAAGCCAATAAAACCTCTCTAAATGATAGTGATTAAGGTTTGAACCAGCCAACCAAGGTTTATGAGATGATTTACCAGTGACACCATTAACTATTGATACAATCACTGAACTTAGGTAATAACCTAAAGCCAAAGAAGCCCAAGTCAGTGATGTGGCCCAAGATCTCATTTTAATTGGTGCTTCTGTAAAGAAAAATTCCAATAACCCTGCCATAGTGAAAAGATCAGCTGATCCAAGAAACAAGTACTGAAAAGCAATCCAAAAAAATGTGATAGGTAATGGTTTCGTTGCACCATCAAGTAGACCTGAAAAATATTGAAAAGGAGAAAGAATTAAATGATGTTTATTTTTAAAATAATTAAAGGATGTATTTTTTTTTTTACACTCTCGTAGTTTTTAGGTTCAACGACACTTTTGGTTTCTCCATTTTATTATACTTCAAAAAATAATTCTTCATTTTAAAATTAAAGTATTTTGTCTCTCAATTATCATATTTGTTGCAGTTTTAATCCCAACATAGATTTTAACCTCAAAATAGTAATTTTTAACTAAAAAATAGTAATTTATTGCCCCATTTTGTATTGAAGAGAAAATATCATTTTTAGGGGCAAAAATCACCACCATTAAAGGCTAAAAATCAATTTTTTGGGTTAAAAATTATGGGCTTAGACCAATATTGCAACAAATATGATAATTGAGAAACCATAAAATTTAATTTTAAAATAGTGAGACTATTTTTGTGAGTATGATAAAATATGATAATCATCTCTGTATAATTAAACTTAATTTTTATTTGGGGTCGTGACCACCTATATATTTCTCACCTGAATTTGTTGCTACCCTTTTTCTTTTCACTTCAACTACAGCTGCAATTGCCATTGCAATTATAGAGAGTACTAATCCAATTCCAATTCTTTGAAGATGAGTGATTCCCATTTCTGATTTTGTTACTTTTCTGGCATATGGGATTATTATATGGTCATAAATTGGTGCTAGGATCATGATAAATAGTACTGGGAAAATTGGTAATGAGGCTGGTGGCACTTTTAAGGAACCAACTTTTGTGTTCATTGTTGCAGCTTGTTCAATTGAGAATGTTGATAGTTGAGCTAGACAACAATTTAGGACAATTGTGCAACCAAATATTGGTAGTATTTTTAATACTATTTTCACATCTTCTACTTCCTCAACAGAGCATTTTATTGTTTCGTTTTCAATGGCACTGTTTAGGAATTTTAGTGTGTTTGTTGGGGCTTTGATTTCTTTGGATGTTTGTTCTTCCTCTTGTTGTGTTCTAATCAAGTTTGAATTTGATGGGCTTGATGTCATATTCACAACAGCACTGCTAGAGTTTTTGTAGACGCAGTTGTTCATTGAAGCAGCAATCAGAACCTGCTCATTCAAAAATCAGAGGTTATATTAGTCAAATTAGTCTCATTTTATTTTATAATTAAGGTACAATGTATTATTTATATATAGTCAAATGTTTGTAAATAAGTGATTATGTTAGTTTTCAATTTTCAACTATGAATCTCCTAGTTAAATTTCAACTATGAGTCTCCTACCTTATTGAGCTACCAACTTAGAACACATGTCTTAGAAAATCATTAATCATACTTACTTTTCAAGCTAAAAATTATATTTCTTTTTCACTAAATTTATTTTCACTAAAATGCTCTGTTGTTGTGGTAAGACTTTGGTGGAAAGGCTCACTAACACTTTTTGTATTATTTTTTAGTTATTATTTTAAAGTTATTTACAAATATCAAAAAAATCAAAAAAATTTATTTTTTAAAATGAAATTATTTATCTTTTCTTTATAATACTCTCAATTAAATTTATTTTCTCATTATACTTATTTTTCTCTGTGCTATTAATAATTAAGAGTACTATTAAAAAAAATTAAGAATTGGTGTTACTTAAAATTTTGAAAATAACAAATAAATAAAAATAACTTTTTTCTATAAAAGTGACAGATAAAAAAGTTGGAAGAAGTACAAAGTAGTTTGATATATTAATTAATAAATAAATTTTTTTACTAAAAAATAATTTAAAATGATAAATAATTTAAAAATAGAACAATTAAAATAAAATAAGAGGGAGGTAGCAATTAATTAATTATAGAGCATGAGGTGGTTACCTTCAAAATGGTTGTAAGTGGACTCCCAGTAGGGATCTTGTTCCTATATTTAGGAGAACCAGCCAAGAACACAGGAATAGACAAAAATATGGTAATAGTAGAGATTCCAAAACCCCATTTCCACCCAATATTATCTTCAATCCAAACAACAAAAGTAACAGCAATAAGAGAACCACATGACAAGCAAAAGATGTAGTAGTTGAAGAATGTTGATCTATGCTTCCTTCCATTTACATTGTCCTCATCGAATTGCTCGGCGCCGTGTGGCGCCAACGATCCTTTAATTCCTCCAACTCCGAGCGCCACTAGATAGAGTCCGGCAAACAACATTGCTGCTTTTGCACCATTAACTTCTGGACATGTAATTGTTGGGTCACATGTTGCTGGTTTTAGTGAAGTCACACTAGCTTGTATAGTTAGCACAATAAGTCCCTACACATGTTCCAAATCAATCTCTATAGTCACAACTCTTGTTATACATGTTTCAAAGTTTTTTATTTAAGTATTTATTTATTTCTTATATATAAAATTTAATTTATATACATTACCATTCAATTATAATTATTAAATTATTGAATACATTTGATTTAAATTGTAATTAGTTCTAAAAATTATATATATAAATTGTTCTTATATGTCGACAACAACAACAAAATTCGTTGACAATATATAATAATTAATTATATATATAATTTATAAAAAAGACACTAAATTTATAATTTGCACTTAACATCTAAAATTTCAAGATGACATGTACAACTTTAACCAATATTAATAACAACTTTGACCAAGATTCTCATGCGACATATTCGGTAGCAAAATTGATCCTTATTAGGCCACTTATTAGGCCACTGTTTGTTTTGCCAACCAGTGAAATATCACATCATCATAATAAAGGTACGGAGTATCTATGCAGTACCATTCATAAAATGCTATCAAATAAATAAAGAAATGTCCACATCTCTAGATAAAGGTATAGCACTAAGAATGACTTATTGATTTGATTCTTGTATTCTACTATCAACAACTAGTAAGTTCTACATTTTTCAGAATGGATCTTTTCATGTCATTGTCAAAATGTTTTTTTTTTTTTACATATAAATTTAATTAGGAAATTCATATATATTAAATACAAACAAGAATAATATTAAATACAGACAAGAATAATATATTAAATTTGAATCAATATATCAATATACTAGATATATATTCTTGTAATTTCTATCGAAATTGTATTTACGAGATTACTAAAATGTTGTCTTTATTTGAGATTTTAAATAAAATTTGAAAAACACGTATTAATCACAAATTATAGTCATAAAATTTTACATCTTAATTATAAAAAAAATCTAACTTGTAGAAATCCATTAAGTCTTAGCTAGCTTTTTCCGTGTAGACCATGACATTCACGTCCTTGAATTCATGAAACTTCTTTTTGGAAAACTTAAAACTTAAAATTAGGGTGTTTGTTTCACGGTCGAAAATTTTTAATAAGTAACATTTTTGGAAAATAACAATGAGAATTTTATTTTTGGTATTTCATAAAAGTTGTATTTAGTTTATACTAATCATATTTCTAGGAGTTATTTGTAAGAATGCAAATATGGATAATCGAACTTTATTTCCATCCATTTTCTTGGAAACAAATTTATAGATAAGTGAAAAGTTATTTTGTTTTTTGAAATTAATTTTCTAACTTTGTAACAAACGTATGAATCTATATTTGAAACCTTCAAATCTTAAAAATTATTTTTCTAACCATGAATATACACTCCTAAATCCTTTTATTCGGAAAAAACTATAGGGGTGCTTACTTTGGCTTGCTTGATTCCAAATATGTTGATTATGTGTTAACTTTTTGAAATTAACTTTAATAATTAGTGTTATCATAACTAGAATAACAATCCTCCTCAAAACAAACAAGTATTATCGTAGTGTTAGGAGGGTTAGTAGACGACACTCTTCAAAATGAAGAATCATAATACATTTACCATTTTTATTTATATTGTTATGGAATAATAAAATAATAAAAAAATCGTGAAAAAAATTTGATTATTCCACTGTCGACTCAATGGTTAGTCTCATAGTAGATTCAATGAACCAGTAATTATAGTAGGTGAGAAAAAAAATTAGAATAACAATGAATGAAGTATGAAATGAAACTCAATATTTGATGAGAATATATGAACTATGGTGTCATTTGGTTTTTAACCGGGTAGAGTTTGGATCATTGGGTATAGGAATACCCCACTCTATGTGAGTGATTGTAGCTCATATAGCTGCCACAAATATTCAACAACAATTTTGGTCACATTCATAAGACTTAGAATAGGGATGGCTAATATGGTTTTGGTCTAATGGTAGATTTCATATTTTTAACAAATTTTAATAAAATATTATATTTATTCTTATTTTTTATTATTATAAACTTCATTTTTTTAACAAAAATAGTTAGCATTTACCAATGGACTATTTTTAAGAGGTTCATATTAGACATACTCTTAGAATAATATGTATCTATTAATTTTTTTAATGTTTTAGATCATCAAATAAATTTTATAAAAACTATAAAGATTTTTTTAATAATTTTGATACTAAACAATTTTTAACTACTTTAATTTCATCATGTTATTGTCTTACACTTTTTAGGGAGTTATTGTCTTACACCCTCTAACCTCAATTATAAATAAAATTAATTACTTTTACAACGATCAAGGATAATAATTTAATACATTTACATAAATATATTTACTAACCTTCTATTTTTTAATACTACGAGTGAGGCTAAGTTCTCTTACATCATCATTTAAGATAAGCCTTAGATTAGGAAAAGCAAAATCAATATAGATTGAGTCAAAGTTAAAATGCATCCCGTAAAATTTTTTAAGTTACATGAAATTAACATACTAGTATTTTTTTTTTAATAAGTTAATTCTTTATATTTCTTTCAATGTCAAATTCGTTGTTTATGCAATGATTCTAATTTCAATTTAGCATAATTGAAATTTAAATTTGTCTTAATTTTTTCCATTAAACTCGTGTAATTTTTTTATGAATTTTGATTGCAATAATCATAAGAAGGTAAACCCTCAATTTTAGAAAAATAGTTAAAACAAGAGAGAAGTCGAGTGAAATAGATTTTATAGTTCTTGAAATTAAACGCAAAATTTTCTCAATCTATGTCATGAAATCACATGAATATTTATTATATTGTTATTTATATAATTGATAACAAAACTCATAATATCATTTTAAAATTTTTTAACTAAAAATGATTAAAATGAGATTAGGACTAAAAATAGCTCGACATTGTAATTTTAATAAACATAAATGACTAACTTGATAAAAAAAAAATAATCAATTTGATATTTTCATGTAACTTAAAGAACTACACAATGCATTTTGTATAGAATCAAAAACTAAAGAGGAATGTCCTTAATTAGCATGCAAATTAGCACAATGATTCACTTCCATTAATTATAATGAAGATTTTCCCGTAATATTAAAAAATTCATGTAACGATAAAACTTATAGTAGATATTTTATAACGTTTAAATTTATAACTCTATTTGATACCTGTTTTTTCTACAAGCTTATAGCATTTTTTCTCATGCTTTTAATTAGAGATGTACGTGGGTTGATCCAAGATAAAAACTAAGTCTAAATACTAAGTAACCGACTACATTTAAGGAAGAGAAAATTTGGACCATATTAAGCATAGCCCTCTCCTTGTGAGAAGGACAAAGATTTTTGAAAGCTGAAACAACGTGTTAACGACAATGTATAAATGTTGCTTTCAAAGTTCAAACTTGGAATGGGAGAAGAAGTTTCTAGTCCACCTTGGCAATGGCACAAAATCATAGGTTCCTAGCCATTCTCGAGGAAACTAAATACGTGTGCATGAATATAGTAATTAATTAATGTGGGTCCTCTTCTAAAGTATTTTAAATTAATTTCTCTAAAGTCTTACCTTCTTTCTTTTTCCCCTTACGGCACACCAACAATAAATATATATTAACACTATTGATATGTCTACTATGGAAGAAAAAAGAAAAACCCTACCTAAATTATTGTTATTTTGTCTCATATACACTTTGTATAGCCACATCTCATGCCACTTCTGTTTGTCTTTGTTATTTTGGGAGTTCAAAGTTAACATTATCTAAGTGTGAGAGCAGACACAAATAAAGCTACCTATATGCTTTTCGTCTTCTTTTATATTTTTCCCCTTTCACTTTTGCATTCTTTACCTACAAATTGATTGAAAATTTCCCCTACCTCCTCTATAATTGAGATGTACATATTCATAAAAATTAATCCGTTTAAATGCATTTTTGATATTTTTGTTTTGTCTAAAATAAATTTTTAATCTCTTTATATTTAGAATTGAATTTTTGGACTCTACATTAACTAATTTTTAAAATTTTCTAGTTCCTTATTATTTTCGTATGACATTTATATGATATTTGTGAGTTGAATAAAATATTTTTCATGTCATTGATTAAATTTATTTATATATTAAAATATTTAAATAAAATGTTTAAAATTTATTAATTTATGTAAATTTTTTTAATAATTTAAAATTTAAATACATTAAAATATTAAAAATAAATTTATTTTATGTTAATTAAAATTAAATTGAAACATAAAATATTTAAACTTTATTTTTATCCAAAAATAATTTAAAATTTAAAAATATTTAGATAAAACATATTGAAATTTTATTTATTTTATTGTTAATATTTTGATATATAAATAAAATAAATAATAAAATTGAGTACAACAATAATAACATGAAAAATATTTTATCGAACTCACAAATGTTCTAAATATCACATCATTAATAAAAGTGTCACATCATCAAAAATGTTGGAGATAAAAAATTCTAAGAATTAATTAATAGAGAGAAAAAAACAGTTTTAAAAATAAAGAAACTAAACATTTATTTTGGTCACAATAAAAGTACCAAAATTGCATTTAAACTAAATTAATTTTAAAAATATGTGTGATATTTTTTTTAAAAAACGTACGGTGAAAAATATACCCTAAAAGTATTGTTGAAATTTCGGAACGGACCTAAACAAAAATTGTAAAAAATCATGAAATATTTGGTGTCTGTTTAAAGCTTTTGGTATTTTAAAAATAATAAATACTTTATGAATTCAAAGTTTCAAATTTATGAACATTAATTTTAACTATTAATAATTAATAATACATCGATTCTTGACTTAGACCGGTATCTTATTAGTGGGTGGGCGTTCGATCATGCAATTCTTGAGGTTTTGGAAATACAAGTGGGAAAACTAATGCAGCAAAAAGAAAAAGATTCACAAAGGGATAGATAAGACAGTTTTATTTCTTTTCTAAAAAGAAAATATCATTGACATCTTTTCGTTTATTTTTGAGGGATTTATATTGGTTGCACCATTTGATGCAACCCCATTTTGCAACTTGAATTTAACTCAGATTCTGGTTAAGACATTATTGTTTTTTTTATTTTTTTTTTACAAAACATTATAGCTTTGAAAGACTCCTTTTTCTTTGAAAAACACGCAATATTAAATTACAGTATATATATATATATATATATATATATATATATATATATATATATATATATATATATATATATATTTCATATAACTAAATAACAGTATATTGTTTCCAAAATAAAATAACAGTATATATTTTATTTTCTTTACGAAAAAATAATAGTATATTAGTAGGAAGGAAACATCCTTCTATTATTATTATTATTATTATTATTATTATTATTATTATTATTATTATTATTATTATTATTATTATCTTTATTGTTGTTATTATTTTTTTTTTTAAAAAAAATTGCTATGATTTTCTGTCCTTTAATGGCGCAGGAGGATAAATGTAACTTCCATCACAATAAAACAGTGTTTATTTTATTTAAAAAATAAAAGTTACATCTAAAGAGGTGGATTGAATTTCTCCTTACTTAATTTAATTTAATTTATGTTTTTCTCATAATAAACAAAATACAATTAATCTTTACCATACTCCATAAAAATGGACTTACCATAACTACATAGTTAGTTCAATCCCTAATCATGTATTTTAACTGTTTTTTTGTCTAATTAATGTTTATAGGTGTATTTCTTTTTATGAATAATGTTTTGAACTGAAATATAAATTATTTGAACATATCTTTTTGGCTAAAAAACGGTCTTAATTTCAGTTAACGTTTTAGTTCTTTATCTTTTTTTTTTTTATTTGGTTCTTTATTTTAATTTTAAGTGACAATTTGATATTTTATGTTTTAAAATGTCAACAATATTATTCTTTTTTTTTACAAAAATTCAAAAATCTCATAAAAATTTTCAACCAAAACCCATAAAATTAATTATATTCTTTAATATAATACAAATTTTATCAAGTTTGTAACTCAAATCTTCAAATAAACTTTATTCGAAGATTTGAGTTACGAACTTAATGAAATTTGTATTATATTAAAGAATATAATTAATTTTATGGGTTTTGTTTGAAAATTTTAATGACTTTTTTGAATTTTTGTAAAAAAAAAAGATAACATTATTGACATTTTAAAACATAAAAGATCAAATTGTCACTTAAAATTAAAATAAAGGACTAAAACGGAAAAAAAAAAAGAAGATAAAGGACTAAAACGTTAACTGAAATTAAGTTAAGGGACCACGAGTGCTATTTAGCCTAACTTTTTATATATCTAATTATACCCTCATCTATTTCTATTTCATCTAAAAAAACACAACACAAAAAATAAAAAATAGTGGGTTTCACTATTAAGTGAATCTTATTATAATTAAACTTTTTTAACTTTGTATCTATTTCCCTATTTAAAAGATAAATAAAAAAGAAAAAAATAAAGAAGATCCTAATTGAATTACGTCACCACACTAAGAAGTCCTTTGAGAATAATTTTTTAAATCCTTTTATTTTTCTCTTTCATACACATATTGCAAAAACACAAACAAAGGCACATAGAAACACCGTTCCTATTAAGCAATCATATAACAATATATAATAAATAAATGCAAAAAAAATAAGCTGCTTGAGAAAAACAAAAGCAGATAGAGGAGTGGTGAGAGAGGAAAAATCTCATGACACATTCACATGCTAATCACACAAACATAGAGAGAGAGAAAAAGAAAAAGTGTGAGTTAGTTTATGGTTCATACCAGGAACTCAATAACTGCACTTATCAGGTAGATGTGATAAGTTGTGAAAAATGCATCTGACAGAAAACCACCAAGCAGAGCAAGAAGAAAAGCAGTTGCCATGAAATTTGTTACATTGTTTGCAGATTTTGATGGTGAAAAATGCATGTATTCACTTAGATACAATACCAAGTTGCTTGCATTTGCTAGAAATGCTAGATTCTCCAATATCTCCACCACTACACAAAAAACACAAACAGGGTCATATTATTATTATTATTCTAAATTTAATTAAAAAAACTATGGTTTAACTATATGAATCCTCAATGATATGAAATTAAACAATTTGGGCTGGTCATAAATTAAAACTAAATTAAATTAAAATTAATACAAATTATAAAAGAAATCTATTTATTATTAAACTAATTAAATTATGATGTAATGGATTAGAGTATCCGTTCTCGTATCTCATAATAATTTTTCTTTTGTGAAATAAAAATAATGAGTCAAGAAAAAGAGAAAATTAAGACATACCCAAAACAAAGGAGGCTGCAAGCATGCCACCATGCCTGCCTCTAAGGGCAGGTCTGTTTCTCCAGTCCACATAGCCTACCCACCTTGTCACCTGTTGATGTTCAAATTCCTTCCAAAAAGAGTAAAAATTAATATTTTTTTAATGAACCATAGACAATATTATATCAAGAGAATAGAGATAATGAATTAGAGTTAGATGTGTGTATAAAGAAGAACCCAATTACTCACCATATATTTCTCTCTGGGTTTGGATCTGGCTGAAGAGGGAAATTTGTGAAGAAATAAAGGAAGATGAATGGGGAAGATTTAAAGAAGTGTAGGGGAGAAGGGATGAAAGGTCCAACTAGGACATAATTGTCTATACACTACACCTTTTATATATCCTAAAATTGACTATAATCCTCCTTTCACATACTTCTTTTTTCTTTTTAAAAAACTTCCTTTTTAGCTATATGATTTTTGTTATCGTATTACCATTTTCGTACTATTTATTTATTAAAAAACTCAAAATTAACTTGTTAGAAAAATAGATAAAGTATTTAGATATCAAAATATTATTTTTTTAATAGATAAAGCATAAAAATATAGTCCAAAAGATATACTAAAATATTCCCTTTCATTTGTATGGAAATATTTAATTTTTTAAATATTTGATGAGATTTTATAATTTATCTTTCGATTAAACTGTGAATTTCACGGACTATCGATCTTTTCCTGAAAATTGAAGAGTTAAGGTAAAAAGATTGTACTCATTTTATTCTAAAATAATTGTTAAAGAATTAAGGTTCGTTTGATTCTCCTCTCAAAAACTCTATTTTAATTTTTTAAAATTTAAAAACTAAAAAATTTGTTTGGATTACTTATTTTTAAAAAATGTTTTGTAAAACTATTTTTAATATTATATTTTTTAAAACTAAAAAAGCAAAACAGTTATACGGTGTTTTAGGGTCTGTTTGATTCTCTTCCCAAAAACTCTATTTTAGTTTTTTAAAATTTAAAAACTAAATAACTTGTTTGGATTACTTGTTTTTAAAAACTGTTTTGTAAAACTATTTTTAATTATTATACTTTTTAAAACTGAAAAAGTAAAACAGATAAATGATGTTATAGGGCTTGTTTGATTCCCTTCCCAAAAACTCTATTTTAGTTTTTTAAAATTTAAAAACTAAAAAACTTGTTTGGATTACTTGTTTTTAAAAACTGTTTTGTAAAATTATTTTTAATATTATACTTTTTAAAACTAAAAAAGCAAAACTGATAAATGATGTTTTACTTTTCAATTTTCAGTTTTTTAAATTCTCTAGTCAAAAACCATTTTAAAAATTTAGATTACCAAATAGGTTTTCTCTTTTTGTCATCTCTAAAACTGTTTTTAAAACAAGTATCTTAAACAAGTTTTTTCTTTAATTCTATTCTTTAAAAAAAAATTTAAAATCAAATTTATAAAACAATTTTTAAAAACTAAAATACAAAAGTGATTCAAACAAGCCCTAAACTTATCAGTTTTCAGTTTTTTAAATTCTCTAGTCAAAAACTATTTTAAAAATTTAGATTACCAAATATGTTTTCTCTTTTTCTCATCTCTAAAACTGTTTTTAGAACAAGTATCTCAAACAAGTTTTTTCTTTAATTCTATTCTTTAAAACAATTTTTAAAATCAAATTTATAAAACAATTTTTAAAAACTAAAATGGAAAAGTGTTTCAAACAGGCCCTTACTTCTCAATTTTCAATTTTTTTAAATCTATAGTAACAAACTGTTTTAAAAATTTAGATTACCAAATAAGTTCTCTTTTTTTCATCTCTAAAACTGTTTTTAAAAACAAATATCTCAAATAAGTTTTTTCTTTAATTCTATTCTTTAAAACAATTTTTAAAATTAAATTTATAAAATATTTTTTTAAAAACTAAAATGTAAAAGTGTTTCAAACATACCCTAAATCCCTAAACTTTTAAGGAATGAAGTATAAAAGAATTTTTTTTGAAAATACATTAGAAGTTGTGTTTTAAGTTTTTAAAATTTTCATTTTTTTTAATTCTATTTGGTCAACCAAAAAATTTATTCTGTTTAAAAACTCTTTAAATTTTCTTTTTTGAAATATTAATTTTGAAAATTTTAATAACCGTATTTAGAACTCTTGATAACAAAAATAAAACTAAAAATAAAAATAAAAATAAAATCTTATTAAATTAATGAATGTGTGATGGTGAAATTGATGTTGACTTAATTATTCTATTAAAAAAAAACTGGAATAAAGAACATACCAGAAGCGAAATGTTAATAAAAAAATAATATTTATTTTACGAAAAAACTATATTTATTAATTCAAATGGGTAGAAATGAATCAATTATATTTATTGAGAATAATACAATTTAGAGTCGTTAAAACTGAAAAGGATCAATTTTACAATTCATATTAATAAGAATAATGTCAACAAAATATTATTTAATACACTCTATTTAATTGATTAAAATCTATATAAGTTTCATTAAATTCATATAAGATCTACATAATTTAATGATATTTATATAAATTTTAACCAACTAAAAATTATGTATAAAAAAATATATATTAAAAAATTGTGTTGTTAGCACTGTATTAATATTAACAAGAAAAATAATGTGCGTTACAATACTGAACATATAACTGGATTAGAAAAGAAAAAAAGTTATTGCAAAAAAAACGAAAAGAAAATGTATCTTCGAAAACTTGTGCTACATGCATAATATATATATATATTTTTTTTATATTTTATATAGGACTAGTCTACTACTACATGCTTCTATAATGTGTTTTTAATGGAAAAATTTCCGATGTTTTTGGTTTTTATTAAATATAAAAAAAGGAAAAAGTAAAAAACGAAATATGTTTAATCTGTTTCGATTTTTTACTTTTAAAAACAATAAATTGAAAACTGTTTTTCAAAACAATATTAGAAAATAGTATAGTCAAACAAGTTTTAAAATTTTAAAAACTGTAATCAAACATGTCCTTATTTTTCGGAAAAGAAAAAGAGTTTTACCAATCCAGCCGCATAATTTTGTTTTTCCATCTGTCATTAGAATTTGAAGATATATTTCAAAAAAATAAAAAAGAACATAGTTGTACACTTTGAAAATTACATTTTAACATTTATTTTCTGAAATAATATTTTAGATTAAAATATTGGGAATAGAAATACATAGTTGACTTTTATAAAAGAACATAGTTGACATATGAATATATATTAATTATGTTTCTTAATACAAAATTTATTAAAGTATTTTTTTTTTAAGTTCTATCTCAATTGATAAATGTCAAAATTGTAAGGTTGGACGTCTTGTTTAAGGTTTGAATTCGAAATTTCATAGTTGTGTGAATTAATTATGATAAAATTTATCATATCTTCTAATATAAAAAAGACGTTATTGTGTAACATTGATGTAATATTACATCAATGTAATTTGATATCTTTTTATATATATATATAGGAAGAATCAAATAATTATGATGTAATGTTACACTAGTTAATAAAGTTTTAACGGATACAAATTTTATAAATTCACCATTGGATTGAAAGTTTTACAATCTATATATCTTTTATATAAAATTTTCGAAAAATTTAAAATACTTCATATTTTTTGAGATATATCAAAGTTAACTTATGTGTTTTTATTGAACGTCGTTAATCTTGATAAGTCTCAATACCATATCAAATGAGATTAAATTTGTGCAAAACTTTACATGGATGATCTATAAGTCTCCAATAGTGAAATTTATAAAATTTGTATCCATTAAAATTTTACCGAATGGTGTAATATTAAATCGGTGTAATTTGATCTCATATATATATAGGAGTCAAATAACACCCGATGTATTGTTACACCGCTTAATAAAGTTCTAACAAATACCAATTTTATAAAATTCACTTTTGAATTAAAAATTTATATCATATATATTATTTATGTAAAATGTTACACAAATCTAAAATCATTTGATATGTTATTGAGATATATCAAAGTTAACTTATGTGTTTTTATTGAACATCATTAAGTTTGATGAGTCTCAATAACCTGTCAAATGATTTAAGATTTTCCAAAACTTTACATGGATAATTTATATATGTAATACAAACTTTCAATCCAATACTAGATTTTATAAAATTTGTATCCGTTAAAACTTTACAAAACGATATAACATTAAATCGGTGTAATTTGATTTTTTTTCATATATATATATATATGTGTGTGTGTGTGTGTTTGAATGCATCCACCTTTTTTTTTTGAATGAGTATGGTAGCAAATTATAACTAAAAGAAATATCATATGTGAAAGTTGCTAACAACATTTTGAGATTATTATATTTAAAATTACAATTTTAAACTCATATTTCCTCCATCCTATAATGAGTCTATTTGATCATTTCACACTACACCAAAAAGATCATTTTAAAGCGTTTTTTTAAGCCCTTTACAGCACTCTAGTATCTAGTACTGTAAAATGATACAACAACGCTATTGAAAATACAACAAGCGTTGTAATAAGTCCCATATAGAGCGCGCTTCTTATATTAGATTAACAGCGCTTTTTCAAACAAGCGCTGTAATAGGTCCCATATAGAGCACGCTTCTTATATTAGATTTACAGCGCTTTTTCAAACAAGCGCTGTAATAGGTCCCATATAGAGCGCGCTTCTTATATTAGATTTACAACGTTTTTTCAAACAAGCGCTGTAATAGGTCCCATATAGAGCGCGCTTCTTATTTAGATTTACAACGCTTTTTCAAACAAACGCTGTAATAGGTCCCATATAGAGTGCGTTTCTTATATTAGATTTACAACGCTTTTTGAAACAAGCGCTGTAATAGGTCCCATATAGAGCACACTTCTTATATTAGATTTACAACGCTTTTTGAAACAAGCGCTGTAATAGGTCCCATATAGAGCGCGTTTTTTATATTAGATTTACAATGTTGTTTCAAACAAGCGTTGTAATAGGTCCCATATAGAGCGCGCTTCTTGTATTAGATTTACAGCGCTTTTTCAAACAAGCGCTGTAATAGGTCCCATATATAGCGCACTTCTTATACTTGATTTAAAGTGTTTGTTCAAAAAAGCGCTGTAATAGGTCCCATATAGAGCGCGCTTCTTATATTAGATTTACAACGCTTTTTCAAACAAGCGTTGTAATAGGATTAGAAAAGCGCTGTAAAACATTTAAATAAACTCTGTAAAAGAATTTTTTTATGGCATATTTTAAAGAAGCGCTGTCTTTTTAAATACATATTATGAACATCAAATATCACATTCAGATTCTTATTTTCAACATTAAAATTCTAATCACAGCAACAAATTCATATTCACATTCAACAATATCAATTACAAGTGTTTCACAGCAACAAATTACAATAAATTACAGTATGAATTACATATTCACAAAACAAATTACATCATGATAGTAGCAAGATATTCACAGTATAAATTACATATTCACAGAACAAATTACATCATGACAGTATATCAACAATTAATTACAAATTATATAACTTTCAGTTCGACGACAAACTGGTACCATTCTTCTTTCATTTCTTTGAGATCACTTTAAGAGTAAGTTGTCAAAATACTAAAGCAAAATAAGTTAGAATCAAATATATATATATATATATAGTTTATATATGAAAATAAAAAATATAATAAAAATAACGTACCGTTTCTGGAATTATATGTTGATTCAGATCAACAATCTCCTTCATGAACCTCATTATATAGTATATGCAGTCTATGTTGTTAGTTTGACGCGGACACTATAAAATAAAACATGTACGTCAATAAATATTTATGCATTGATTTAAATGAAAATTTAAAGGCATATAATTAAGTTCTATAACAAAAATTTCAAACCTTTATTGGAAGCCATGTGATATTGTTTGACTTATTCTTTGACATTGAAGCACCCCTTTGAGTGCGGAAAACTTGCAGAGCACTATCAAATAAATGTGATTATTATTCAATGACTAAACACATTATTTATATATGTAAGAAATAAATGAATATTACTTACGTGTCGAAGATGTTCTTTATATCAGGGTGATTGTTGTAATGACCATGCAATGGGTCTAAATAATATACAATTTCAGAAGTCGCATTTATGGCAAACAACACCCAATGTTGCCTACAACAACACAAATTTGGTTGACAAATTTGTTTACACAACTCATAATATCATAAATTAAAAAAGATATAGATAAAGTATCTAATTACGTACCCTGAATTGTATGGTGCCATAAACAACTTGTCCTTCTCTTTATTTTCTATAAATCTATCAACTACATATTTTTTTACATTATCTAGATCGAGTTTAAACATGGATAGTTTATGCGGAGATAAGAATGAAAATCTACTTGACAATTTCCGCGTGCACACCAACTTCTCATACAAAAACCTTCAATGAAAATATAAATTTAGATTAATTATCAATAAATTAATGTGGCAGTGATGCAAATAAAAGGTAATTTTTATCTTAAATAAAGTATTTATATTACCTGATGTATATGCTTATTGCAGTAGCACTCAACTCTTTATGATCAAGAAGTTCATATATTTGCTCTTTGCCAAGTATTTCTAAATACTCTTCTCCGAATATACTTTTTTTCCATGTTTATCATACGTGCATCATTGCTGCGCTTCATAGTCATCTTTGCTGTTATGTCAAGACACGACCCAAATCGAGTAAGGCGTGGTTGACTTATTTTAGGAGCAGCAACTGATTTTCCTCGATCCAGTTTTTGCATTTTGGAAGATTTATTTTTACCACGGACCTGCACCTGCGGTGCAGCGGGTTTATTTTTTGGTTGAATATGAAAAAAATGAGGTTGATCAGTTTGTTAGTTATTATAGTAAGCTAATCATTTCGTATACATGAATTGATGTATGTGTCAAACCTTTTCTGCCTTTTTTGGTGCCTTTTCAGGTGAAGTGACAGACTCGTTTCGAGGGATCTTATCATTCCCTTTAGCAATAACCTAAATAAATGTGAAATATAAAAGCGGAAAAATCAGCAATTAAACATAATCAATCATAATCATACAACTAAACATACATAGCAATAAAAACATACCTCCTGATTGGTGCCAACAAGATGTTTCGGCCATGCCACATAGCTACCTATTGCTTCTCCAAAGTTTAATATCTCTGTCGTTGTCGGGGATAGGCAATGGTGCAAGTGGTTCTAAAGCTACCACATGTGAGACTTTAACATGGCCGACAAAGACAGAGTTGTTGTGCAATACATCTCCCAACGTATTGTACAATGTTCCTTTCCCAACCATGCGATGGGTAGGGGAAAACAAGTATAGGCAGCAATGTGAAACACCCTAAATTAAATCAATGGTTAATACATAAGTATGTGAAACAATTAAGTTGAATGAATTTCTTATTTCGTTAAGTAATTAATTACCTTCGGGAGACTTTTATGACCAATGTTACAACTTCCATCTTCATTTTCTATTTGCATTTCACGTTGAAGTTGCTTTTCCTTATGCTTTTTAACCAAGTATGTAACTTGCTCCGAAAGGGTTTTCAGTGCTTCTAATACTTGATCACTCGAGGGATTTGTGCGCTTCTCATGTGAAAAATAACTTTTGGGAGTCAAGCCAAATCCCTTACCCCTCACACGTCCAGAATGTTCAGGAACATTGAGTACCTTGCTGAGAATGTCCCCTGCAGCTAACTTCTTTATTTTCATCTTGATTTTCAAGACATTGTTCCAAAATTTCCTAAAATACATGTAGTATTAAAAGATAAGTTCAATATTATTTTTAAAAGACAATATTAAAAAATATTAAAGTGATAGTATACTTACACATTGTTAGACAACTTGTAGAACATTTTCGTTATCCACTATTCCATCTATATTTACACGAGCATCCTTCCACAAGATATGACGACCCAATAGTTGATCGGATTTCGTCTCTTGCAGCTGTTAGTTAAGACATAAACAAAATATTAGTTAGAAACTATAGTTTATAATCTAGCTACCACAATGTATAAAAGTGATGTTTACTTACAATTGTTTGCTCTAAACGCGCATACCCCATACGCGATCTTTTATATGGATGCACTGGGTTCTTTGCTCGCTCCTGATTTGCTGTACTTATATTCTATATATAAATAAAAAAAATAACGATCGTGTAAAAAATATAAGATATGAATATGAATAAAACACACATACTAATAAAATAAATATTACCACAAATGCGGGGTCTGAACGTTTAGCTACAAAAGAGGTCAACTCTTCAGGTGTTATGTAGTATTTGTAAATGTTTGGAGCTACAACATTCACATTTCCACATTTGTCTCTTAGGTAACAATTCGACAGATGAGATCTAAATCCTCTATGAATTTTACCAGCAACTCTTAGTACGTAATTTTTCCGCATATGTTCAATGTTAAAAGCGCTCTGCAAACCAAATAAATAAAGAATTTGAATAAAAGTATTTCAATGGAAAAATTATAATTAAGTAACAAAAAAGTGGAGTAAAAAAGTTAATTACTTGTACATCACTCCACAGTATGTCTTTAGCATCCTTCAATGCTTTGTCTCTCCAATCATCGATTGTTATTGAGATATTTTGGCGAACAACAACACCGATGTAGCTTACCATCATTGAACTGTTGGGCTCAATCGGCTGGCCACTTTCATTCCATCCCACCTAATAAACTCATAGAGTGTAAGTGTTTGCTTTCAAAAAAGAAAAAAAAAATCTAAACAAAAGTATAGTATATATACCTCAAATATTTCAGTACTTCTTGTTATAACGACTTTTTGCATTATAGAGACCCCACGCTTCACTTCGCTTTCATAGTCTTTAGCGTTGACAGCTTCATTGTTTCCAACGTCAGTGTTTACAACTTCATCATTTTGATGACCTAAATCGTTGTTGGAATCCATTTATCTACACATTTCACACAATATAAGTTTAACATGCAGTTTAGTGACAACAACAGATTGAATAAATACAA
Source organism: Cicer cuneatum (assembly GCA_037974295.1). Lineage (NCBI taxonomy): Eukaryota > Viridiplantae > Streptophyta > Magnoliopsida > Fabales > Fabaceae > Cicer > Cicer cuneatum. The sequence continues at coordinate 31,081,490 of JBBPBO010001985.1, read as the reverse complement.
TATGCACTATAAGTTTAGTGACAACAAAATATTAATAAAAATACCTGTAGTTTAGGGTTACGACGTCGCAGAAATACAAATAGAAATGTCTTGTGCAACGAGAAGATAGCACTAGGGTTCCACATAGCGCTTTAAAAAACTGAACAAAAAGTGTCTTAAAAACCTTTATGGTCGTAGGGATAGAACGTAGTGAAAATGGAGAATAATGAAAACAAAGAGTACATAATTAATGAATATGGACATAGAGAAGGGTTCGCATAGAGAGTACGTAATGAATAAGGGTGTCACACTGCCAAGTTCGTAGGGATGACAATATACGTAATGAAGAAGAAAATGAAGAGGTGGTTTCTTATATCAGTTTACATAATATTTTAAAAAACTCTTTTACAGCACTTTTCCAAAGAGCGCTTTAAAAGACTATATAAAAAGCGCCTTAAATAGTATTTTACAGCGCTTATATGCACACTATATAAAAGACACTATATGAGCATTTTACAGCGCTTTTTCCCATAAGCGCTGTAAATATTTTGTACTTATAATTTATTTTGCATGTTACAACGCTTTTTCACATAAGTGCTGTAAATGTTTTGTACTTGTAATTTATTTTTTAAAAGAATGTTACAGCGCTTATGGGCGAAAGCGTTGTAAATGTTTTGTTTCTTGTAATTTATTTTTTTAAATCCTTTTACAATGCTTATGGTCGAAAGCGCTGTAAATGTTTTGTCTTTTGTAATTGTAATTTATTTTTTTAAATCCTTTTACAATGCTTATGGGCGAAAGCGCTGTAAACGTTTTGTCTCTTGTAATTGTAATTTATTTTTTTAAAATCCTTCTACAACACTTATGTGCAAAAGCGCTGTAAATGTTTTGAAATTGAATTTTTAAAAGCCTTAGAATAATATGTATATCATTTTATAATGTGATATAATATCCATACTCATGGATATCAAATTGTTCATATCAACTTATATGATGAGTTCAGATTATAATTAATTTTTTTTATCAAATTGTCATCTCTAAAATAATTAAATAATATAATTAAAAAAATTATATGATGAGTTCAAATTATGGCATAAAAACAGTATATCAATGTTTGTATATATATCAATGCTAAATTACATGATTAGTTCAAGTTCTGGCAGAAAATCAGTATAAGCATAAAATCAAATACTCAGTTATGGCAAGTCAAGTTACATGAAATTAGTATAAATTACACAATGAGTACAAATCATTACATGACTTATATAAAATACATAAACACCTTAAGATGCTCTTCTTCTTTTCCTGGTGGGATTCGCATTTATTTGTCCATTAACGGTACGAAACGATGGATTAATCCAAATTCCCTCATCATGATAATCTCTAAGATATAAACCATCATCAGTTGAATCAATTTCACATGGTTGTGATGTCGCAAAGAAAATATCATTACCAACATCTTCAATGTTGTTGTTATCATCACTTATTTTATTGGTCGATAGGACAACATACCATTTATCATCAGCAAGATCAGTGACATAAAACACTTGTTGAGCTTGCGACGCTAAAATAAAAGGCTCATCTTTGTATCCCACCCTACTAAAATGACAAGTAAAAACCCTGACTCATCAATCCGAATGCCATTATTATTATCGACCCACTTGCAACCAAAGATGGGAACACGAAACATTGTGTAATCCAACTCCCATATGTGCTCGATAACCCAAAATATGATAGATTTGCATATATTGGGTTTTTGTCTTTTGCACTTGAGTTATGCATCGCTTCAGCTACTAGAGTGACTCCGCTATTTTGCATAGTGGTTTGCTCATCTTGTTTTGTGGTATAAAATGTATAGCCGTTAATTACATAACCGGTGTAAGAAAAGACACGTAAACTCGGGCCATTTGCTAGCCACCTCAATCTCTCTGAAATTGAAGCGGGGTCTATATCAAACTTTGAGCTAATGTGATTTTTTAGCCAAGGGATAAAACTTCAATTGTGCTCTCGTGTTATCCAATTTTTATTCCTGTTCATGTTCAAACTAGATAACTGATCCATGTGTATTGTGACATACGGTTGAACCTCATCATCATTGTGTAGAACATACAATTGTGCCTGCTCCCATTCTGTCCTTGATATAGTAATTACTCTCTTTCCAATTATCCATTCTCCTGTTATTCTTCCCGAATGACGAGACATAGGAAGTCCTATGGATTCAACATTGGATAGATATTCACTACAAAATTCAACAGCTTCTACGACAATGTACCGTTGAGCAATACAACCTTCTGATTGACTTCTACTTTTTATGTACCCTTTTAATATTTTCATATATCGTTTTATCGGATACATCCATCTCATGTAAGCTGGCTCACAAAGTTGTGTCTCCTTAACAAGATGAACAGTAAGGTGAACCATTATATCAAAAAATGAGGGTGGGAAATACATTTCAAGCTCACACAAAGTAACAACAATTTCCCTCTGTAATGTCGGTAATTTCTGAGGATCGATCACTTTACTACAAATTTCCCTAAAGAAGAAACATAAATTAGTTATGGCTCGTCGAACTTTTTCAGGTAAAATGGAACGTATACCTATTGGTAGCAAATGCTCCATTAGAACATGACAATCATGAGTCTTCAAACCTTTTAACTTGAGGTGTTTCATACAAACTAAATTTTTAATGTTTGAACTGCATCCTTCTGGAACTTTAACTTCGTGTAGAAATTTACATAAAACAATTTTATCCTTTCTAGATAAAGTATGAGCGGCTGGAGGTAGATATGTGCGATTTCCTTTCTTTACGAGACCCAATTCATTTCATATTCCCATATCGACCAAATCCAATCTTGCATTGATGCCATCCTTAGACTCTGCTGAAACACTGAGTAACGTACCAATAACACTATCAAATACATTTTTTTCGATATGCATCACACCGAGAAAATGTCTTATATACAATGATTTCCAATATGACAATTCAAAGAAAATTGACTTTTTCTTCCACCCAGTTTTGACAAGCTCTCCCGCAAATGGTTTACCAAATTTATTGGTCAAACCTTGTACTTTTTCCACTATTTGATATCTAGTCGGTGCTTTTGGAGCAGTACATTCCTCTGTTTTTCCATTGAATGCATTTATCCACCCACGATAATGATGACTTAAACGTAAAAATTTACGATGTCCAAGAAAGACGTTCTTCTTACAATGTTTGAACCGCATCCAATATGTACTCTCTTCACATATAGGACATGCACATTGACCTTTAATGCTATACCCTGATAAATTACCATATCCTGGAAAATCATTAATTGTGCCGAACAACATAGCCCTCAAGTTGAAACATTCTTTCTTATACCCATCATTAACTTCCAGACCTGACTCCCATAACTTTTTTAATTTTTCAATTAAAGGAGCCAAGTAAATGTCAATATCATTCCCCGGTTGTTTGGGTCCAGAAATTAACAGAGACAACATCATAAACTTACGCTTCATACATAACAATAGAGGTAGGTTATAAATCAACAAAATCACAGGCCACGTGTTGTGTGATATGCTTTGAAGACCATGTGGATTCATTCCATCAGTAGAAAGTGCAGTTCGTAGATTTCTCGAATCTCTACCGAAATCAGGATACTCGTGATCAATTTTTGCCCATTGTGGAGAATCTGCAGGGTTTCGTAAATTTCCATCTCTAATTCTTTCATCTGTATGCCATGTCAAGTGTTTTGAATCTTCTTCACTGCGATAGATTCGCCTAAATCTTGGTATTATAAGAAAATACCACACGACTTTTGCTGGAGTAGATTCTTTCTTCTTATATCGAGAGACATTGCATTTCAGACACGCCTTTAGTAATTCATATTCGTTTCGAAATAAAATGCAATCGTTAGGACACACATGAATCCTTTCGTAACTCATGCCAGTAGAGCACAAAATTCGTTTAGCCTCGTAGGTTCGACTAGGAAGTTCATTATCATCTGGCAACATATTTTATAGGAGTGTTAATAATTCTGTGAAGCTTTTATCAGACCATCCATTTCTCGCTTTTAAGTTGTACAACTTTAATATCGTTGAAAGTCTTGTGAATTTAGTATAACCATTATATAATGGTTTCTCTACACCACTCAACAAACTCTCAAACATTTTAGGACAATCCCGAAGATCTTCTTTAACTGCTTTTGCAATATCTTCAACTCGGTCCGGCTCATATGTATTTGTGTCGAAATCATTTGAATCATATGTCGCATCACTGTCAAAATAAGTGTTCCATTTTTTTTTTCACTATGTTTTATCCAACATGTATAGCTTTTATCAATTCAATGCCATACTAAATGTCCTTCCAATTCATCTGCTCTAACGTGTTTTCCAAAACAACATTTTAAACAAGGACAAGTGATTCGATTTGAGTCTTTTGCATTCTTCACTGCAAATTCAACCAACTCCTTCACTCCATTTTCATACTCTTTTGACAATTGATTGACAAACATCCATTTCCGGTCCATTTTAATTATATGACCTATATGAATGTAGTAAGAACAAATCAATCTATAACAAATTTATCAATCTATGACATTATATATATGCATACAAGTTATATATATTTCAAAACATAACAGAACAAATCAAAAAGATTTTATATGATTTATCATGTAAGAATTTATGAATGCAGTTTATGAATGCAGTGTTACACAAGTTTATCAATCTATAACATCATACAAATCTATAGTATATATAGACTAATATTGGAAAATGGAAATCAAGGTCCAAGGTCATGCATACAAGTCTGATTTCAAAACAAAACAGATCGAACAAATTTCAAAACAGAACAGAATTATCATCTAAAATTTTATATGATTTATCAGGTAACAATTTATCAGTTTTAGAGACTATAACGAATTAATAAATACAGTACCTGAGACAACACACTCAGTAAAAATGGGCGCAAAGTAGAGGAGAGGAAAGTTCGTAATAGGGTTCGAAGGGAGAGAACGTATTAAATATGTTTTTATTTATTTATTTATTTATCAAGTATATATAACTTGAACTGCTTGTAATTTTACAGCTCTTTTTTCCATAAGCGCTGCAAAAAGCTTTTAAAAATTAAAGTTTAAAACATTTACAAAGTTTACAGTACTTTTATAAAAAGCGCTATTAAAAGCGCTGTAAATACAGTTTGAGAGCGCTATATTTTACAACGCTTTTATAAAAAACGCTCTAAAAGCGCTGTAAACATTATATGAGAGTGCTATATTTTACAGCGCTTTTACGCGAAACGCTCGAAAAGCGCTGTAAACATTATGTGAAATCTCCATGACCCTACAACAACGTTTTTCTGTAAATCCTAAACCCTTCATGACCCTACAACAGCGCTGTTTCTAAAGCATTTGTCATTGAAGCGCTGTTGTATCCTCCGTTAATTTTTAAATATTATACAACACTTTTAGTTATTAAGCGCTTTAAAATGTGCACTGTAAAAGACAATTTTTGGCGTAGTGTCACATATATAAAGAAAAATGTATAAATGAAAAACATATTAATTTTACTAAACTATTTTTTTTAAGTATTGGTTCATATCAATATCATAAATGTATAGTGGAAAATAATGAATTTAAAGAAATTTATTTTAAAACAAATATTTTTTACAAATAAGTCACTTATTATTGAACGGAGGAAGTATAAATTAATAAAATATTTTTTAGTGCCCTAAAATTCTAAAATATATACCAAAATAACCAGAATATAGATTAATAATTATTTGATAAAAAAAAAAAATTTGAAATTTTAAAAGCACGGTACACACACCCGCCTGACATGTGATCGGCTTTGCTTTGTGGTTGAAATAAGTTCTTCTACTTCACCTGTTTAACTTGAAATCAAGTTGCATATCCAATTGCATCTAACGATTTACTCAACCAAACACGACTCATATATCAAGTGAATGTACTCATTTGCATCAACTTCATGAACCAAATACAAGACATGTGTAAGTCGATTCATGCATATCATGAATCTATTCATGATATGCAAAATTATTTCAAAATTATTTCAATGCATTCTCATGTCTTTCAAAATGATTTTAACATGTGCATAATGTTATGATGATAAAAACATATTTTCAAGAGTAATTTTTCTAATTCAAAATCCTTAATGAATGTTGAATGTATTATACAAAATCATCTCAGTTGATTTGAGTGTTTTTTTAGCATTAAAATACTACGTATAAGTTTAGTTTTACGGTTATATTAGTAAAATCACAATGATTCACCTTAAAATCAAACATATACTAAGTTTAATATAAGAAGATTTGCACGCAAAAAAAAAAATTTAATTTATGAAATGACTATATGATTGTTCTTCAAATAGTTTTTCCACCAAAGAAAAATTTATTCATTTGATATAATGAGTGCTTCACTCGAGGCAAAATTAACGTGTCTTTACATATTTGTCTTCCTTAAAATCATAGATGTAATTGATTTTTTGAGTTCTTTATAATGAGTATCTCAATGAAGGTTATGACATAACAAATGATAAATTATTCACTTAAAATATGTAAATTATTGTCAAAATTAATTATGGACTAAAATATCAAATTTATTTGGTTATAACGAATATAACCTTGTGTTTCTTCTATCACTATCTCCTTTTAATATAAAAAAAAACCCGAGAGCACACATATTGATCGTTACTTTAATTAATTTGAAATTATAATAAAAATATGACAATGTTTTTGAATTATTAAAATAATTAAAAAAAAGTAAAACAAAATTTTATAGTTTTTGTAATAAATTAATATTTCAAATATCTCCAATAAAATTATTCCCCTTAATTGGAAGCACCTCCTATTAAATACTCATACATATAAGATAAAAGGGGCCTATAATAAGCATCTCTAATGGGGCTTATTTAAGTTGTTTGAGTTACTTTTTGTGTGAATCCAAATAACCACGTAACAGTTAAGCAATCTATAAACAACCTTAATCAATTTTCTCTAATAGTGATCACAATAAGTAAAATATGCTTGACCCTACTAATTTATATATTTTTTATTTTCATTTAATTTTGATTCAAAGTAGCAGCAGTTAAAAAAATATTTAATTGATATGTTCTCACTTTTCGGATTGCTTGTTCAAGCAACATCTCTTAAAATTAAGCAATGACACTTGCCACCTAGACACTCTCCAATGTGAAATATGCTAAGCAATGAAGCTTTTGAAATAAGAAATGGGTAATTAAGTTCTCCCATTGGAATTGCTCTTAAGGAGAGTGACACTGCAAACACTCTTTTATAATTTTTTTAGAACCTATTTAATAAGTTATATTAAATTAAATAAGTGTTGTTGAAATATATTCTCTTCAGTCTTATTTATAAGTAAAAGTGAGTTAACAAAAACTGACGCATTTTGTTTAAATTTAAAATCAAATATATCAACTTTTGCTGAATCACATTTTTGCTTATAAATAAGGTCAAAATGAGTACTCGTATATAGTTATTATTGGTGAGACCCATTTAATATTTTTGAAGTGCTAAATTTTTTATAGATAAAATATTAGTAAATTAGTAGTTATGTTAGTTTCTCGGACCCAAAATTTTATGCTTAAATCTTCCTTCAGTATTCCTTAATTCACTATTTGAGTTATTTACATAGAATTTTGAGTTGCTACGTTGTTGAAGTAATTGGATGCTTATTACACGTTAATATTATAAAATTATAGTTGAATGATGGGTAACTATATGACCAAACTTGAGCATAAGAAACCACTTGTGAATGCTCATAGGTCTGTCCACGAAGCTACTATTAGAATCAAGTTGATTTGAAGAAATATGTCTTCACTTGTTTAGATGATAAAAATCGTTTATAAGAACAATTTAATGCACTAATATTTTGATTAAGTGCGCAAGTTCGATATCAAGTGTTTGATTAATCGATTCTTATCGTATCCTCTGATAACTAGACGAAGACAAAGATGCAACACGACTTCACCTCGCTCCATTTCTCTAACTCTAATGCACGATCAACGTTGTGTCCCAATGACCTCTAATAAATGCAAATGTGTTATGTATCGTCTGTCTTTGATGAATTCAACAAGTGTTTGTCCGTTTGCCTCCGATAAGCGTGACAAGCAAGTAATTGCCATCCGCATCTGATAATCACATCAAGCGTCTGATCGTCTATACTCTGAAAAAACAACACTCCAAAGAAGACAAAGCAATTGCACATCCTTTGACGAACATCCTAAATCTACTACTTGTCTAAAGATCTTAAGACATGCTTTGACCATTGTATCATCTGATTCCCAACTATTTTAAGCAAGATACCCTCAATCATTACAAGATCAATTTTTGGAAAGTTTCTATGGCAAATAAATCCCACAACGATACAATACAAAACTTCATGAATTATGTTGATTTCCTACAATCAGGACAACAACTAGAAACCCTAATCATTCTCTATAAAATTGGTGCTTCCCTCAATCAAGAAACATAAGTGATAAACACATATGCACTCTTGCTCAATATTATTCTACTTCACATTAGTGCTAAAAGGATTTCTGAAGTAACAAATTTGTAAACATTCTCTACGAGAGCTAATTCAGAAAAAACCCAAAACCCTGTTGTTTGTAACCTAGCCCAGTAGTGGCTACCTTCCTCAACAACTTGATTATACTAAGCTAGAAGGTTGAAAACATTGAACACAATCAGTGTAACTAGTAGGTGTTCAAGTGTAAGTCTAATTTCATGGTGAAGTAGTGGGTTGAATCCATCAAGTTGAAAGGATTGAAGATAGTTATCGTGTTGGTTGTGAACCATGATAAATCGTTGTATCTCTTTTCTCTGTTTTCTTTCACCTGCACTGCTTTCTTTACTTTAATATAGCCACACACAAAAAATTAATCGAAAAACACAATTCAACCCCCCGCCCTTTTTTGACTCAGAATCCCTTTTTATAACAACAAATCCTAATTTCTTAGGTGATCACACTTGTTACTCAAAACATGTACGAACATTAATTTCTTAGGACACATGTTAATATTTTATATTCTTAAAATAATATTGAAACATAAACATCTATTTTAGTCTCATTTATTACAACCAATTTTTCAATAATGAGGTAATACCTAAATTCAATCAAATGGTGATCAAACACAAAAAAAATATTAAGACAAAAAATAGATGAATAATCAAACACTTTATAATTGCATAAATAGCAGAAGAAAACCAAATTACATAGATTCAAAGAGGTTTATATAATCTCTAATCAATAAGTTGTTGGAACCAAGTTGGTTCTTACACTCAAAGTTTTGATGTTAACAAAAGTATTTTATGAGAATAATATATTTGACTTCAAAGAAGAATGAAAAAATCAGAGGATGATGTCACTAGAGGATACCACCAGAGGATGACGTCACCAGAGGATGTCACCAAAGGATATCACTAGAGGATACCTCCAGAAGATACAACCAAAATATGTCACCAGAGGATATCATAAGAAGCAAAAATCAGAGGATATCATTAGAGCCAAGAATCAGATGACATTATCAGAGGATACCATCCGAGGAAAACATTAGAAGAAGACATGGTTGAGATCAGAAGGAAACATGGTCCATATAAGAAGGAAACATGGTCCAGAAGAAGACATGGTCCAGATTACAAGGAAACACAGTCCAGATTCGATGAAGACATTGGTCCAGATTATAGAAGACTTGATTCAGATTCATAGAAGATTTGATTCAAATTTTGAAGAAGACTTGATGGAAATTTGTAGGAGATCTGATCAAAGTCTGAAGAAGATTTAATTTCAATTTGAAGAAGATTTGGTTCAAAATTAAGAAGAAACAAAATCGGGTTGAAGAATTTTCAAAAGGAATTTGAGCAAGATACAATTCGAAATTAAGCTTGGATCAAGTAGAAGCCCATATCTCAACTATAAATAGAGGCTTCAGGCAGTAGAAGAAATCATCGAAAAACACAAGAACTCAAGCTTAAAGTTCAAAGTAGTTCAAAGGAGAGAAACACTTGTGTGAAAGAGAAATATTGTCTTAGTCTTTTTTCGAGTGTGAGAGTCATTGTAATAATCAACTTTCAAGAAGCAACTACTCAAAGCTCCAAACCCTTGTATTAAACCCGGTAGTGGTGTAAGTTCCTTCTTCAATCTGGGGTTGTCAGATTGTTAGGAGAAGACTTGGCTTGTAGGGTTAAGGTGGTGTAAGTTCCTTCTTCAATCTGGGGTTGTCAGATTGGTAGGAGAAGACTTGGCTTGTAGGGTCAAGGTGTTGTTGTTCCTCAAAAGTCTGGGGTTGTCAGGCTGCTTGGGAAGACTGGCTTGGAGGGTCAGTTGCTGTGTAATTCAAAGTATTTGAATTAGTGGATTAAAGCCTTCTGAATGAAGGGACTGGATGTAGCCAAGTTAATGGTGAACCAGGATAAATCTTTGTTTTCAAATACTTATGCTGTTATTATTCGCTACTGCTGAGTCTGAATGTTTCTTCCCCAAATAATTTATATCAACTTTCAACAAAATCAACAAAAAGAATTCAACTTTGGCAAACACAATTCAACCCCCCTTTCTCGTGTTTGCACCTTTATAAGTAAATATTTTACTCATGATGTTTGATAGAAAATATAGAGAAAGAAAAAAATTACACATAAAGGTTGCACAAAGACTTCTCTAAGGTGTAGTTGTATCCTCATTTCATCCAAAATTTAGAACCCTGATAAAACAACAAATTTGGATCTAAAAGGGTATGGGAGCACATGTTTACGCATTGCACAAAGTATGAGCGCAATGCACTAACTGACAATTCATGAGAGCACAACAAGCTGGTGCAATGCACCAAAAAGTTTTCTTGCTGCACTTAGAGGCAGAGAGTTGTGCTAGCAAGTGTACTACAATACAATGACTGACGCAATGTGCCCTGACTCCTTCTTGCATGTTGTGCTCCAGACTCTAATAGAAGACATTCCGCACTTTGAAAACCATATCGTGTTTGCAATAATCCTCTATAACTTCGTGAGTGTTCGTTTCTCAATGTAATTGACATGTACTGTCAAATTAAGAAGAAAATACTCTGAAAATTTGCCAGGTTAGAAATGGCCAGTAACAAAACGTTCAAAATGATTCAAGAAGATTGAAATTCCTTTTTTTATTTATTAAATTATGTAATTAACTATAAAACTGTATGAAATGAAATAAAAGTTTAAAGGAAACTGATACCAAAATGCTTAAAAATGAGAACGTGATGAAGACTCATCAATTGTTATCATATGCATATGAAGTATTGGATATTGAGCAACATTCAATTTCTTTCGTTTCACGACGAGGATCCCATTAGAAAATTGTCTCAAAATAAATGTCATTTTTAATTTTAAGTGTAACTAATTAATTTTTTCCAATTGTACCATTCAATTATTACTATATAAACTACTTCCAAAACTTAGTGAGAAACACATCAATAGTTAAAATGAATAGACTTAGTTGCAATTTTGGTCCTGTATTTTAACAAACTCGTGAAATGGATCCCCTATTTTAATATATAACGGGTTTTGTTCATCCCTCAGATTTTTTAGCTAAAAAAATAATGACATAACATACTTTAAACAACGTGGCATACAATACGATGATGTGAATGATTAATACCAAAAAAATTGCAATAAAGCTATCTAAAAACTTCCATTTCAACTTCTGAAATTATTCTATTTTGTAATTTAATTAATAACATATAGACTTAATTACAGTTTTAATCCCCTATTTTTACCAATTCATGAAATCGGTCCTCTTATTTTAAAATCTCTCAGTTTTAGTATATCATTTTGATTTTTTAACTAAAAAATGGTAATATTGAAGTATCAATTTACAAGAAAGGGGGTTTGAATTGTAAATTTATCTTTTAAAATTTCCTTAAAAGAATTATCTCAAGATTGATCTTGGTTGTAAATCAGAAAAACAGAGAACGTTCTTGGTTCTGAACTAGAAACAGAGAACGTTGTTGGTTAGTTGAAAATAACAGTTTTAACTTATCTATTGATCTAGATATTGAAAGACTTAAAAAGTAAATAGATAAGGGAAGAGATATAACACATAGATATATCCTGGTTCACCCAATACGGGTTACATTCAGTTCTCACAAATGTGAGATTTTCCACTAAGTGCTCAAAACAAGAACTCTCTTGACTTTTGCACAAACTTTCTGCAGATCAATCTTGATCTGTTACAAACCAATACCTTTCAAACTAGAAAGGATTTTCACTGAAATACCTTTCAATCTTTAGAAATGATTTACACACTACCTTCTTTATAGCATAGAAGAATTTTCAGCAACCACTCAAGACTAGTTTAACACACCTTGTCTTGAGATTACAATGAAATGCTAAAGAGTGTGATAGAGTCTAATTATCCTCAATTCGTGTTTGAGTATTGATTCTGATTTTGAAACTCAGTAGAGACTTTGAACTCAATCGTGATTAGATGTTGCAGTTGCTACAAGCTGAACATCACTTTAGAGAAATATTTGAAAGACTTAAATGAAGGTGCAAACATGAGAAAGGGGGTTGAATTGTGTTTGTCAAACTTGAATTCTTTTGTTGTTTTGATGAATAAATAATCAGACTTAGCAGCGGATAATAACAACATAAGAACACAGAGATTTATCCTGGTTCACCATTAACTTGGCTACATCCAGTCCCTTCATCCTGAACGCTTTAATCCACTAATTCTAAACCTTTGAATTACAACACCTGACCCTCCAAGCTAGTCTTCTCAAACAGCCTGACAACCCCAGATTTTTTAGGAATGAGAACAACACCTTGACTCTACAAGTCAAGTCTTCTCCTACCAATCTGACAACCCCATATTGAAGAAGGAATCTACACCACTATCGGGTTTGGAACTCTGCAAAGTTGCTTCTGGAAAGCTGTTGCTGCAATGACTTTCATACTCTTTTGTTGCTTCTGGAAAGTTGATTGTTGCACTGAATTTCTCTCTCGAAAACACTTAGAAATTATTGCTTTTTGCACTCAAGTATTTCTCTATATTGAACTCTCAGATAACTTTGAATTTGAAGCTTGAGTTCTGTGTTTTCTATGCTTAATGCTGCTGCTTGAAGCCTCATTTTATAGCTGCAAATAGGGCTTTGTCCAAGCTTCAATTCAAGATAAATCTTGCTCAGATTTCCTTTGAAAATTCTGTTGGCCAATCCTGTTTCACTTAATTTCAAACCGTATCTTTTTAGCTTCAGATTGAACTTGAAAATTCTGTTGACCAATCTTGTTTCTCTTAATTTCAAACCATATCTTTTTAGCTTCAGATTGCATTCGAATTTCCTTCAAGTCTTCAGTGATTTTTGAATCAAATCCCCTTAATACTTTGATCAAATTTCTATCAAAATTCAATCAAGTCTTCTTTGAATTTTAATCAAAGTCTTCACTGATCTGCATCATGATTTTAATTCTAGGCTGTATGATCCTCTGATCTCGACCAACTCTGGACCATCTGATCTGTACCATTCTATGATCTTCTGATTTCGACCAATCCTGGACCATTTGATCTGATATGGACCATTGATCTTCGATCTGGACCATGGATCTTTTGATCTGGACTATTGATCTTCTGATCTGGACCAAGTCTGGACTAAGTCTTATGTTCTGGACCAAGCTATCTAAAGGTGCAAACACGAGAAGGGGGGGTTGAATTGTGTTTGTCAAACTTAATTACTTTTGCCGTTTTGTTAAATGTTGATTTGAATTATTCGATAAATAACTAATCAGATTCAGCAGCGGATAATAATAACATAATAACACAGCAATTAATACTGGTTCACCGTTAACTAGGCTACGTCCAGTCCATTCCTCCAGAAGGCCTTTTCACTAATTCAAACTCCTTTGAATTACAACACCACCGACCCTACAAGCCAGTCTTCCCAAACAGCCTGACAACCCCAGACTTTTGAGGAACAACAGCAACTTGACTATACCAGCCAATTCTTCTCAAACAGTCTAACAACCCCAAACTTTTGAGGAACAACAACACCTTAACTAAACCAGCTAACACTTTTGAAGGTTTAAACACGAGAAGGGCGGTTGAATTGTGTTTGCCAAAATTGAATTCTTTTTGCTTTTTTGATGAATGTTGATGTGACTTACTTGATGAATAAATGATAAGACTCAATAGCGGATCATAATAGCATAAGAACATAAAGATTTATCCTGGTTCACCATTAACTTGGTTACATCCAGTCCCTTCATTCAGAAGGCTTTAATCCACTAATTCAAAACTTTGAATTACAACACCTGACCCTCCAAACCAATCTTCTCAAACAGCCTGACAACCCCAAACTTTTGAGGAATAACAACACCTTGACCCTACAAGCCAAGTCTTCTCAAACAGCCTGACAACCCCAAACTTTTGAGGAATAACAACACCTTGACCCTATAAGCAAGTATTCTCCTACCAATATGACAACCCCAGATTGAAGGAGGAATTCACACCACTATCGGGTTTGATTACAGGGTTTGAAACTTTGCATAATTGCTTCTAGAAAGCTAATTGTTGCAATGACTCTCACTCTCGAAAAATATTTCTCTTGCGCTCAAGTGTTTCTCTCTTTTGAACTCTTAATGACTTTGGATTTGAAGCTTGAGTTCTTTGGTTTTTCGATACCTTTGAACTCTAAGATGAATTTGGATTTTACGCTTGAGTTCTTCTACTTTTTGATTCGATGATTTCTTCTACTGCCTGAAGCCTCTATTTATAGATGAGATATGGGCTTTGTCCAATCTTAATTTCGAGCTGTATCTTGCTCAGATTTCCTTTGAAAATTCTTTTGACCGATTTTGTTTCTTTTTAATTTCAAACAAAATCTTATTTGCTCATATCTCCTTCGAATTTCCATCAGGTCTTTTTTTTTTGAATCAAATCTTCTTAAAAATTTGATTAGATCTCTTTCAAATTTTAATCAAGTCTTTTATGAATTTGAATCACGTTTTTAATCTGGACCGTGCATTCTTGTGATCTAGCCAAGTCTGAACCATGTCTTTTTCTGATTTAGACCATGTTATCTTCTGGACCATGTTTGCTTCTGATCTGGACCATGTTTCCTTCTGATCTGGACCACAAATGATATCCTCTGATGATGTCATTGATTCTTCCCTCTGATGATATCCTCTGATTTTTGTCGTTGATGACTTCCTCTGATTTTTGCTTCTGATGGGATCCTCTGGTATCCTCTGATGACATCTTCTAGTATCCTCTGGTATCCTCTGGAGGTATCCTCTGGTGATATCTTCTGGTATCCTCTAGAGGTATCCTTTGGTGATATCTTCTGGTATTCTCTGGAGGTATCTTCTAGAGGTATCTTTTGGTGACGTCATCCTCTGGTGACGTCATCCTCTGATTTTTGCATTCTTCTTCGAAGTCAAATATGTTATTTTCATAAAATACTTTTGTTAACATCAAAACTTTAAGTGTGAGAACCAACTTGGTTCCAACAACTTTTTGGAGTGGACATTGGAGTAGTTTGTGAAAGGGCAGTAGTGGTGCAAAAAGTGGAAATAGTAGCAAAAGAGGAAGAAACCTGTGGTAAGGAGTTTGGAGTTTTGAAGTTTGAAGGCACAGATGGGCCATCTTCTGGAAAAGCCAAATATTGGCTAAAGCCAAAGATTGAAGAACATGTTTTTTGTGGTGAGACAAACATTGGTGACATGGTGGATGTATGTGGATTAGGCAGGGGAGGACACAAATTCTAAGGGGATGAGCCTGGAAAGGTAGTTGGTGTAGTAGCAGTTGTGTTGTGATAAGGAATTGGAACATTTTGTTGAGTTGGAGAAGGTTCATCAATAACTGGAGAGTGGTCTGCCTTATCAGGGGAGACTATTTTTTGTGTGGAGTGGCAAGTGGTCCTTTTTCTTTTGGTGGAGGATGGAGTGAAGGTCGGTGTTGGAAATGAAGCAGATTGAAGTTGCTTCATGTGAGATATATTTTTTAGGGATAATTTGGAGAGCTTGATGTTGGAGGATTCAGTATCCAAAGGAACAGAAAAGAATCTAAATTTTTTAGAGAAGACTATAGCATAAGGAATGGTGTTCCGCTTTTAATCCTTGCAGATTGCAGATATCATATGATGAATAATCAGATGGGGCAGGTTTAGCTTCTTTTTATGAAGAAGGTGATAGATGACAAGGGCGTCATTATCATATACAAATTCATGGTTGCCACATCTGAGCAACACAAAGTGTTGACTAATGCTATTGAGGATTTTGGGAATGGGCATCAAAGCAGCAGAAAGAAAATTTGTTGAATCATCAGCATATAGTTCATGGAATACATCCTTTGAGATTTCTAGGGTTGAATACCAGTCTTGTCCAAAGACTGCAGGCTCTTCAAAGGGTAAATGGAAAATTTTAGCAATGGTTGATGGGGTTAGATGTATTTCAATCCCCTTAATTTTTGAGACTATGAGGGATTTATCTGGGAAGCATTCAAGCTTACAGCAAAAGGCTCTAATTACCTCATGGTTGTAGCAGTCAGAGATTTTGAGAAAATCAGTCCATCCTAAAGCATTAGTGTGATGCTGAATGTAGGTTTCTTCAACTTGCAGATTCTCAAAGACAAAAACACGACCAATGCCAATGGGTCGCTGAGCCCATTTGTCATTGTACATTTTCTGCATTTTAAGGCAAATCAGAAGACGAACTGGGTCTTTTAAGGATGATGATTTGTTCTTAGGATTTGGGGTTTTCTTTTAAGAACGTTCTAGGTTTGGAGATTTTTATGGAGAACATTATGGGATTTTGACATTTTTAGGGCTTTTCATTTTTCTTGATGTTAGAAAGTCAGACAGAGTAGACGAGGACTTTAGTGATTGTTTTGGTTTGGTTTTGGTGGATATAGGGTTTTGGCTTGGCTTAGGGTTTGATGGCATTTCTTTGGAGGGGTTTTTTAGGGGTGTTTTGGTGATTGAAGGGGTTTGAGTTTCTAGTGGTGTTTGAGTTGACGGTTTTGAAGGTTGAGGTGGTGGTGTTGGTTCTGTGTTGGGAGTTTTTGGTAATGGTGTGGAATCAGAGTCATCATCGGAGATGGTATATATTGTTGGGTCAGTTGGTTTAGGTTTAGAGGTACCAATACCAGCGAGTATGCACATTGGTCGACGTTTGGATGATGGTGGTTTTGGTTGTCGGTTGTATGTATTTTTGACGTGAGGTGAGGTGGAGTATGAGTAGAGAGGGGAGGTTCACTGATATAGTGGCGGAAGGATAGTTGCGAGAGGTAGGAGAGGAAGAATGAGTGGAGATGATTCTTGGGAGGATGACATTAGATTGGGAAAAGTGTTTTCTGATGAGGAGTGATAAGGTGTTGGTCTAGGTGGTGGTGAGGGTGAACGTGTTGGAGATGGTGAGGGAGACGGTGATGAAGGTCTGAGAGGTTTTTGTTCTATCCATTTTTTATCGTGAATGAGAATGAGTGAGAACGGTGAAGTATTTTTTGCAGAAAAGTGTAAGATTGTTGGTTAGTGAAAAAGAGGAAGTGACTGTTGGTTTTTCTATGCGGTTGAGTATCACTACGTTGCCACACGTGATTAAGGTTGATGGGATAGATGCGCGTTGGGAAAGAGAAAGTTGGCAGTGATGTGGCAGTAGTAGATGGAGTAGCCGTTACTTTTTTATGAGTGACAGCTGTACCTGTGCAGAAGTTGACCTTTGAGATTTCTATATTTCTTAAAGAACGAAGAACGTTCTTGAGCTATTTTGAAGAAAGCCAACCCAAACGGAGAACGAAATAAAGTGAATAGGGATTTATCAACAAAAATTAGTAAATAGGGATTTATCAACAAGAGGCTTAGTAAATAGGGATTTATCAACAAAAATTAGTTCTATTTCCTTTTTATATACATGATCTATAATAAAATGATGTTTTATTTCAATGTGCTTTGATCTTGAATGTTGAATGGGATTTTTTGAAAGTTCTATGGCACTGGTGTTATTACAGTAAATAGGGATTTTAGTATAACTTACTGAAAAATCTTCAAGTTGATTTTTGATCCACAAGACTTGTGAACAACAATTTGCTGCCGAAACTTATTCTGCTTCAGTGGTTGATAAAGTGATTGTGTTTTGCTTTCTGCATGACTAGCTTATCCAGGCTTCTCTTAGGAACTGGCATGAACCACTTGTGCACTTGCTTTCAACTTTGTCTCCAGCCTAATCCGAATCACAGTAAGCTACAAGATCAAAGTGAGAACCTTGCTATACCAAAGGCTAAGATCAATAGTACCAACAAGATAACAAAAAATTCTTTTTACAGCAGTAAGATGAGATTCTTCCGGTGCAGATTGAAACCTTGCACACAATCCTACTGCAAAAGTAATGTCTGGTCTACTTGTAGTTAAATAAAGTAATGAACCAATCATTCCCCTATATTCTTTTTCAGAAATTGATTATCCAATTTCATCTTTAACTAGTGAGGATGATGGATGCATGAGAGTAGTCATGATTTTAGCTTTACACATCTTATATTTTTTCAATAGTTCTTTTGTGTATTTTTCTTGACAAATGAATATTCCATCTTTGTGTTGTTTGATTTGTAATCCAAGAAAATATCTTAACTCTCCCATCATACTCATCTCAAACTCACTTTGCATAAGATTTGAAAAATCATCACACATATTTTTATAAGTTGATCCAAAAATAATATCATCAACATAAACTTGTACGATGAGTAGATCAATTTTGTTTGTTTTCATGAAAAGTGTTGTGTCAACTTTTCCATGTGAAAATCCGTTTTGGATCACGAATGAGCTTAATTGTTCAAACCAAGCCCCTGTAGCTTGTTTTAAACCATATAAAGCTTTAGTGAGTTTAAAAACATAGTTCGGTTTATTTTGATCTTCAAACCCGAGGGGTTGACAAACATAGACTTGTTCATTTAAATAACTATTTAAGAAGGCGCTTTTCACATCCATTTGAAAAAGTCTAATGAGTTTGTGAGATGCATATGCAAGAAGGATTCGAATAGCTTCTAACCTTGCTACTGGCGTAAAGGTTTCATCATAATCTATTCCTTCTTGTTGATTGTAGCCTTGGGCTACTAACCTTGCTTTATTTCTAATTACCTTTCCTTCTTCATCAGGTTTATTTCTGAACACCCACCTTTTTCCAATGATAGATTGATCTTGAGGATATGGAACAAGAGTTCAGACTTCATTCTTTTCGAATTGAAGAAGTTCTTCCTTCTTTGCTTTAATCCAAGATTGATCAATTATGGCTTCTTTGATATTTTTTTGTTCTAATTAGGATAAAATTGCCATTTTTGTGTGAACATGATCCTTGAATGACAACCTTGTTCAAATGCCATCAGTTGTATCACCAATTATTTGATTCTGAGGATGATCACCTACCAGTTTCCAGCTTCTAGAAGGAGTTTGAAACGGAGATTGTTTATCAATCTCGTTTTCCTGGAGAACGATCTGTTGTGATTGTCCAGATTTTTCTTCTTCCTTGTCATCCTTTTTTCTTAGATCAAGATCATCAAGCTCATCAAATAACATGTGCATACTTATTTCAACAGTTTTATTTTTTAAAATAAACAGACGATAGCCTTTAGATTTTGTTGCATATCCTAAGAATATTGCCTTGTCAGATTTGGCATCAAACTTTCCCAAGTTTTCTTTGTCATTTAAAATATAGCAATAGCAACCAAAGATGTGAAAATATGAGATATTGGGTTTTCTATTCTTCCAGATTTCATAGGGTGTTTTATTTATGATTTTTCTTATTGATACGCGATTCAAAATGTAGCATGAAGTGTTTATGGCTTCAGCCCAAAAATACTTTTCAACATTTGATTCTTCTAATATTGTTCTTGCCATCTCTTGCAACGTTCTATTCTTTCGTTCAACAACTCCATTTTGTTGAGGAGTCATTGCACATGAGAGATTGTGAGAGATGCCAAGTTCGTCGAAAAACGTTTTCAAAGATGCATTTATAAACTCTTCTCCATGATCACTTATTACAGCGGTTATGTTGGATTCTTTTTCATTTTGAACTTTTTTACATAATGTTTTGAAGGCAGTAAATGCATCATCTTTGTGTTTTAAAAATAACACCCATGTGTATCTAGAGAAATCGTCAACGATGACAAACCGATATTTCATACCTCCTAGACTAGTGGTTTTGATAGGACCAAATAGGTTAATGTGAAGTAGTTCAAGAGGTTTTTTTAGTTGAAATGAACTCTTTTGTATGAAAACTGCTTTTAACGAGTTTTCCTTTTGCACACGCCTCACAGATCTTGTCCTTATCAAAATTTATCTTGGGATGTCCTCTAACCAAGTATAACTTTGACAAATTTGAAATAGTTTTTAACCTGAAGTGTCCAACACGCTTATGCCATATCCATTTATCTTTGTTAATGGACATGAAGCATGATTCATCTGGTAGTTCTTCAATGTATAGGACATAGAGATTTTTCTTTCTGGATGCAGAAAATAAAATCTCTCCTGAATCTGCCATTTTGATTTCACACATGTTGGGTTTGAACACAACTTCGAAGCCATTATCATAGAGTTGACTGATGCTTAAAAGGTTGATTATGGCAGAATTTTCTCTACCTATTATGCCTTTACCTTTAATCTTGGCTTGGTCATTATTTCGAAATGTCACTGTTCCTCCATCTCTTTTAGTGAAGGATAGAAAGCTTTGTTTATCTCCTGTCATATGCCTTGAACAACCACTTTCCAAGAACCATGGGTTTTTCTTGACACTTTGACATCCATCCTGCATAAGATGTTGTATTTTCTTTAGGTACCCATTTTACTTTGGGTCCTTGGAAGTCAGTTTTAAAGCTTGATTTTCTAAAATAACATTTTGATTCATGATGGCCAAGTTAAGAGTAGTGTGAACATTTATTTGTTGGTTTTAGAGAGGATTTGAAATTATGAGTTTTTGAAGTTTGTGAAAAGTTTTGAATGTGCCTCCAGAACGTTCTCCTTCCTTTTTGCTTTATGGAGAATGATCTACTTTTGTTTCAGAACGTTCTCCCTTTTGTAAACTTCCTAGAGAAAGTTCTCCTTTTTTAACATTCCTTCTGTTTTGTTTTTTTCATCCCTCTTTTTAAAATAACATGCAAACTCAAGAAGTCCTATTTTGCTACAATATGATCATCTTATTTTGCATTTTTCTTCTTTTCTTTCAAGTACAAAGAAATTTTCATATAGCTTTGTCTTTTGAGTTTTGTCAAAACCAAGGCAAGCTTTATCCAAAATTCACATTTGAGACCCTATGATTCTTTCAAAAGATTCAGTTGCTTTTATGAAGTTAGAAAAATCATTTTTAAGAAGTTCAACTTCAGATTTAAAGAGATCGTTCTCCTTTTGTATCGAAGAACATTCTCGACTTTCTTGTCTTTCATCATTAAAGTTTTTGGTTTGAGATTCTTTTAAATTTTGAATGATTTTGAGTTTTCTCCTTTTCTTCCTTTTCTTTATAAAATTTTTCATTTAAGGAACTGCATTTTTGGATAAGAGGATTTGAGTCATTAAGTAAGTTATCAAATTCAATTCCCATCTGTTCACATAAATTGTAGTGTTCAGAATTTTTTACCTCATTTTCTTCTATGCCTGCCATTAGACATATGTTGGCCTCTTCTGTTTCCTCTATATCTGAATTATCAGAATCATCCCAAGTTACCATCATCGACTTCTTCTTGAAGGGAAATTTCTTTGGTGCTCTTTTGTTCAATGGACATTCATCTTTGTAATGCCCTTGTTTATTGCATCCAAAGCATGTGATTTGACTTTTATCTGTCTCAGTTTTGAAATTTTCTCTCTTACTTGGACATCCCTTCTTGATCTGCTCCCTTTTTCTCATCATTCTTTGGATTTTTCTTGTAAGGAGAGCTATTTCTTCATCCACTTCTTCCTGTCCTTCTTCTTCAATTTCTTTTCAGATTGTGATGGCATGCTTTCTTGAGAGGCTTTTAAGGAAATTGCTTTACCTTTCTTTGTTGGTTTGTCTTCCATTAGCAATACCTCATGTGCTCGCAAGGTTCCAATTAATTCTTCTAGCCCAAGTGTTTCAAGGTTTTTTGCTTAACTTATGGCTATTATCATTGGTCTCCAAATAACTGGTAGATATCTCATGAT
The DNA here is from genome assembly GCA_037974295.1 of Cicer cuneatum. Lineage (NCBI taxonomy): Eukaryota > Viridiplantae > Streptophyta > Magnoliopsida > Fabales > Fabaceae > Cicer > Cicer cuneatum. Next base: position 31,059,374 of record JBBPBO010001985.1, on the reverse strand, counting down.
TTTCCTTACTCGATCTTGCACAGAGTATGCCTTGCCTAATGATTGCATTTCATTAACAATAGTTGTAAATCTGTAGTACGTTTCATCTATGGTTTCTCTTTAATTCATTTCAAACAACTCAAACTTTCTTATACCTATGTCGATTCTTGTTTCCTTTACATGACTAGTTCCTTCATGATGGGTTTGCAGTGTATCCCATACCTTTTTTGCAGTGCGCATTCATCGACTCTCACACTCTCTTCCCTGCTTAAAGCACATGATAGAAATAATTGAGCTTTTGAGTTTAGAAGTACCTTAGATTTTTCTTCTGCTGTCCAATCGTTTTCTTTCTTTTCAGCAGTTGATCATTTTGATCAACCCTTGGTATGTAATCTCCTTTTGTAATGATGTGCCACATTCATGTGTCTTGAGACTTTAGGAATAACTGCATTTTGTTTTTCTAGAAGTAGTTATCTGAGCCATCAAAGTAGGGTGGTCTATTTGATGACTCTTCTTCAGCAATGTACTTAGCTTTTGACATTTTCTTCCTAGATCTTTTCTCTACACTATTCTGGTGTTGATTTTAGATACCGAGCTCTGATGCCAATTGAAATAGCAATTTACAAGAAAGAGGGTTTGAATTGTAAATTTATCTTTTAAAATTTCCTAAAAAAATTAACTTAAGATTGATCTTGGTTGTAAATCAGAAAAAACGGAGAAAGTTCTTGGTTCTGAACCAGAAACGGAGAACGTTCTTGGTTAGTTGAAAATAACAATTTTAACTTATCTATTAAACTTGATATTGAAAGACTTAAAAGTAAATAGATAAGGAAAGAGATATAACACACAAATATATCCTGGTTCACCCAATACGGGTTACGTCCAGTTCTCACAAATGTGAGATTTTCCACTAAGTGCTCAAAGCAAGAACTCTCTTGACTTTTACACAAACTTTCTGTAGATCAATCTTGATCTGTTACAAACCAATACCTTTCAAGCCAGAAAGGATTTTCACTGATCTACCTTTCAATCTTTAGAAAGGATTTACACACTACCTTCTTTATAGCATAGAAGGATTTTCAGCAACCACTCAAGACTAGTTTAACACACCTTGTCTTGAGATTACAATGAAATGATAAAGACTATTATAGAATCTAATTATCCTCAACTCGTGTTTAAGTATTGATTATGATCTTTGGAACTTAGTAGAGACTTTGAAGTCAATCGTGATTAGATGTTGCAGTTGCAAAGAGCTGAACAGAACTTTAGAGAAATATTTGAAAGACTTAAATACTCTTGAATCTGATTGTGAATGATGGATTGGTTGCATTCTTAAGTTCTGATCTTTGCCTTCATCTTGAGGTCTCATTTATAGGCTTCAAAAGAGCTTATGACAGCTCATTTGCCCGTTGGGAGCAGTCTAGCTATCCTTTGTTAGTGAGTAGGTGAGATCAGACAAAAAGCAAGAATATTCTTCGATTCTGGACATCCTTGCTTTTGAAGTTCAAGAACAGTCTTCGTTCTTGCTCATTGTGGCAAATGAGTTTTTTCTTAATGAAGTGTATTCTTTGCCTTTGTCTTTGTAGAGTAATCTTCCAATAGTGATTTGCTCTAGTACATTTGAGAAAATGTGCTTGGATTTGAACTGCAAAAACTGAATTTGTTTTGCGTTTTTGCATTTCTGGAGCACTTGGAGAACGTTCTTCGTTTTTCTTCAAAATTGTCCAGAACGTTATTACTTTTACTGTCTCAGTTTGTTTCTTCTTTAATATGATCTTTTTTGAGTTTCTTGGTACCTATCTTGTTTAATACACTCAAGCACACATATTAGATACAAACATGCTTAGAATCATAATTATAATTACTAATTAATTTTTGTTTATCATCAAAATATTTAAATTGGGGCTCTGTCTCAACAAATATTAGATGCTTTAAATAGCATAACATGTGATACGATGATATAGAATGCTTAACACCCATAAAATCATAATAATACCCTCTAAAAACGTATCTTTCAACTTCAAATTTTTTCCCTTTTTGTAATAAAATTAATGACATATAAACAATTAATGTATCTAAATGGTTTTAAAACATGAAATCGTATGTCGCATCATTTAAAATATAGCAAATTGTCATTATTTGGTTTAAAAATTTGAGGTAGGAACCAAAACTGTGGATTCTGAAAAATAGGGAAAACAATTTCATGAATTGGTGAAAATAAAGGAACCAAAACTGTAATTAAGTATAACATATAAATAATTAATACATTTAAATGATTCTATATCATGAAATCATATGTCACATCATTTAAAATATAACAAATCACCTTTTTTTAGTTAAAATATTTGAATGAGAAACCAAAATTGTTAGATTTTCAAATAGAAAGACCAATTTCATGAGTTGATAAAAATACAAAGACCAAAAACACTATTAATAAAAAAAAAATAATTTAATAAAATAATTATTCTACTTCTTTTATTTATATTTATTTCTTAATATGTGTGAAATGAATAAAAATGACAGTCTATCATAACACAAAGGGAGTAATTTGTAGCAAAAATGTTTGTTGTGATGCTTGTGTAATTATATTTGAATTTTCATTCATTTCGTATTAGACCTATGACCAAACTGGACCATATGGTAAGTCCACCAAAGCGAAGTCTTTAAACCTTATAAGTTTGAAATAGTCCCTCTATGTTACAAAGTATCACTTTACTAAAAAATTTATCTCAAAATAAATATTATTTTATTTTATATTTATGATAGTGAAAAATATATCGATAATTAAAAAGAAATTAACAAAATAATTATTATCTTTTTTGTATTGATAGTATTTTTTAATATGTAAAATAAAAAAAAAAGTGACAATAATTATAAGATGACGAGAATAGTTTGATTAAAACTACATTGATTGTTAATACAATATATTATTAATAAAATTGTCCTTTTAAAGGACTCACACATTCATTATTCCGCATGTCATTTTTTTTCATAATAAATTAATAATTGTGGTAATCATTTAAAAATCCTATATATATATATATTAATTATGTGTTTATATTGATTAGATAATTGACTTTAGAGGAGTCCTAGCAAATACATGTTCTCTAACAAATTCTTTTCAACTCATACTGTTTAGCGGATTAAAAATTAAGCATTTGTTCGGCAACAGTTTCTAACTGAAAACTAAAAGCTACAAATGGTTGCTTCGCAATCAATGCATATTAAGAATGATGCCATCGCCAAAACTAACATACGCTAAATGTGTTCCATTAAATTATGTTGCACGTATATTTAGAAGGGTCAATTTAAATTTCAATAAATTAAAGAATTTAGGTTAAATAAGTTTTTAGGGTCAATTTAAATTTCAATCTTTTAATTTAATTTTTAAAAAATAAAAATATAACTTTTAGTTCCTATAAAATTATCATACAAGCAGTTTTAGTGTTTGGTGTTAAATTAACATATATTTTTGAATGACTTTTTTTCAAATATGTTTACAACAATATACAAATTTGCTTCACAAAAAATGAATTTAAAATTCAAATTCTGAACTATATTTTTGTTACTTTTATTTTTATTTTTTCACATTTAAAAAATTCATATATAATTCATCTCTAGTTAAAAAATTTAAATTTTTGTAGAGAAACTTTTTACAATGTTTTAAATATACTTGTAAAAAATTATTCAAAAAATTTAAATTTAAAAGTTAATTAAACATATTTCATTTCAGTATAGACTAAAACTGTATGTTGAAATGTTTTATAAAAAACTAAAAGTTATATTTTTATTTTGCAAACACTACAATGAAAGTTAAAATTTTATAGATTTTAAAAACATATTTAACCTAAGAGTTTATTATTAATATAATTATTGATTGATTGTATTTTTGTTTAATTAGATAATTGGTCGGCGTTGATAATTGACATTGGGTTGGAATATTATTTTATTTCACATTTTGAATTATGAATTATGAATCGTTGGGAGACACCATGTTATAAAAATGATGAAGAGTTTTTATAGCGAAGTTTAATTTATTGAGATATTTAAGAACATGACGTTTACTTTTCGTAACATCCATGTGATGTCTTTAGGTGTGAGAAAATGTTTGTCTTAACTTCTCATTTTAATATGATTAAAATATTTTTAATTATGATTCAATTCATAATTTTTTTTAGTTAAGGATGTCATTCTTTATGATTAACATTTGACTATTAATTGTATTAATAGTCAAATGTTTGAATGTTTATATATCAATATAGTATAGTTAAAAATAGATATAACTATTTGCATTCCTAAAAAAAAGTTGTTTTTGAAGATTGTTAATCGATTAATAAAGAGTATTAATGATTTAAAAAAAGATTAACTGATTAGACCAAGTAGAGTAATTGATTAATATGTGGGTTCGTACTAGATTCTTTTGTTTTTACTCTACTAATCCATTAATCCATTATGGTGTGTTGTTAATAGATTAGTACAACATTAACAATTAGGGGAATACGCGGATTGAGTTGAACCGGTTTTGACAAAATTCAATATCTGAGTCGATCGATTATTTTTGGGTTGAGTTAAGTTTTAAACCCGTATTTTTCATTTAACCCGAATCAAACGGACCTGATCAAGAACAGGTTAGGTTGATAGGTTATACATAAATAATAAGCTGATTTGTATTTTATGGAAAAATATATTGAATGAAAATATATTTAATACTTGAATGTCTTAAAAATTATAAAATTTCAATCACATCATTCAATTCTTTAAAAAAGCCAACAATCTCTCACACAAAAAAAAATCCAACAATCTTCAAATACATAAATAAATTCAACAACAGTAAATCAATAAAATATGAAAATTCATCAATTCTAAGCAATGTCAACTTCAAGTCCAAGCACTTAATGAGTTCCTCAAATTATGGAAGGGAACACTTGAGAATCTGCAAAAACAAATATCAATAATAAAAGTGAAGAGATAAAGAAGGAGAAATAATAAATAAGTAAAATATGCATGAAACGAAGCAATAACAAGTACCTTAAGATGTAGTAGTGATTGTGTTAAGTTCATTAGCAGTCACCCCAATATCAATTGAAACTAATTCAGACAACTATAAAATTTTAAATACAATACACAATCTCATTAGCACATCAAACGATTAAACGAATAAATAAAGATAAAGGAAAATCAATTTGAAAGTTAAAATAAAACATTCGTACCCTACTCAATCTTTTGTACTTCAACCAACTCAGCTGCTAAATCAATTTTCTTAGGAGATTTGATATAATTTTTGGTACAAATCCAAGCTTGAACAGTAGTGGCATTTAATGAACTACGAAATTAATCGAGAATTCGACCTCTTGTACTAAACGCTAAATCAGATGATATGGTAGAATTGGAATTGCCAAAATATCTCTATCTATGTGAGAAAGAACATGGTATTTATTTGTTTTTCCTTTCAACCATTTAAGAATGTCAAATGTAGGGGAGTCCTCTTCAACACCATCCTCTGAATACCTATCCAACTCACTTTTTTGCAAGTCACCTTGTTTTTTCTTCATGTTCAATCTAAACAAATTTTCCCAATCATCCTCATCCCCCTTTTCATTGTTAGATTGTGAGTGCATGTTGAGATTCGGGGTACTAGAATCACTAGATTCATTAGTAATTGGATACAAAACAATACAATGTTCAATCAATTTACCGATGAGATTTTTTAGTTTTTCCATCATATCATCGGACTTATCAGTGCCATACATTCTTTGAAAATAAAACTCAATATACTCAAGCTTATAATAGGGATCAAGAAAAAGCAGCAACAAATAGAAGAAAATTTATCTCACCACTATCGCAATATTTGTTGAATTTTACTTGCATATTTGCAGTCATCTTTTTCAAAACAACATCATCTCTGTTCTTCCATTTAATCAATGTTTTCTGAATTTCAATCAGCTATTTTAAAAAAAGAGTTGGTTGTAACATGTAATGACCCATAAAAAGAAAGAGTTGCTTCATAGAAGTCTTTGAAAACTTCACAAAAACACGGGAACGTTCCCAATTAGTTTCATTAGGACATCCTCTTATCTCACTACCATTAGACACAAATGCCACATCAACGTGTTCTAAACGATAAAATGCATGCTCATATTGTTCAACAATATCCAACATAAAAAAGGTGAAGTTCCACCTAGTTTGTACATCAAGTGTTACCATTGCTTTATAACATACATTCACAGCTTCTGCACATTTCTTAAAAGTAACCAACCTACTAGGAGAAGACTTGACAAACTTACATGCAACCCTTATTTTAGCAATGGATAAGCCAATTTCCTTCAAGCCATCGGTTACAATCAAGTTCAATACATGTAAATTACATCTCATATGTAAGTACTCCACATTAAATGAAGTACGACCTTTCCAAAGAGTCATGCCTCTATTTAAATATGCAATAGCCAAGTTGTTAGCACTTGCATTATCAACAGTAACACAACAAATAGACCTAATCCCCCACTCTTTCATGCAATTTTCTAGTTATCCCCATGGGTTCACCTTTGTGGTCAGAAATCAGACCAAAACTTAATATTCTCTTCTTCAAATCCACTCATCATCAATATAATGAGTTGTTACACACATATAGTTCATATTTTGGATCAATGCCCAAGTATCAGTGGTCAAAGTCACCATTTGTTTATTTGTAGACAATATTCTTTTCAACTTTTCCTTCTCATCAAAATACAATTGCAAGCAATCTCTAGCAATAGTAACACGGGAAGAAATTTTAAATCTAGGTTGAGCCTCAATCATGAATTGTTTGAACCCTTCATTTTCCATATATTTAAAAGGGAATTCATCAATAATTACCATATTTGCTAGTGCTATTCTAGTTCTCTCCTAATTAAATTCAACAAGTTTAAAACTAACACTATTAGGGTCATCATCATTTTCCTTTCCAAGAACAATTGTCTTTTGTTTCTTATCAACTTGCCTATTTGGATTTTTAAAGCACTTATTCATATGTCTAAGCAAGTTAGTGGTTCCATGACTAGAAGAGGCTGCGTACACTTTCCCACAATACTTACATGTACCTGTATCATTTCTCTTATTAAAATGTAACTAAACACTAGAAGAGGCTTTACTAGGTTTTCTTTTGGTTACCTCGTTTCCTTGAGTTTGCGGCAATGATGAGAGACCTAAATCTTGTGTTTGTTGTGATGAAGCTTGTTATGCTTGTGGAGAAAATTGATTAGGAACTTCTTGTACTTGTTTCATTTGTCTCAAATCTGTGCAATACTATAGTTAAAAAATTTCAAAGGTAAAAGTAAAAGTAAAAGTAAGAGAAAATAGCAAACATTGCTACTTGGTCCACCACAATACTTTCATTATTACACATAACTCACCAACCATTTTAGTTTTCTAAACTACCATAATTTTTTAATAGTAGTGCTTCATTTGTTTATTTTTAGAGTACTTACTATTTTCAAATACAATACTAAAAAAAAGTGTTTAATAAATTTAAATATAAAAAATTTAAACTAAATTCATTATAAGCATAAGCTTTTGCATAAGCATCATTTTTTCTCATAAATTGTATTTAACTCGAAAACTTTGTATTTCACAAATGTAAAAAATTTAAAACTAATTCATCATAAGCATAAGCTTTCAGTTCATACATTCATTATGCAAAACTATAACAAAGTATAACATTTAAATTTAAATAAATATATGTTATGAGAACCTGCGGAACAAAAGAATAACGTGACGGCAACGCGACTGGTACAACAAAAGAAGAAGGTGGGCGCGACGATGCTTCAGGAAGTCTGGACAAAAAAAGAAGGTGGTCAAAGATATGGAACAAAAGAAGAAGGTGGATGATGGAAATTCTGAAGAAGAAGAAGAGTAATGAAACTCTGTTGGGCTGTCAAACAAAAGTTTTAAAAAAATTATAACTAGTTACTGGGTCAGGTCTACGGGTTCAAATTGTTGAACTCATTACCTGAACCAAATTTAAGTGAGTTTCAACGGGTTGGGTTGGGTCGGACCTGAAAGTGACTGGGTACGAGTAAAAATTGGGTTAGGTTGGGTGATCGGGTTAGCAGATTGACCCGCGCTCATGTACATCCCTATTAACAATTGATCTAATTGACCAAATTTCCAAAATAACCGTTTTTCTTAAGTTTTGGGTAGTCAAATTTGCATCCCATCTTTTTGGCAACCATCTAATCACTTAACATAGTCATATAAATCGTCTTAACTTCATATAAATTCTTAGGTTTTCATATTGGTAAGTTCAAGTGTTTCATAAATTTTAAATTACTGTTTATCTTGTCAAATCAGAATCAATTTCGATTCCGTTTGTTGTTGTGCAACTAGTAATTCGAGGAGCTGCAATTCATACTTTTTTTCTCACTCATTAAAATTGTTCTCAATTAGCAAACTAACGTTGAAGTTTTTGTTTCTACTTATTTTCATAAAACCTTCACTTTTATTAATTAATTATATTGCATTCCAACATTTATATGTTGAGTAGCAAAGAGCCATCCTTTCTATAAATCGAGTCTTCAAGTTGATTAAGGTATGAAGGGAGATTTTGAATTTTGATATAATGAGTAGATTGAGAAAATTTATTAAATAAGGAAGTCACATGATCTCTATAACGTCTCTTTGCATTTCCTAGTTAATGCGTACAATGTTTTAGTGTGTTTGTATGCTTGTATGTGTTTAGAATTTAGGAAGGGATTTGGAAGAAATTCTTGTAGTAGTTAAATGTAGGGAAATGAGTTTTGGTCAGCCAAATTCTCTTAGCCAACATGGATTTTGCTTACCTAAAAGGTTTATTCATCAAGATGGTTTGCTTAGGCAAATTTGCTTAGTATAATTGGTATTCTTTTGATATGACATACTTTAATTGGTCACGAAGAAAGGCAAAATGCGGTTTTGAGTGACTAGAAATTCGCTTAACATATTTTGGTCAAAATTTCACCTATAAATAGACTTCATTTCTTCACTCTTAGTCAATGTTTTCACTCCTTCCTTCACTGAAGCTCCGCCGAAATGAGTCCCTAGGTTATCTCCACATAAATTAGTCATTCGCCATCACCTAAACATAAATCTTATTGTCAGCGTTAGAACCCGATCAAATTCCGATGTTTTGGTACAATCTAACATTTTGATTCTAAAGATTTTACCATTCATTTTCTTTTTTGTAAGTTCACTTACCTTACTGTTCTAATAGTGTTCATTAACTTCTAAATCTATTTATTTCATTTATTTATCATCTATCATCGGTTTAGGATTTTATTTGGCAATTAGCATTTTAAACGACTAATAGGCCGCATTAGGGCTTTTATATTGTTTACTTTTTGGATTTTTTAGTCAGCTTTTAACCATTGATATCACTTTTGTGATGACATGAAAATATGTCTTTGCTTTCACTATAGTGAAATATGTTACCATTTTTGAACTCCTGATAAAATATCAGTTATTTCGGTGCAATCGATTTTATTGTATGATCTTTGTTAGTTATTTTTCTAAGAAGGGAAGTGATTAATCATTTTAATATAGCCCTTGGACTTTAATTTCTTCCATTATATTTTATGTTCTAATGATCTATAATTCTTTCTAACCTATACTTATGTTATGTGCAAAAGATGGATCGCTGGTACGTATTCGTTGAACTTAATCTCTATGCAAGTGTTTATATTGATTTGGGGTAGTAGAATTAGCCTTAAAAGATTTAGTATACATCTAAACTGTTAGAGTAAAATAGATTAAGATAATATGCGTAAGGTGACTCAAGCGTTACTAGAGGTTTGAATAGTTATTGAATACTTTAACATTCAATTAGTATATTTCTTGAGTAATAATATTTGAAGGTTAAACCATTAATAACCATTTGCCATTAGGTTGACCTATTGATATGAGGTTGACTGTTTACTATTTTTGTAAGTTGTTTGTGATTGTATTAACATGTTTAGGATTTATATATGATACATGTATTTCTCGATTTGATATGTGCCTTTCTTGCTTATATGAGTTTGATTACTGGATTGTGATATCCAAATGTTGTTATTAAAGATGGTTGTGTTGAGAGTATTGCATTGAGTGAGAAACATGGACACTTAAGGTAAATGAAATGTGATATTGAGATGAGAAATGGTTATGTCGATGATATTGAGATTGAGGAAATATTTGTTTAGTGAGAGACATATAGTTTGGGCGCACATGGTTGATTGTTGACATGGTTACTTGAGATAATATGATACTATTACTTGCGCGGCTAGGCTACCACAAGATTATCTTGGTCTTCTAGACTAGATGACACTTAGGGTTAGGTCATCCAGAGATGTTGAGGCAGTAATTGATTTATAGCATCTAAACTCCACATGAAGTTAGATAAAGCTTGACCTAATTGTTAATTGGGAATGCTTGTGGTATTGGCCAATGTGTTTGCATGTAGAGGTTAAACATGTGGGTAGATAAGACTTGAGGTGATATAAGGATGAATGTTCTTATATGTTGCAGGTGTTTGACATTATATTTATTTATTTTACATACTCTTATCCCAATTTGATTATGTTTCATGAATTTTAGCCCTTGTGTTTTCTCTGTTCTTGTATCTTGTAGAGACAAATGGCGGATTGGCTGCCACCAAAAATCCCGATGCAGTGTTCTGTGTGGACCGACTTTGAGATAGTGTGAGAATATAGAGCAATGGTGAGAGTTGGACACAACACGTGACCGGGCAACTTACACAATTTTGGCGACGTATATCCACCGAGGACCAAGCTTAGGGAACACTAGGTGGACAAGAGTCATGAGAATTGTTGAGCATCTACCTTTTTACATGATTTGGTATACTCATCAGGCAGTTCACTAGATTTCATCCCACCTAACGAAAGGTCGTGGTTCTGGATGCAATTCGTTCATGTGAGGACGAGGATGCAGTGGGACTTCTGGGAGAGTTAGGAGGTATGAGGAGGAACCAACATCCTCAAAGAATTCGAGTGTGACTAATATTTGACGTGGAGCTCTTGGAACTAGTTGTTGATTTGGTAGATGTTGGTGGCTGACACTTGTTCAATACTTATATTTCTTTTGTTTCACTTTTTGGTCAGTGTGTCAAGTCGTTAGGTAGGACCTTTTGGTGTCGCGTGCGAGTCGTTTGAATGACTTGATGTTTTATTTCGTTATGTTTTGCTTTCCTTTAGTTTTATGTAGAAGTGGTGCCTCCATGGACCACAAAACTTAATGCTATGTATTTGTGATTTTGATTTCACCGTTGGGACGTTGGGGCATCTCCATCTCTAGTTTTGCACTGACCATTGGAATGTTTAGAATCACTATAGGGACAATAGAAGGACAATATAATAAGCTATGTGTTAGTTTTTTGACATCATCCGTATGATTTATATGTTTTATTCGAATTATGAAAATTAGAGGCTATGTTTGAGGTTTAATTAATTGTTGTGATTAGTATGTATGATTCATAATATGTATGTTTCTTTTCCTTTTCATGATGATGGTAGTTGATGATTAATGCCTAGAATGTCTTTGTTTTCCGTTATATAATAATTGATAAGTATTAGGGTTTAATCAATAAGTTCGTAGAAAAAGAGAAAAACTGTTTAAGATTAATGAGTAGTGATGTAAGTATAATCGAATAGTTTAAGTTAACAAAGAATAACCTATTAGGTATACTTTGGTAATCGAGTAGGATATGCCTATAATTTCATAATGTTTAAGTTAATTAATAATTAGTTTGTGAAACTTTTTTAATCGATTACAATAGTAATCAAAATTAGAAAATGGGTAATTTATGATTTAATCGTTTAGAGACTCATGGTTAATTGACAACAGATATAATCATAAAAGGAATAAATTATTAAATAATCAATTAGTCTAAGGATTAATCGATTAGGTTAACTCATAATGATAAATAATGTTATTAATTAACTAACAATTTGAGTATTCAGGGATACACAAAATAATAAGGATTGGGTTGATAAATTTAATGGTCAAGTATGGTTGATATAGCTTGATATTTTGATGATAAATGTTAATTTGCGGTATCACACCTAATTGCAAATATGAGATGAGCATTGTTAGACAAATAATTGTTGATGGTGAATGTTTTGTGTTGCATTCATATAGTAAAACTTGTTGAGGGTTGTGTCGTGATAGAGTCAGAGCTCGACGATCGGGGAAACTTTGAGGGAGTTATCAGTAGGAATGTCTTATGTAAAGATGAGGTACCATTATGGCATTCCTTTGAATACTAAATTATCTTGACTATACTCTTTTTATTGGGGTAGTAGGTTGCTTTTCTACCCGTATCAACTCGAAGTTAGAAGGATCCACTGTAATGGTACTAATTAAGCCAATTATGTTGACAGTGGATTGGCCTAGAGAGGCTCATAATAATACTCAACCTAGATAGGCTTTGATAATACTTGATACCCTTAACAAAACAAAATAGGTGTTTTGCCAAGATTGTTGAAATGACTAGAGGGTTCTCTAGTGGTCGTGTGAAGAGATGATTAGAACAATACATGAACCTGAAGAGGTACTATACAAACTCAACTTAAGAGGCAAGGTCCTTTAGTATCCTTTAGGAATCTAGAGATTTTACTTATGGTTGCCCGTTGAGGCATTATAATACAAGGAGCTTGATGAGGATTTGACAAACAATATGAAACAAATGTTTCTTTAGGGGAAAAACTAGGTGTAGCTGCAGTTGTTGCAAAGTAGTATAAAAATCATTATGTGTTTTTCTTCTCCCTCTTATCTTTATTTTTACATTTGTATTCTATGTGTCTTATCTTCCATCATGTTTTTATTTTAATTAAAAGATAAAATTTTGATAAAGAATCTTCTTGTGTTTTCTAGTATATTTATTAGATAAATTGCTTCAAGTTCAACAAGTCATATGTAACACCCCAATTTATAACAACGATTGTATATTTTTCTTAAAGAAATTATACCAACTTAGAATTCAAAATAATTACAACCCAAGTCATAACCAAAAGAAATATGGCTAGGATATGAGTTATCCCATTAGACACTCATACCCATGGGGTGCTCCTGGGAGATACCTATGCAGAGGGCTGTCCAAAAAATCTAGCCCCAAACAAGTCACGTAATGCATCAAATACAAGATAGTGCATTACAAATATGACCGGCTAACAAAAAGCAACAACTCAACAACCTAAATTATATTGGCTCACACCTCATCCCTAATCTTATCATAATCTAGCTAACACAATGCCCTTGAAATTCCCCAACAACTACCACAAGTACTTAATACTACTCCAAGAATCAAAACCCTCTGACCGAATGTTGACTTCACTAGTGTACTTTGAGGGACCAGACTCCACTTCCTCTTCTTCTTCCTCGTTTGTATTGAAACCACTAAGACGTTCTAATGTATCATACTCTTGTCTAGTCATTAATCAGGTCATTCCTCCAAGCTTACAAAACTAATCCTATGGAGTAGAATGCTCCAGCCTTCCATGTGTACACATCACACAAAATACATCTTCATTCTTTATCGTAAAACCATCACCCTACCGTGTACTCTGTAACACCCCGAGTTTAAAACACAGCATGAGTATATATATTTTTTTAAAAATAAATAGAAAGAATTTCTAGAATTAATTCAAAGGAATTAAAATAAATTAAGTCATTTATTAAAATAATTTGTCGTAATCCAAAACGACTAAAAGTAATTAATTAATTACGCCATGATTATAACAACGTAAGAAAATTTTGGGAAATTGATTTTAAAAATATACCAAAATAAAGATACATCAAAAACTGTATCCTGGACCCACCAAAATATTTATCAGAGTGCGGAAAATATACAATTATCCCAAACTAAAATATTATCAGAGTGCGGAAGGAAAATATACAATAATCCCAAAATAAGTGAATACAGCCCTCAACACTAGGCCCTATACAAAAAGTCTAGTCTGATCATGCACTAAGCTACAGTAACAAGTGATTTCCACCGCCTCCTCCACAAGTCTCGTCTTCACCCCAGTGGTCCGTCCCTCTACGTTGTCCACGAATACTCTGTACGTGAAGATCAGGGGAAACTACCGACGTCTGTGTCGTTAGTGTAACCGTCGGTGGGACGGGTTTGGGTATCATCTGAGGGCAAAGCCCAATTTTCCACAATAATAGTAAAGGGTCACCGACCAAAATTAACAAATAACACATAGCATTTATATCAACAGTAACAAATATATCCATGGCATATCATATAACAATGATGATAAATAAGGATGCTCATTTTGAAATTTCATGACATGTATGCCTTTTCAAACAGCAATCAATTAATATGGAAAACATGTTGTAAGTACAACCATCAACTCAGCAATCACAACCATTCATTAGAAATTCAGATTTTATAAGATACTTACACACATCAATTTCCAATCATCATCATATATCCAAATCATGACCCACTGGTCAAACACCCCGATGCAATATGTATATGCTCATGTACTCAACTTCTTTGAATTACCAAGGTGCAGTCGCTCACAGACCAGCACACGTGCGGTCGCTCACAGACCAACACGATTTTCATATGTTAGACTTTAATGGCCAACATGACCATGGTGCAATTACTCACAGACCAGCACCAGTGCAGTCGCTCAACAGACCAGCACTCGTGCAGTCGCTCAACAGACCAACACGTTTCACATATACCAAGGTACAGTCGCTCACAGACCAATACCAGTGCAGTCGCTCAACAGACCAGCACTCGTGCAATCGCTCAACAGACCAGCACGTTTTGCGCATATCAAGGTACAGTCGCTCACAGACTAGTACCAGTGCAGTCGCTCAACAGACCAGCACTCGTGCAGTCGCTCAACAGACCAGCACATTTTACGCATTACTCTGTGGCCCATTGCGGTTACCACCTGACTATGCAATGTATGAACATGCAATGTTTTCTCTTCACTGAAAACAATATGCAAACACCAGCAAAATTCTGCCTTTCCATCATTTCCCCAAAACCATCTCAACCCCAAATAATTTCATTATCATCACCTCAATAAAACATTCAAGTACCTCATCATTAACACTTCACACTATCTCAAAAAAATCCATTTTAATTCATCACAAGTCTTCCCAATATTTCCCCAACTTTTAAAGTTCATAAAACAATGTTTAAAACTGAGATTTCTGGAAAAAACCGAATCTGTATTCGAATACAGAAGCTAAAACAGTGCAGAATCATCACTCTGTATTCGAATACAGCTTCCTTGTATTCGAATATAGAGGTTACAACAGTGTAAACTCAGCATTTTTCACAGCATCAATAATGAACTCCAGAACCTCATCATCACCACCTCAAACCATCTCAAAAACTCCATTTTAATTAATCACAAACCTTCCCAATATTTTCCCAACTCTTTAAGTTCATAAACCATTGTTTAAAACTGAAATTTTTGAAAAAAAAACAAGTTGTATTCGAATACAGCTCCCTTGTATTCGAATACAGAGGCAAAAACAGTGAACAATTAGCATTCTGTATTCGAATACGAGGTTGTCGTAGTCGAATACAGATGCAAATACAGTGGCAAAAATTGCAGTCTTGTATTCGAATACGACAGAGTCGTAGCCGAATACAGAGGCTAAGTCAGAAGCAACAATCCCTTATCTGTATTCGAATACAGAGGCTCGTATTCGAATACAAGTTCAAAAATTTGAATAAAACTGAAGTTTTGCAAGCTGTATTCGATACACTCATGCCGTATTCGAATACACCTTCGAATTCAGTGAAATTTCACAGAAAACTTCAACACGTTTTCAAATTATTTTCTTTGAAAAACCAACACAACACCAAAATAAAATCACCATTCTTTTGATACCACAAAACTCAAAACGTTTTTCATCAACAACAGATTTTCCAGAAAACACTTCCACCATTTTAAATCCTTTTCTTTTGAAAACCATCATCAACACCAGATTGTTTTCAACATAACAGAAATAGAATCACCAACACGAGAACATCATCACAGTTTTGCTTAAACCACCCAAAACAGAATGTCAACCACAACAAAACAGACATTTTTCAACGTTTACATTTTGATCATTTCTCAAAACAACATGCAAAGTATTTTCCAGTATTCTTACACAACAAAAACAACATGCAAAGCATTTTCCAGTATTCCCACACAACCAAAACAGCAACATCACAACATCATCAAACATCAATAGGATGCATTTTTCGCATTTTATAACAACATGCACAATAGTTTCGTTTTTCAAACCAGAAACTAAAATATGATCACACATCAAACATGCATTTACAGCCCTAAAATGCAAACTAAAACGTGAAAGGTGCCCCTTACCTCTGTTACGTTTCTGCTCCCGTTCACGTTTTCCCGACAAAAGTCGGTGAAGTTTCCGTTTGCGTTTGCCGCTACCAAAGTGGGTTCTCTAGCTCCGTAATGAGGAGAGGAACAACTTTTGTTCTTGGTACTTGGTGGTTTGATGCTTGGATTTCCAAGTAATCTCACTTTTGAACAACTTTTTTTTTCTATAAACGTAAAATAGAATGGGAAGAGGAAGAAGAAATTTACTGTTTCATGCAGTAAGGAGGAGAATTGTGTTTGTTTTCTGCCTTTGTTCTTGCCACTCCCTCATATATATAGGCACATATATGTGCCACCTCATCCCACATTAATAGTATAATATTACTTGACCCTCCATCACTTAACCAGTCTTGTCGCAATTAGCAGATAATCCATTAATTAACTGCCCAATAATTTAATTACTCATGATTAAATTAATTTATCCTTCATCCACTAATTTAATTCAACCTCCAAAATAAATATGTATATATATATATATATTTACACAAAATATACATATATAAATATTTTACAATTATTCCTCAAAATACACTTAATCTTAAATCCATAATTAAATTTTAAATTTAAGGGTCTTACATACTCTGCTAGTGCTCTAGTCGGGTAAAAACCACAGGAGGATGTCAAATCCCTATCTAGAAAAACTGTGACTTCTCTGTTGTCCCAACAATCTCTTGGATCATGTACTCCCATATCGTCTGGAAGTGTTAACCCAAAGCCTAAAATAATAGTAAAGGGTCTCCCACTAAAATGAGCTTATATACAACAGGTATAGAGAAAACATACATATGATATATAACAGAGAAATATAGCATGCTTACATATTTTAATCTCACGGTAAATCACATAATATTATACATTAATTGATAATGCATTACATTATCCTAATGCAATGCCTATATGTCATTGCACATGATTTTTGAATATTCTGCCATTCGCAAAGGGAAGTGCAACTGTTTGTGAGAAGTAGATTGGTTCAATTATAATAGCTACATATTGATGTTTGATGATAATAAATTAAGACAAAAAAATTTCATCAACTGATTGCTTTAAGTTTTAAAACTAGATAAATACAAATAAGTCAAACCCAGGTTTATGTTATTGACTATTGAAGATGGAAAAAAAACAAGAAAAATGGAGTTTGAATTGTGTTTTTATTTAAAAATCTTTTTTGTTAAACAAGTCCTAGAAAGAAACTTAAAACAAATTTAACAAAAAAAAGAAAGAGCTTAGGAATAGGGATCACAAAATAAATTTATCCTGGTTCACTAGCAGCACAATAGCTACGTTTAGTCCATTCACTTTGAAAGATTTAATTTACTAAGTCAAACTGATTTTCACCAACACTAGAACATCTACTAGTCTCTAACTATGTTCTAATCCTCTTAAACTTCTAGCTTTGTAGAGTCATGCCTTTTGAGATTGTAGCCACGAGTGGGCCAATTTACATATATAAAGGGTTGAAGTGTTTTTGGGTAACTCTTACAAGATAATATTATAATGTAAATACTCAGTAAAAACTCTAACATTATTTCAAAAACTCTAACTCGTTTTCTATATTTTTGAATAGTTGTTCACACTTCTTTATATAGAGGAATTTGATGCCATTGGGGTTTTTGACTGTTCCTGGATATGTTTTGCAAATCTCGTACGAAATGTAAGAATGGTTCAATTAGTCAGATGACTAGAATCTTCATATTCTTTATGTTTCCTTTCTTAACTTTATGATGATTCAATGTATCTTGATCATTAAGTGTAATACATATGAGGATCACAATGTTGAGGAGGAGTGATAAAAAGTCTTATACCCAGATGACCACTATTAGAGCTTGTGTTAGAACATCTGCACATCTCATAAAGTTACATTAAAACATAAATTTTTCTCACATATATTTTGTTATCATCAAAACAAGAATTATGAGTCATTGTTCTTCAAATCAACTTGGTTCTAAAAATCTCCCTCTTTTTTATGATGAAAGACACTAATATTTGTGAACAATTTTTCTTTTTAATTTAATGATAAATACAAACAGTGCAATGCTCCCTTTGAGTAAAAGTAGGAGAATGTTAACACCTTGTTGACATTAATATTATTTAACATGTAATCATTTATTCTTTAGCATATAACCACTTATTCTTTAGCGTGTAACCACTTTTATTTGATAAAGAATAAAAGGTTAAAGACAAAGTTTTAAAATCAAAACAGTTCCCAGGGCTTCTCCCCCTTTTGTCATTAGACAAAAATAAAGAAAAATAGAGAAACATATTAAGTAAAATAGAATGCAGAAAAATCCAAATATTTTCATTAAAAAATTCAGAGCGAAGCTTTACAAAAAAGAAGGAGATATAAATTACATAAAAAAATCCTAAGGGTTTGGATTAATCAAGCGCGCTAGGATAAAGCCTAAGGTGTTTTGAATTGCCACAGTTTCCACGAACTTAGAAGGGTCAAACAATGCAGAGGAAGCAACTAGAGGGACATTAAATTCAATAGTGAAACCAGATCATGAAGCAACCCTCAAAGTTGGGACATTCAGTAGTGGTATCTCAACATGGGGAATGACGATGGGAAACTGCAATGGTGTTGGTGAAACAACCACTTGAATTTCTAGATGATGAGGTCCATAGGAAGAGGCAGCTACACTAGTATTTCCTTTTGTTGTTGCCGTTAGTGTACTCATGGTTCTGAAATTTTTGTGCCTTCTTGAAGTGCAAAACCCAGTGGTAAATGATCTTTGTAGTGTGTTGAACGACAACATTGTTCTAATGAACCAACTGCTTTACATACTCCATATTTTCTCTTATCTAGTTGGCTACAAAAGAGAGACAATTGTCCAACTTGGGAGAGACTTTACTAGGATCCAAGTTGCTTGAGTTCTTGTTCCTAATTCTTTTAACCCTAATAGTAAATGCAAAAATAAAATCATCCATGTTTGGAAAACCAAATGGTATAGAGGGTGCAAGATTATAAAGAATGGTAGTGTTTGCTTCAAGGATAAGATTGGCTTGGGAATTGGCATGTGAGTCTTCTAAAGATGATTCAAAGATTAAGTCTTGGACTACTTGGGATGCTACCTCAGAGGCAGTATGGAGAGGGTTCACAAGTATTGGTGAGTAAGGGTCAAATCAGAGGTGGCAGGTGAGATCAATGTTTGGTTTTATGTGTTTGGGGTGGTTTGTGCTATTGTATCTAGTAATGTTAACTCATTTTGGGTTGGGAATTTAGAGTCTAAGGGGTATGGATTTTCTACATAGCTAACAACTTCTAGTTGTTCTTGAAGCGTGTTAAGAAAAGCATCACCTGAGGACTCAAATGAGTCTGATTCAGATTTAGAGGAAGCATGAACAGTGTTCTCCCTAGGTTGGTTAGAGGTGGGGATGATGTTTGTGGTTTTAGGGTTTGATTCAATGTTTGAGGAGGACTGGATTTTAGGTTGGGATTGGGGTTGTGTATATGCTAAGGGTAAGATTGGGTTGGTTATATCTGGTTCATCATTAGATGAAATTATATCTATACTATTGCTAAAACTTAATAGCGGTTTCATCTTATTTTACCACAATTGCCATCTTTCCTTTCTTTTTCCTTTTCCCAACATAAGCATAGTCAGCCTTAGGCAAAAGGAAGAAGGTAAGAGGGACTTGATTGTCCTGGTTAGTAAGAGCCATCTGAATGTACTCTTGAATGACATCTTAATTATCCTCTTCAAGTATTGGAGCATAAAAGTCTCCAACAATGAAAGGAATGTCCTTGGAACCATTGATCTGACCAATGTGCTTCTTCTCTTTGTCTTCTCATTTTGGCTTGATGCTATCCTTAGAAATGAATAACCTCATTTTGATGATGTTTTTGATGTTAGAGAGATGTGCAAAAGAGCAAAGCAGTATCTCATCCTTAGGATGGCCACCAATCTTTTCTAGTTTTCTACTCAAATGAATTATTTCCAACATAGCAGAGATGAGTCTTGCATAGCGAATGAACTTCAACTTTCCAAACCTAGGGTTGGCCACACATGTTCTCATGTGTTCTAGGATGATGATGATAAGGTTTATTTCAATCCTTTGAGAGATGTTCCACATGATTCAATTTGTTGTCCTTGCTCACATGGTCCATAGAGTCACCTTTGGAAACCACACATCTAATGATTATTTTGAAGATAAGTTTTTACTTTGGTTTCAAATGAATGACTTTGGAATTTATAAAAGGGTTCTCAAATACTCCTCGTTGATCTTAGACATACCAATAATTTTATTATTGTCGGATTCCATCACCATTCCTCCATCTATGCAACTAGTAATGGCAACAATGTATTGTTGGGTGACTTTGATTGGGAACCCCATAACATTTCTTGATATTTCTCCATCCTTGATTGCATTAGTGTGCCTATAGAATTCCTTTACCAACACATCATAGATTTTCAGTTTTTCTAGGTTAAAGAAATTAAACCAACCGAATTCGCATAGATAGTCGATGAAGTTGAAACCGTTTTCAACCAAGTTCTAGAAATCAACCCTAAGTTCAGTGAGAAGGTATAGTTGATCAGCATTTCCAGCCATTGTTGATGTAGAATGAGTAGAAATTGAAGTCATTGAGAACCATGATAGAATGTAGGATGTCAAGGAAATACGAGGTTACAAAAAGTGTGGGAAAGTGAAATGTGAAGGTAGTGGGTGCTTGAGTGTTGGTGTTTTTGATAAAACGTTTGAGTTTCTAAATTTGAAAGTGCATTAAATGACTTAAAACACGCTTAGAGCAAGTGCTACACATGTTAGAATACCAATGATCACATATGCAAGAAATATTTCAGTAGACAGATTGAAGTTTAGTCAAGTAGAGGTAGAAATAATTTAAGATTATCAGAGGCAAAACATATAAATAACCCAACAAACTTATTTTAATAGAGGCAGAATAAATTCATTTTTCAAACGGAAAACACAGTATATTTGTCGAGATTCAAACTAATACATAGTTTAAGTTAACATTTCTTTATAAATTTAATATTCAAATTCATCTTTATAATGCTGAATTTATCCCCAACAAGGGGTTTTGTAAAAATATTTGCCCATTGGTGGTTTATGTCTAAAATAACCTTTTGCACTTAGTGTCTTATAAAATGATGTTTAAGGTCAATGTGTTTTGTGCTAGAGTGTAAAATAGGATTCTTGGTGAAGAAAATTGCAAACGTATTATCATATTAGATAGAAATGTTACTTTCATTAATTTTATAATCTTCTAACCTACTAATTTGTACTCAAGAGATTTCTTATAAAACAAACCAAAATCAATAGGACCTTTTAAATACCTATAGATTCTCTTAAAAGTAGTTAAATAAGATTACTTGGGATTAGATTGAAATCTTGCACACACACAATGAAATAAATATCAAGTCTAGATGCAATCAAATAGAGAGAAAAGCCAATCATTCATCTGTTTTCATTTTTTATCTACCTTTTTACTTGTGTCGTCTCTACTGAGAGAACAAGTACGATGTGTGAGAGTGGGCATAGGTTTGGATTCATTCATCTTAAACTTATTGAAAATTTCTTTTGTGTATTTAGTCTAATGAATGTAGACACCTTTAGAGCTTTGTTGAATTTGAATTCTAAGGAAGAATTTCAGATTTCCCATCAAACTCATTTTAAACTCATTCTACATTAGCTTTGAAAACTCTTGACATAACTTTGCATTAGTAGAACAAAAAATAATGTAATCTGCATATACTTGAACAATGATAAGATCATTTTTAGATGATTTTCTAAACAATGAAGTGTCCACTTAGCCCATTTCAAAGATATTTTTCAACAGAAAACTACATAGTCTT
Organism: Cicer cuneatum; assembly: GCA_037974295.1. NCBI lineage: Eukaryota > Viridiplantae > Streptophyta > Magnoliopsida > Fabales > Fabaceae > Cicer > Cicer cuneatum. Next base: position 31,037,203 of record JBBPBO010001985.1, on the reverse strand, counting down.
TTATACCATGCTTTGACAGCTTGTTTAAGACCATATAAGGATTTTTTCAGTTTAAAAACATGATCTGGAAATTCATTGTCTTCAAAACCTAGAGGTTGTTTAACATATAGTTCTACATTTATATATCCATTTACGAATGCACTTTTTACATCCATTTGATACACAATGATGTTGTTAAGAGCTGCAAGAGAGAGTAAGATTCAAATAGTCTCTAACCTTGCTAGAAGAGCAAAGGTTTATGTGAGAGAAATACCTTCATGTTGACTGTAATCTTGAGCTACAAGCCTAACTTTGTTTCTTACCATTTCACCTTTTTTTATTTAATTTGTTCTTGAAAACCCACTTGGTTCCAATAGGTTGCTTGCCCTAATGTTGTAATAGTTTGTTTCTTTTGAATTCAATCCAATTTTACTTGAATTGTTATTATTCATCCATCGTATGATAATGCTTCATCTGTTGATGATGGTTCCATTTCAGACATGAGTCAAAATATTAAGTTTTTTGAAAGCAGATCTAGTTTTTAAAGGGCCACTCACATCTCTTATGATCAGAGTGTCAGGATGTGATGAATTATATCTCCATCCATTCTTGTGTTCTGGTTGGCTTTGACAACCAGATGGAACATTGTTTCTTCTTCCTGTGTTATTAGAGTCATCGACTGGTTCATTAGAGAGAGACTTATCTATTTCCTCCAATTTCTTTGGTTCTTTTGGAAACTGTAAATCCGCAAAATCTGTCATCTAGCTTTGACTATTTATGGTCAAGCTTCTTGTCATCGAATTTGACATGGATTGATTCTTCAACAATTAGAGTTTCTTTATTGTATACTCTATATGCTTTAGAGCATCCAGAGTTTCCCATAAAGATACACTTTTGTGATCATGAATCAACCATGCAAATATTTTCTTTTGTAATCGAAATAAAGCAAGAACAGCCAAATTGGTGAAACTAAGAAATGTTGGGTTTTATTCCTTTCCATAATTCGTAAATAATCTTATTTAGAATATATCCTACATATATTCTATTATGATAATAACATTTAGTATTTACTGCTTCTTCCTAAAGGTGTTTCACAACATTCATTTCATGTATCATGGTGCGTGCCATTTCTTGAAGAGATATTGTTTTTTGATGTCTTTGTTGCCTTTCTATGTTTTCAACAGGACACGTTCTTTTATCAAGACCTTTATTAAAACCGTAAGAAGACATCATTTTAGTTTTGTTGATTTTTGGTTTTTTTCCTAGTTCTTGAAAACTGACACCTCTATTATTGTTTTTGTTGACACCATAAATCATAAATGTTTGTTTGATTTTATCTATGCCTTTTCTTTTAGGGTTTTGAAGTCTTACCATTCGTAGGCTAATTTTCCCTTTTTATGGTTTCAAAATTATTTTCAAGGGTGTTGTACTCATTTGTTAAGATGGAATGCATCTTTTTAAGATTTTTAAGTTTAAAGGAAATTTTGTGGTTATTATTTAAAAATTCATTTAACATAGTGAAAAGTTCATCACGAGTAAGATCAGAAAATATCTCTATTTCTTCATCTACTAATTCATCTTCAGAGTCAAACTTAACACTAGCCATCAGAGCCATATTTGCTTCCTGTTCATTTTAATTAGTAACTCGTCAGAGTCATCCCAAGTAGCCATCATAATTTTTCTTTCCTTTGAAATATTTCTTCTTAGAACTTCCCTTTTCAAGCTTACTAAATTCTAAGTTGAAGTGTAGTGGGACTTTATTTCTTTCTATTATTCCACATGTGCTGAAATTTCTTTGAAATGAAAGAAAATTCTTTATAGTCTGAGTCTTCATTCTAGTCACCAAAGTCATTTTTCTCTGATTCTTCCTTAGCTTGTTGAGCTTTGGAATTAGTTTTCTTCCCCTTATATTTGAGAGCAAGGGATTTTGACTTTTTCTTTGGTTCATCCTCAACTAGTTCAATCTCATGGGATATGAGTGAACTCATCAACTCTTCTATAGTCAAGTTGTCAAGATCCTTAGCTTCTTGAATAGCTATTACCTTTGGTTTCCACTTGCTTGGAAAACTCCTTAGAATCTTTTTAACATGATCGGTTTTTACATATCTCTTTTTTGGAAGTTTAGCCTATAGACTAAGGTTTGAAATCTAGAGAACAATTTCTCAATATCCTCATCTTTTTCCCTTTAAGAAGGTCATGATTTTTTACTAATAGATTTACCTTTGCTTCCTACACTTGCGTGCTTCCTTCAAAGTTAAGACATAAAGCATAAAAAATGCCTTTAGTTGTTTCTTTGTTGTTATATTTTGTCAAAATATTTGAAGATGATTAAAATTATCATAAAGGTTCTGACTTTATGATGCATTTTGTATTGTATTTTCTGATCAACATTAAGCTCTTTTTGTGTATTTCAACTCAAGCTTCATTGTTGAGAATTTCATAGCCATCTTCAACTATATGCAAGATTGTGTGAGATGTAGAAACTTCTCAACCTATTCTTTCAGTATTCATATATCTCTCCATCAAATAAAGGACACCTATTAATATTGCCACCTATATCTTCATCACTATAGTTAGTTGTGATAACGAAAAATAATGTAATCTTTTCTTAAACACGATTAAGTGCTTAGCCAAGAGACCGAGCTCATATACCAATCGAAGGTGAAAAAAATACAAGAAACATGGGCTTTGAATTGTGTTTTTATTTAAAAACATTTTTCGTAAATTTTTTTTGGAAATAAACTTAAAACAAATTTATCAAAAATTAAAGATAATGAAGAGGGATCACAAAACCAATTTATATTGGTTCACCACTAATATGATAGCTACGTCTAGTCTCTTCACTCTGAATGATTGAATCCGCTAAATCAAACAAATTTTCAAAAGCACTAGACCATCTACTAGTCTCGTGACTATGTTCTAATCCTCTTAAACTTCTAGTTTTGTACAATCAAGCATTTTAAGATTGTAGTCACTACTGAACTGGATTACAGATATAAAGGGTTGAAGTGTTTCCTGGTAACTCTTACAAGAGAATATTGTAATGTAAACATTGTTGAGAAATCATTTAAAACTTTTAAAACTCTTTTATTCTCATTCTCATGAGCGGAAAAATCCCATTAGCCAAGGAAAAATGAATTTGTGTGTTTACCTATTGAAGTGTTGATGAGGATACAAATCACGAACATGGAGCAATTATCTTGAAGTGTGTTTTAATGTTTAATCACCAACGCGGAAATTATCGAAGTCTCTACATAGTCTACGCAAAAACAAAACAGAACGTGGTACTAGCCATTCTATGAGGGTAGTGGTAATTAGGATTATTTTGGGAGTGTGCTCTTCTTCTATTTATAGAGAAGGAGCCCACTAAAACCCTAAGACTCCTATTTTGGGCCCAAGTCAAAATAAGTCCTAAAAAATTATATTTAATTAAACTCTTTTAATTAAATACAAATTATTAATTAAATTAAATCATATTTAATTAAATTAATTGTCAGTCGTCATTTATTTAATCAAATCATATTCAATTAAATAAATTATAAATATGTTAATGTATTAAATCATATTTAATACGATTAACAACTAATTGAATCAAATCTTATTTAATTTAATCATTCGTTCTGCTGTTAGTACTTTATGCATATGACCCTTATAGGTTCTAAAAAAAATGGTAATAAATTAAATATTATATATAGTTTATATAATACAAAATATTATAAACAATGATTGACATCTAGCAATGCATCATCGCAATCACTATTTATGTGCAATAATTGTCCTTTCATCCAATGAATAATTTAACACAAGTCACAATATGTGTCATCCTTGTGATGCTCAATTATTTATTTATGGATCCTAGAATAGACGTGTAAATCGAGTATCGTCATGCACAATTCTCCAGAGTATACGTGTAAATCGAGTATGGTCGTGCACAATTCTCCAAAGTATACGTGTCATCCTTGCAAGACATAACTTCTTTTATGTAGGAGGAACGAATCCTATCTACCTCACTCATACCCTTCCATATGGTTTATTTTAGGCTCAATAACCACCTTTATGATTGTCCTGTTGCAGATAATGTTTGGTGGTCTTAAAGGCTACAATTCCATATGTAAGGACGTAGTGATTTCAAGCCGAATGACTACTCACTATAGTCGCATGAGAATCACTAATGACACTTACACAACAATTATTTAACATTCTCAATATGGGTCAATTCAGTATAAATGTTACTCTTAATATTTATACCTATGTGACAACATGATATCTCGTATTCATGACTTGTGAAATGTGGTTATCAGTCAACTCACATAATAGTCTCAATGTATTATTGTCGTCCTAATTAACAATAATAATTTGACTATGGATACTTTAAGAATAACATTCTTAATTTTCAATAAGATCTCACGATCAATTCACACTTGATGTTCTATTGAATGAAATATTTATTCTAAGAACTTTATTATATTATATGATTAATAACATAATAAGAGATGTCTTGTACATATATCCAAAATTAGATAAATGATTCAAATCCATGATACAAATAATAATCTTTGTAAAATAGATTGGCGCTAGGGCTTACACCCACAAACACTCAACCTTTAAGATTATTTCAATAATTTTTTCTCTTTTCTATATGCAAGGAATTGTTACAAAGAAGTTTCACTTGTTTTCTATATTTTTGAATAAGTGCTCAAACTTATTTATATAGAGAAACTTTATACCATTAAAGTTTCTGATCGTTGCAAGAAATGTTGCGCAAATCTCGTACGAAATGTAAGGATCGTACAATTAAGTAGATGTCTTGAATGTTTTAATTTATTATATTTCCTTTCTTAACTTTATGAAGATTCATTGTATCTTGATCATTAAGTCAGGAACATCAGAGGATGCATGCATCAGAGAATTGCATTGTGAAAGATGCTAAAATTAGAGGATAGATTCCACTAGAGAATAATAAAATTATTTGACCTGAGTCAATTGATAGACAGTGAATGTTGAAGTATTGACTTCTTGTTTAATATAAGCTAAGAGGATTGAGTTTTGCCTTAAATTGGTTCCAACATTCTCCTATATAAACCAACCATATTTTTAAGCTTTTTATTAAACTTGCTATTAGTGGGACAAGTAAAGGTTTTATACAAAAATTGAAGGTGTTAGTAACTATAATATACATATTAAGAGTGAAATTCGTTATATCTATCCAAAGCATATCCTTCAATTTTGTGTTTACACCTTTCCACAAATTTTCATTAATACTAACCTTGCTATGTGCAAGATACCACAAATATGTCATGAAATCCGACTATGAAGGGTTGCAAACGACTCTGTGACGGAGCTATGAGCGAAACCGATTATGCTGCAAATAGAGAAGACATAAAAGAGGGGGCAAGACACATGGAGGGGAGAGAGGGATCCGTGCACAAGAAAAAATGAGAAGAAAAGTATGTATGTAGGGTGAAAGATCAAGATTACTATTCAATCCGAAATTTAAAAGATTACAAAGATAAACATAAGGAGAGTCGTTGAAGAAAAACAAGATGAAATTGAGGCATTAAAAGAAGCACTTGCTACCGAAACTCCACCCAATGATTCTCATACTGAGTTGGAAGATATGAATCCACCACTATCACTGCCACCTCAGCGTGTTCTTGGAGATTTCGGTAGAAGACAAAACTATGGATAAATGACTCATGGATTTCAAGTTGTGGGCGCAATACCTTTTGAAGTTAAGTCATCAGTGTTAAGCGCCTTGAAGAATGAGCAGTTTTTGGGTGCTAAGGTGGAAAACCCAAATTAGTATTTGACAAATTTCTTTTAGATATGTGCTACAACCAGCCTTCCCGAAGTGACTGAGGATGCAAAATGGTTAAGGTTGTTTCATTTCAATTTAACCGGTTGAGCTAAACATTGAATCTCATCCATTCCATTTGGGACGACCCGTTCTTGCGATGAGTTGGAGGAAAAATTTCTTGACAGCTACTTTCCAGTGTCCAAATTTATTTAGAAAAGGGCAAAAATTACGAGCTTCGAGCAAAAGGATGTTGTGAATTTATATGATGTATGGGAGAGGTATAAATTGCTTTTGAAAAGGTGTGCAATGCATGAGTTTGATGAGTTCACAAAGATGAGACATTTTGTCATGGGTTGCGACCTCAAACAAAGATGATGTTGGATGCCTCAAGTGGGGGATCTTTGGGTACACAAATTGTGGAAGAGGCTACAAGTTTGATAAAACTGATGGTCTCAAACAAATATCGAGTCTAGCATGATAGAGGGTCCTCTAAAAATGGTTAGCTTGAATTGGATACTTACACTACTATGTTGGCTGCACAAAAAACAAGGTTTTCTTAAATAAACAAGGTCGTCTTAGTTCCAAAAACACAGTTGCTGCTGGACAACAAGTTCTCAAGTTTGATTTTTATGGTGGAATCAGCAACGACAAGGTGGTAACCCAAATTCTAACACATATAATCTAGGGTGGAGGAATCATCCAAATTTCTCTTGGAAGAATGATGGATCAGGTTCCAACCAGTAAACTCACTAATAGAAGAAAAGACCGTCTTTGGAGAAAATTCTCAACAAATTCATGCAGGTGGCCAATCATTATGGGAGAAGCAAGCAGAGGTCAACAAGAGTCAAGTTTCTTCAATGATAAACCTTGAAATACAAGTGCGGCAATTATCCAAGCAAATGGAAGAAAAGGCTTGTGGGAGTTTCTCCAGAAATACATATGATAATCCTAAGAATGAGAGTTGCAAGGCCATTAGTTTGAGCAGTGGAAAAATGATTCGTCAACCTATTAAAAAACCACAAAATATAAAAAAAATGGAAAAGGTAATTGGAAGTCAACAAGAGAAAGAGAAGATGGAAGAAGATGAGGTTGATGGTACAAAGTGAAGGTGCAAACACGAGAAGGGGGGGTTGAATTGTGTTTGAATAACTTGATTACTTTTCCTGTTTTTATACTTTTAAAACAAAACTTGATGAAATAAAAACAGAGTTAGCAGCGGATATAAAGTAAAAATAAAACACAGAATTTTTATACTGGTTCACCGTTAACGAGGCTACGTCCAGTCCCTTCACCTTGAAGGATTTCACTAATTCAAATCTTGAATTACAACAGTTCCATTAACCCTCCAAGTCAGTCTTCTCAAACAGTCTAACAATCCTAGACTCTTGAGGAATACAGCACCTGTCTTCTCCTGCCAATCTGACAATCCCAGATTTTAGAAGGAATTACAACGCCTTGAATCTAATTGCCAAGTAATCTGCTACCCCTTCTGACTCCCTCAGATTGTAGACTCTACTTCAACAACTTAGATCTAACACAAGAGAAAGAAAATAACACGAGTGCTTGCTTCTTGAAAGCTGGAACTCACAATTAACCTCACTGAAAACTTGAGTGTTTGCTTTGGAAGTGTATGAATCTTTTGTGATTTTTGATACAAAGTATTCTGCCTTGAGCCTCCTTTTATAGATGCAGATTTGGGCCTCTTTCAAGCTTAATTTCGAAATGAATCTTGCTAGATTCTCTTGCAAAAATATCTTGACCAATTGGGCTTCATATAAATAAAAAACATATCTTTTATTAAGCTTCTGATTTTCTTTCAAAATAACTGGCCAATCAAGTCTTTTAGTTCCTTCCCGCCACAGCTCCTGAATTCCACAATACTTCACTTTATTTTTGTAACAAATCTTTTTAATACTTTGATCAAAATAAATTAAAATCTCCACCGTTAATCCTCATGATTAAATCTGGACCATTTGATCTTCCTATGCTAGTCCACATCTAGACCATACTAATTGATATGCTATGATCCTCTGATTTCGGCCATCCCTGGACCATACTTCCTAACCTTCTGATCTTCTGATCTCGGCCATCCAGGTCTAGCAAACTGATCTGCTGTGATCCTCTGATCTCGGCCACTGCTGGACCACACTTTCTGTCCTTCTGATTTCGGCCAACACTGGGCCATGGTCTGATCTTCTGAACCATTGATCTGGAAATCTTCCCTCTGATCTGGACCAATTCTGGACTTGGTCTGGATTAAACTGAAATTAAATCTGGACAAGTAATATTTCAATCTAGACATTTTACCTTTGATTTTGGATCAAGTCTGGATCAATTCTGGAAATCATTTCTTTTGGTCTGGACTTAGTTTCATACACTGGACCATGCTATCTTCTGGTCTGGGTCAAATCTGGATTAATTCCTTTGTTCTGGACCCATTAATTCATCCTTTGATTAAGTCTGGAACAAGTCTGGACTGTTTATCATTTCACTGTCAGGCCATCTTCTGGCCAGAATAACTTCTGGAATAAATCTGACATTTGATTCCTTCTGGTCTGGAACAACTCTCCCTATGGCAGGCTTCTTTCTGGTCTGGTCCAGGTCTCCTTCTGACTTTGCTTCCTTCTGATCTGGGCCAGCAAAGATATCCTCTGGTAGTGTTTTTGACATCCTGGTGTATCCTCTGGTAATTCCAGAATGCATTTTCTGCTTCTGCAATCTTCAATTTTTAGTGACATTTGATTTAATAATTCAAGGTTCAAAATAAGATTACATGGAGTGCTTTTGTAAACATCAAAATCCTAAGTACTTAGAACCAACTTGGTTCCAACACAAAGGTCAAAGAGGACACAAATAAGTCGAAATTGATCGATCAAAATTCAACGTTGACGAAGTCACAAAGCGATCTATTGAAATAGGTGGACAAATCTCAAATCATTCATCCTCATGTGAAGCTATTGTATGCTCAAGTTAAGAAGAAGAAAGGAAACGATGAACAATTTACTAAGTTCATGGAGATTTTATCTTGGTTGTAGATAAACATTCCTTTTTCTGAGGCATTGGAGCAAAAGCCAACTTATGCTATATTCATGAAGGAATTGTTGACCAAAAAGAAGAAATTCAAGGAAGAAGAAACAACTGTACTAACTAAGAAGTGCAGTGCTATCATTCAAAGTAAACTTTCCCCTTCCCCAAAGGTAAATGATCTAGGTAGTTTTACTATTTCTTATACTATTGGTAAACTAACTATTGGGAAAGCTCTTTGTGATTTAGGTGCCTCCATAAATCTCATGCCTTTATCAATGATGCGGAAGCTAGAAGGTGGATAGTGCAAACCCACAAGGATGTCCTTACAGCTTGCTAACAGTTCTATCAAGTGTGCTTATGGTATTATGGAGGACGTGTTAGTGACAGTGGATAGTTTTTTTTGTTTCTAATTGATTTTGTTATTCTTGACATAAAGGAAGATGATGAAGTGTCACTCATACTCGAAAGACCATTCTTAGCAACTGGTAGAGCTTTTATTGATGTTGAATGGGGTAAACTCGTGTTGTTGATTCAAGAAGCAAAAACGACCTTTAATGTATTTAAAGCTATGTGCCAGCATAATGATGACTGGAAGTGTTTCCGAGTCGACATTATTAAAGATTTAATTGAAGAAATTTTCTGATATGATTTTTCTTCTCATCCACTTGAAAAATTGATAGTTAATGCAATAAGTAAAGTGGAAAAGAGTTTCTAAGAAGATGTGGATGTGTGTGGGTTACAATTGAATGCACCTGAGGTATCACAAGTTCAGTAGAAAAAGGAAGAGTTGAGTTTGAAAGTGGTCAAAGAGAAGAAAACGCCTTAGTTGAAACAGTTACCCCCACATTTAAAGTATGTATATCTTGATGAGGACTTTTTCAATCCAACAATAATTACCAATTCTTTGACAGAGTTGGAAGAGGAGAAACTTTTAAGGGTCTTGAAGAAGAATATGTCAAGTATTGGTTGGACAATTGCATATTTGAAGGGTATAAGTCTAGCTTTCTATATGAACAAAATTAAGTTGGAAAAATAGTTATAGCCAGTTGTTTAACCTCAAGAAAGGTTGAATTCCACCATGACCTAAGTTGTAAAAAAGGAAGTGAACAAATTGTTAGTTACTGGAACGATTTATCCTATATCTAATAGTTTTTGGGTGAGTATTGTGCGTGTGGTTCTCAAGAAAGGAGGGATAACAGTAGTGCAAAATGAAAAAATATTGAGTTGATCTGGTGCATGTGTATAGATTAACAGAGGCTAAATCAAGCAACCAGAAATGATCACTTTCCCTTACCTTTCATGGACCAAATGTTGGAAAAATTAGCAAGTCAAGCATTTTACTATTTTCTTGACGTGTACTCCAAATACAATCATATAGTTGTTGACCCATTTGACCAGGAAAAGACAACCTTTAATATTGTTTTTCTGATATTTGCATATCAAAGAATGCCCTTCTGACTATGCAATGCCCAAGCCACTTTCCAAAGATTCATGCTACCTATATTCTTCAACATGATGGAGAAGTGTATGAAGGTAATCATGGATGATTTTTCTGTTTTTGGTTAAAATTATGATGTTTTCTTAACTAACCTTAATGTCATTTTGAAAAGATGTACTAACATAAACCTAATTTTAAATTAGGAAAAGTGCCATTTTATAGTTAAAGAAGGCACTGTTCTTGGTCGTAAAATATCTTCAAAAGGAATTGAGGTTGATCAATCAAAAATTGAAGTGATAGAAAAATTGCATCCACTTGTTAATGTGAAAGCTGTGAGAAGTTTTTTAGGGCATATTGGTTTTTGTCGGTTTTTTATAAAAAACTTCTTAAAGATTGTGAAGCCTCTTTGCAACCTCCTTGTAGAAGAATATGAGTTTCCTTTTGATAATGAATGTTTGAATTCTATAAATATTTTGAAAAGTAAGCTTGTCTCTGCTCATATTATAATTAGACCTAATTGGGTATTACCTTTTGAACTCATGTGTTATGCTAGTGATTATGATGTTGGTATTGTTTTGGGTCAAAGATATGATAAATTTTTCTATGCAATTTATTATGCTAGCAAGGTTTTGAATGAAAATTAGATTTATTATGCACCACAAAAAAAAATTGTTAGCCATAATGTCTGCCCTCGAAAAATTTAGGTCTTATTTGATTGGATCCAAAATAATTGGGTTCACTGACCATGCAATGATTAAATATTTGTTAACCATAGGAGAGTCAAAACCTCAAATACTCAGATGGATTTTGCTTTTGAAGAAGTTCGACCTTGAGATTAAAGATAAGAAAAGGGTGGAGAACGTGGTGGCAGATCATTTGTCAAGGTTGGAAAAACCTGCTATTATCAGGAAAGAAAGGAATGTGGTTTAAGATTTCCTTAACGAGAACATGTTGTCTGTCAGTGCAATGCCTTGGTTTTCTAATATGAAAAATTTTAAAGCGGGAAACATAGTACCTGAAGGATACACTTAGTAGTAGATGAAACAAATTCTTCAAGGAGGCTAACCATATTCTATGGGATAACCCATTTTTGTTCAAAGTAAGTCTTGATGGGTTGGTGAGAAAATGTGTGGCAGGTGAGGAAACAAACCAAATTATGGGGCATTTTCATAGTTCACCCTATGGAGGGTATCATACTGGTGGACGCACGACAATTAAAGTGCTTTAGTGTGGATTTTTCTAGCCTACATTGTTCAAGGACTATGTGGAGGTTTTAAAAACATGTGACAACTATCAACAAACATGTAGTATTTCTAAGAAAAATTAGATGCCCCTCAATGGAATTCTCGAGGTTGAACCATTTGACTATTGGGGCATTGATTTCATGGGACTATTCCATTCCTCTTATTCAAATCTTTATATTTTGGTTTGAGTGGATTATGGGGCTAAATGGTTTGAAGCAATTGCATCCGTAGCTAATGACTCCCAAACTGTTATTAATTTTCTCAAGAAAAATGTTTTTGCTCAATTCGGATTACCAAGAGTTTTTATCAGTGATAGGGGTCACAATTTTGCAACAAATATTTAGAAAATGTGCCGTCAAAGTACAATGTTAAGGATAAAGTTGCCAAACCTTATCACCCTAAAAAAATCCGGCCAAGTTGAAGTGTCTAACAAACAATTAGAAATGTTTTTTTAAAAACCAATTGTTAGTTCTTCATTAAAGGATTGGTTGAAAAAGATAGACGATACTTTATGGGCATACCGTACAAATTTTAAGACCCCTTTGGAATTCTCTCCTTATCAGTTAGTATATGGCAACTCTTATCATTTACCAGTTGAATTAGAGCACAAAGCCTTTTGGGCTCGTAAACGTTTGAATTTTGATTCTAAGCTTGCAGGAGAAAAAAGACTATTGAAACTGAATGAGTTGGAAGAAGTGCGACAGATGGCTTATGAGAATGCAATGATTTACAATTAGCAGCCGAATGCATATCACGACAAAAAGTTGGTTAATAGAGAGTTTCAACTAGGGGACTTTCATTTTAGTTGTAGTTTTTATTTTATTCTTTTCTTTTTAGTTTAAATTTTATTGTACTTTGGTTTTCTTTTTTTTAGCAACTTAAATTGTAATGCTTTAAAATTTGAATTAATGAGATTAGTCTGTTTCTTCAAAGTTAATCTATTGTGTTGCCTATACTTCCATATTTGTATGTGCACTTGTTCACAAAAATATGATAAAAATACTTGTTGTTTCATAATTAACATGGTCAGTTTGCAGCATGGATTGTCTGGGATCATCAATATCTGCCTACATAGTTAACTATTCATTTGACATGACACCTGAAGATTTTTTTCCTCTTACTTAGCAGGTGAGGTTGACCACAACATTTGTTTTCTTGAGTGTGTAACATACTGGCATGTATCATTTCTTCGAAACTTATACTTTTTGTCTATAGCGTGTTTACTTGTAAATTGTGCATAGATTTGGGCATTTTTTCTTGTTACCTTTTGAGCTTTATTTGCCTACCCTGTACTAATTATTATCCTACGCTAGCCCATTTGAGCCCAAATCCTTTTCTTTGTGCTACTAAGCCTTTGGAGTTAGGTAGGATCTTAATCTTATGATTTGGCAAAAAATTTAAGTTTAGGGTTGCTCATGGAATAACAACATTTTAAGTTTGGGATGAGGTGCAAAAGAAAAAAGTGTCATCTTGCTAAGTAATAATTGGGTGATCCTCAAAACATCATTCATGTCAAAATATGGAGTACCCAAATAAAAAGCAGAAAAAGAAAGTTTGTTACTACTCTATTGTACTTTACAGGTTGGTAAGCAATAAAGTCATGGTGAAAAATTAAAATGATTAACAGGTTTGCTTAATTCCATGTTGTAAGCCCATTATCCCAAACGACCCACCTATACCTTGGCCTCATGACAACCTTAAAAGTCCTCTGAAAGTGTATGTACAATTTGTATTGTGAACTTGTTTAGAACATCATCAAGGATATGATAGTTTGTGCATATATCAGAATTTGAGTGATAAACACAAAGCACATGATAATTTTTATTGTCAGTTGTGTCTAGAGGGAATTGAATTGGAAAGGTATATGTCAAATGAATTGTCTGAATTTCTAAACAATATTCGAGTTACCTTTTTGAAGATAGGGATGATTAGTTGCATGATATTTGTGTATTGGCCCGATGGTTATTTTGACAAGTGAATTTAAGATAGTATAGGATGTTGTGAATTTACTGGGAAATCAAATTGAATCTGTTCTTTGAAAAGTTGTTTTTCTTGTGGACAAGCAAGATATTAAGTTTGGGGTTGTGATTAGTCTTCATCAACTCTTATTTTTTTAGCACATTGTTAACAATTTTTGTTTCAAGTTTCATTTATTCTAGTTAGTTTTATAGTTATTTGAAGACGCAAAGGAATTTGAATCGTCTTGGATTATCTTTGGTAATAACCATTTCTTTATAGTTAGTTATCTTTATTATAGTTATTTGGTATTAACCGTTTCTATCTAGACAAATTCTCGAAGTTTTCTCTTGTTGTTTTGATGTTATAAGTCAACTACATTAAGGAATAGACACTCGAGAAGTTTTAGATTGTCAATATTGACACAAGGTGATCTCATATACACAAAATTGCCTTTTGATTGAAGTTGTAGCGCAACAGGAAGTACCAGGTACACATTAGTCAGTCACTGCAGTGCTCATCCTAACATAACTCACAATCTATGAGCCCAGTAGGGGAGCGCCGCAGCGTATTGCACCACACATTGTTTTCAGGCAGTGCATTGTGCAGCTTGTTGCGCCGCAATAATATTGTTGTAGCACATTGTGTCCATACTCAGCGCAATGCACTGGTGCACTTTTCCAAGACATTATTTAAGTTAAAAATCAAAATTTTGTTATGGTTCATATATTTGGATGCAAAGTAGGAGGCATCTACAATTGAGAGGAAACCTAGTGCAACCTTTATGTATAATTTCCTTTTCTCTCTGTATCTTTTATTAAATAATATGAGTAGCTAATTTTGGTCGTCATATATATAAATTAGAATGTAACCCACACATTGCGTGAGTGTAGTTTGTAAAATTTTCTTTCAATGTAATTTCCTTTTCTCTCTGTATCTTTTATTAAATAATATGAGTAGCTAATTTTGGTCGTCATATATATAAATTAGAATGTAACCCACACGTTGCGTGAGTGTAGTTTGTAAAATTTTCTTTCAATGTAATTTTTTAAAATGTTTGAAGTTGATATTTATGATATATAAATATATCAATTTGATTGGAAAAAAGGTTTCAATATTTGTAAGTTTCTTAGTTTATAAGAATAGTAATTGTATAACAAAAGAAAAAAAATTAAATGTAAACAATTGAAAAGTTTATAATAAAATGAGTGATTTTCACTCTAAAAAATATGATTTAAAAAAGATGAGTTATTGCTTGTACACACAATTAAAAATATTAAAATAAAATGAATGATTTTCACAATAAAAATATTATTAAAAAAAGATGAGTGGTTGTTTGTATACATGTTTGTTTTGTTTTACGCATTGAATTATCATAGAATATTTTCTTCCTATAAAAAATAGAATATATATTTTGCAAGCATTGATTTGAGATATATTTGTAAGCATTGGTTTTTATACGATCATTATTTTTGTTTTATTTTTTATCTTCAGTACTATTATTTCTTTATTCTTTTTTTGACTAATTAAATGAACTACTATTTCTTATATTTCATGTTTCATGTCTCATTTTCACTTAAACTTTCGATAACTAATTCTTAATTAGATGTGTTATGTCATATGTTTCTTTCAAAAATATTTTGATTTAATTATCCTTTTTAGAGAGTATATATAATGAACAAACTCAAAAGACTATTTTTTACGACAAAAATACGAAATAGTGTTGGGAATGATAAGGAATCACTACTTGATTTTGATTATTTTTTCCATTAATTGAAACTATGTTCTGATTTATGCTTCATTCAATCTATAGATTTAATATTTTAAAATCTATGTTCTGATTTATGCTTCATTCAATCTATAAATTTAATATTTTAAAATGAGTGATTTTTATTTTCATGAAAAATTTATATAGACAAATACTTTTTTTGTATTAGAGGAATAGAATATGTATCCAAGAACTAATAAGAGAAAAATGAACACAAATTGTATATTACTTTGAAAATATTTAACGTATAACTTAACATTTTTATTTTTTTAAAAATATTCTTTGCTATTTTTTTTTTGCAAAGGCTTGCTAATTTAAATGCATGTGTTTTAATATTTTTTATTTATTTTAATTTAAATTTCATTGAATTGTTTGTGCATAAGTTTGATTATTGATTTTTAATATGTGATTATTATGTTTTTATATATTTTGTGGTAATTTATGGTTGCTACATTTTAATTATTAAAATGTAATTAAAATATTGTGATGTATTTATTTGCAATGAATTAAAAAAAAATCAAATTTGTAATGGGAGATATATTTTTTATTGTTGGTTTTTTAATTATAGAGATATAGACAAAGAATTAGTATAATGATGAATAAAAAATAAATAAATTATAATGTGGCAAAATTATGAAGAATCTTAAGAGCATAGTGAAAATTAACAAATTATGAAGAATCTTAGTATTTACAACTTGTTTAGGAGCATAGTGAAAATGTAAGTCCAATAAAAAGAGATTAACGGGTCATTTTCGCGTTAAAAAGAAAATGTACGAACTCTACAATTACTGGCCACGAACCTACAAGCCTAGAAGTCCACACATTGAAATGCTTTAACTTTTTTACAATTTATTCTGCTTTTTAAAGTAAACAACGTGTATAAAATGAACCATGTATATTTGTATATGTCTTGTCAGTTTCATCTAATAACGAGAGGTACATGCATCAATGTTTTATTTTCACTTGTGTGGGTGCTCCAATCCAACATGGATGTTTCCATAATTCCATTGATGAAACGTCATCAAGTATCTCCGTATTCTGAAGATAATGAAACCAATTGAACCGAACATTTGTTAGCTACTTGTTGCTTACAACAAAGTATGTGAATTCCAGCACCACCTAATAATATTAGGAATTGGTCCTAACCACAAACTAGTAATTTTTGGGGTCGTACCCTGCACAATGACAAACCCTCTGGTTGTGATTATTAGGAATGGCAATGGGTAGGGTAGTATAGTACCGTGTACCCGCAGTTTAAAAAAATATCCGTACCCGTGCCCGTACCCTCGTAGGTATCAACTTTAATACATGTACCCTTGCCCTCTTGATACTTAAGTGTCCGTACTCATACCCATTACCCGCACTTTAACAAAAATATATGGATAAATAATTTGTGATTAAATTTAAAAAAATTCCCAAATATTTTAAATCCAAATCATAAATATTACAAACCAAAATATTGTCTAACTCAACTTTCAAAATATATCATAATCCAACATTAGTACATTACTACAATAAATATCAAAACATCAAAAATAATGTTTTCCGAAAGAATATTTTATGAAGTTGCAAGTCCTCTCCGAGATATGTAAAAAAATTGATATGTGTATTATATTAGTTATTTATAATTATAAAGTCATAATTAATAATATAAAAAAAACTCTTAAATATAAAATCACAATTATTTACTTCTTCATCAGAATCAAATATGTGTATAGGGACTAAAATTTATTTTTCAAATTTTTTTAATTATTAAAATTATACTTTTTTTTATTAAGGACTCAATTTTTAAGATTAGAACAAGATCTCCAAAATCTATTACTATTTACTAACATATTTTCGTGATGATTTACTTATATGTTTATTTTTCATGAGGATTCGAAAATTATGAAATGAATTACCTAAATTCGTTGATTTGTTTGTAATAAAAAGGAGAGGTAGAGAGACATGAGATAGCAGAGAGTGAGAGAAATAGTAGTTAGAGATTGGAAGGAGAGATAGAGATGCATAAGATAGTAGAGAGACATATGTGTATTTAGAAAAATCATGTATTTAAAAAATATTTTTTCAAACAAACATGTTTTCTTGAAAATCATTTTTATGTCTTTTATGGTAATTTTTTAGTTTAAAAAAATTATTTTTATAAAATTGTATACAAACATGTTAAAAATTATTGTACAAAAAAAATCATTTTTATAATAGTAAACAAACGGGAGTTAAAAAATCATAATTTAAAAAAGGCTAAATAGCACCCGTGATCCCTTAACTTAATTTCAGTTAACGTTTTAGTCCTTTATCTTTTTTTTTCCGATTTGGTCCTTTATTTTAATTTTAAGTGACAATTTGATTTTTTATGTTTTAAAATGTCAACAATGTTATCCTTTTTTTTTTTACAAAATTTTCAACCAAAATCCATAAAATTATTTATATTCTTCAATATAATACAAATTTCATCAAATTCGAAACTCAAATCTTCAAATAAACTCATATTTCCATTTTTAACAACATCAAATAAAGAATGAAATTTAATGAAATTTTTGTATGAGTTTATTTGAAGATTTGAGTTACGAATTTGATGAATTTTGTATTATATTAAAGAATATAATTAATTTTATGGGTTTTGGTTTAAAATTTTGATGAGCTTTTTGAATTTTTGTAAAAAAAAAGGATAATATTGTTGACATTTTAAAACATAAAAGATCAAATTGTCACTTAAAATTAAAATAAATGACCAAATCGGGAAGAAAAAAAAGATAAATGACTAAAACGTTAATTGAAATTAAGTTAAGGGACCACGGGTGCTATTTAGCCTTTAAAAAATCTCTAAAAAATAATCTCTAAATTATTTAAAACAAAAATCATTTTTATTTAAGCTAAAACAAACTTACATACTAATAATAATAATAATAATAATAATAATAATATTATATGTGCGGGGCGGGGTGGGTACTATAGTACCCGCACCCATACCCGTTCAATTTTGCGGGTAATTACCCGTCCCCATACCCATTATGCGGGTTTTTACCCTACCCATTATGGGTTTTTTTTGCAGGTACCCACTGGGTCTGGGTCTAATTGCCATCTCTAGTGATTATTCCCCTAGAAGGAGAAAGAAATTTGTTCCGGACCAGCTAAAGACTATTAGGGGAATCAATTTGGGCCTCACTTCAATCCAAGTGTCAAACTTGTTGCGCGTCTGGGTGCCGAACTCAGGCATTGCACTTAATTTGCTTGAGTCAATCACAACCGCTCATTGTCAATCAAACAATCACTCACTTTTCGCACCACATTACCCTCAATGAAATAAATGTCACCACATCATCATCCTTTAAGGAACCTCTATATAAAAAGTCATGCCTTCAGAAATAAGGTATGCATTATTCATTATCTCTCACTTCCTCCAACTCCTACTAACTTGAGAGTCAAAGTACTTATAGATACCTCTCACAAAGAGCAAAACACCATCAATGATTGTACGCCACCATTCATGACCATCAATGACCATACCTCCCACAAGGACCTCTTTTGTTTCTCATTATTGGACTCTTACACTAATTTGTTTATAAATTAATAATTAGACTATTGTTATAAAAGAAATGCAAATAAGTAAAAATGCAAATTTACTATTGTTTATAAACTAATAATTATTTAATTACGTTGTCTATTTTATTTTATTTTTATAAAATAAAAATTTAAGGTAAGAGAATAATGTCTCGATTTAAAATAGAGAAGACTTTCAGATTCACTAAAAACTTATAAAGCGATTGTGGATACCAAATCATTGAAGTTATTGTCTATTTTATTTTAGACAACATTTTAAATGTGAAATACATTTTTTTATTTCATTGTTTGACTATAAAATATAATACAATCTCAAGAAAAATTAAGCCTTACAAATAATATTTGTTTTGGACTTCACATTATGTTGAATTAGCTCTAGTAGTCCACAACTACTATTGAGGTTGTAGTGTTGCAAAATTTGAAGTCTCTTCAACAGCACCACAACCTCAATTTAGGTTGTATCGACCACATTTTCTCGCATTTTCTTGCAATACAAAAATCCACAATATTACTACAATTATGATTGCAACTACAATTTAAAATCATGATATTGATACGATAAAGGAAGGAATTAATAAAATTAAACCACACA
Source organism: Cicer cuneatum (assembly GCA_037974295.1). Lineage (NCBI taxonomy): Eukaryota > Viridiplantae > Streptophyta > Magnoliopsida > Fabales > Fabaceae > Cicer > Cicer cuneatum. The sequence goes on along the minus strand of JBBPBO010001985.1, from coordinate 31,017,841 downwards.
TAAATATAGAAGAATTTCGCTTGTTGAAATTATGAAGTGTTTTGGCAAAATGTAATGTCAACCGTAATAATACTAATAATATTGTTTATCATCAAATTAATGATTACTGCATGTTGAAATTGGTGGTAAATGGTGTGTAAATTTTGCAGCTAAACTATTTAAAAAGAATTGATGTTAAATTTTTGAAAAATCATTATGTCACCATAATTTTAGTCAATATAACTTCAACAAAATTATTGCGTCACATTGATTATGTTAAAATATTTTTGAATCTAATATATGCTTGAATAAACACCATAAACAACCGATGTGTAAGGGGTTAATTCGAAATGATGTCACTCGAATAAAAGTAGTTATCAATTAGTCAGCACAGCAGCACACAATGGATTTGAATTCGGCTAAGTTCATTGGGCCAAAAGGGCTTATGGAATTTTTGCTGTTGGTGCAAAGGGGTTAGAAAGTTTTATCCCATACCCCTACAATTATACTTATACTCCTACAAAAATTTTAAAATGTCAAAATTACCCTTCACTTTTTTTTTACTATTTTATCAAATTAAATTTTTTTTTTTACCTTCTACCGGAAAACTTGAAAAAAGTTTTCCGGAAAAGACGCGAACATTTAACACTACTGGAAAACTTTTTGGCAAGTTTTCCGATAGTTATCGGAAAACTTGGGAAGAAGTTTTTCGGAAAAGGCGTACCATTTAACACTACTAGAAAACTTGCCATGAAGTTTTCCGGACAAGGCGTACCATTTAATACTACCGGAAAACTTGCCAAAAAGTTTTCCGTTAGTTTTGTTTTTTTAAAAAAAGTTTGTTTTGTTTTTTTTTTTTAAAAAAATTGAAAAAAAAATACCGAAAAACTTGCCAAAAAGTTTTCCGGTAGTGTGAAATGTTTGCGTCTTTTCTGGAAAACTTTTTTCAAGTTTTCCGGTAGAAGGTAAAAAAAAAAGTAAATTTTAATTTGATAAAATAATAAAAAAAAATGAAGGGTAATTTTGACATTTTAAAAAATTTGTGGGGGTATAGGTATAATTGTGGGGGTACGGGGTAAAACTTTCAAGGGCTTATGGAGTTTTTAATGGGCTTAAAGATGTAGATTTGAAAGAGGGGGTTTATACCATGCACCCCTACCCCTAAACCTCCCACCCCCCATTTGATGTAAAATGTCCAAAATACCCCTCCTTTCACTATAACCCTAATCCTCCCACCCCCACAAAATTTCAGTCATCTAAAAAACTAGATTCGGAACTTTGAGTTTTAAGTGTCTTCTCTTTCTCAAACTAGCAGATTCGGAACTTTGAGCTTCCACTCTTTCTTTGATACCTTCAAAGCTTTGCTCTTTCTCTGATACCTTCGGAAGTTTTACTTTGTCTTTTTCCATCTTCAGAAACCCAGAAAAGTAAGTAAAATTTTCTGAAGTTTACAAACTTTCGAATCACTTATTTCCAGTTTTTAAAGCTTCGAAACTTTGGGACTCATCCAAAGTTTCGAATGGTTTCTGTATTTCTAGTTTTTAAAGCTTCGAAACTTTGGGATTCATCCAAAGTTTCGAATGGTTTCCGTATTTCCAGATTTTAAAGCTTCGAAACTTTTGGATTCATCCAAAGTTTCGAATGGTTTCTGTATTTCCAGATCTTGAAGTTTCGAACATTTCAGAATCAGCGAAAGTTTCAAAAGTTTTCTGATTTTCCAAATTTAAACCTCGAAAGTTTGGGATTCAACCAAACTTTCGAGTGCTCGAAACTTTTGTATTCATAGAAAGATTCGAAACTTTTTGAATTTGTATGTGGATTTCCAAATTCTGGACCTCGAAGGTTTGATATTCATCCAAACATTCAAAAAATTTCCAGAATTTAAACTTCGAATGTTTGGAATTCATCCAAACTTTCGAATCTTTTTCAGAATTTTCACTTCGAAGGTTTGGTGTTCATCCAAAGTTTCGAAGAATTTCCAGAATTTGCACTTCGAAGGTTTGGTGTTCATCCAAAGTTTCGAAACTTTTCCAGATTTTGCACTTCGAAGGTTTGGTGTTCATCCAAAGTTTCGAAAATTTTCCAGATTTGTCCAGATTTTTCATATTTTCCAGATATTTTTTGCAGACTTTTCCAGATTGTTCATCCAAATATTTTTCCAGATTGTTCATCCAAATTTTCCAGACTTTCCAGATATTTTTTGCACATATGATTTTTCAGATTTTGCAGATGTTCCAAATTTTCCAGATTTTCCATATTTTTTCAATTATCGATATATTGATATAACATTAACTAAATTTTGCAGTGCCTAGAACCAGAGGTGCCTTTGGACAGATTATTCGCAGTATTGCGGATAGAATTCCGCCTACAGCATCACACAGACGACAGAATGAAGCCAACCGTCGTAGTAGACGCGAGGATGTTCAGTAGGATGTCCCTGAGCTTGAGCATGTTCAGGAAGATGAGCATGCACATATGGAGTATGAGGCTGCTGAACATGAGGTTGGTGCTGATGAGGTTGGTGTTGATGAGGTTGGTGCTGATGAGGTTGGTGCTGATGAGGATCAGCACTTCGGTTTCCCTGGAGGACCAGTGGATACATCTGTGCTGACACAATATGAATACCATGTGGCACGTAAGATATGGGAAAGAGAGGTAAATTTTGATTAATTAATTAATTTTTTAACTAAGTATAGTTATTTTTTATACTCGGTACATTATTTCATTAATTATGAATAAATATTTATTGATATGTTATTTATTTAATTACTTGTAGGATCGTGGCTCGTTGAAAGTGATTACCCATGGTTTGAAACTGAAAAGGTTTGCGAAAGTTCATATACCAGAAGCTGTACAGCATTGGATAGGAGAATATGGGCTGTTACATTTGTCTTCCGCTTACTTGACGATGGCTGATGCTGGTCTGATATCCGCCTTTGTGGAAAGGTGGCATAGGGAGACCAGCTCGTTTCATTTGCCATTCGGAGAGATGACCATCACGTTAGACGACGTCACCACTCTCCTTCATATCTAACCACGTGGTAATATATTTGATGAACCCATGAACATGAATACTAATAATGCTATGATGGCTGCACATGAGTTACTAGGAGCCACTTGGGAGGAAGCTGCTGCTGAGATCAACTACAACAAGTGTGCACAGTATAGGTTGCAGTGGTTGTGCGATTTATATCAGCGTTTAATTCAAGCTAATATGTATGAGTGTGCTGCCAGAACTTATCTATTGCATTTAGTTGGTAGCACCATTTTTGCTGACAAAACACACACTCGTGTGGAAGCAAAATATGTTAGTTTGTTTGCTGATTTAGATCGTTGCCGGGATTTTGCATGGGGTGCTGCTGCATTGGTTGTGCTATACGACAACCTGGGAGATGGAGCCGTTCATCACACTAGACAGCTGGTGGGTTACATGACCCTATTATAGGTATTTGAATTTATTTATTTAGTTGTGTTATTTATTTATTTAATTATTTAGTTGTGTTATGTATATATTTATTTGATTATTTAGTTGTTTGTTTTTTGTGTTATTTGGTGCAGTGCTGGATTTACGAGCACTTTCCTAGGATCTGTAAACGCGGTGATAGTGGAACGGTTCTTGCACATCTTCCAAGAGCATGTAGGTGGACTGCAAAACACGCAGTTGAAGGTGGACTGATGACATATAGGCGGAGACTTGGCTCTATGATGCTTGATGATGTATTGTTTACACCATATGATGATGATCGAGCTAATCATCCTTTTGTCTCGTCTTCAATGTTCTCCGGATACCTTCGATGGGCAGGAGTTTCAGTTCCATATTTTCCAGAGCGATGTCTTCAACAGTTTGGTCGTATTCAGTGCATTCCGCGTGACGTTCCTCGGATGCCTAGGAGTATAGATTGGGAGTGGCAGAATAATGTTAGACCATGTATAGCTACATTCTGGAGTCTATCTCCTCTGGCGACGTTTCCGGGAGAAGTCACTGCAGAATACTTTGCGTGGTACCTTAATATTTCACATCCTCTGATCCTCCCTCCACCTACTGATGCTCTTTCCAGTACACCTTTTGCTGCTCCACTTTCCAGGTTACCTACTGCTGCACACGATCCCCAGATTCCATCATCATCTGCACGTGCTGGTCCATCATCAGAATGAGATCGGCTTGCATCTGAGCTTATACGTAGGGGATTACTGTGTGTAAATGTATTTGAAGCTCATAATATATTCACTGAGTTAAGCAGACTCTTCCCAGGAGATGATTAGTTATTGTGTGTTGCCATTAAATTGTAATAATATATTTTTATATTAATATCTATTTTTTTATATCCATTAAAGTTCAACTTGTTACCACATAACCATAAGTAAATTATAATTTCTAAAAGTTCAAACATAAATCTTTATAATAACTAAATGTCTAATAGTTTAAACATATAATCTAATCTTGACTTAATGAAATACAAGATGATTTGTCAAATGATGGATCAATGTGTTCCCAATGCTTAATACGTTCTACATAAGCTATTTGCCATGTCTTTGCACAATCACTACAAAAGTCTTTCCATTTTTGTGAGGTAGGTGGCAACGGACAATCATACTTCAATTTGATCTGAAAAATAAAATAGTAAACATTAATTTATCTAAACAAGAAAATATTATTATTAAACATTACTATAGATCATAAAACTTACCTGTACCCAATGACTTTCATTGATGAATCCAATTGCTATTAAATGATTAAGAGAATAATCTTTCGATGGTCCTTTATTCAGAAGAAAGAATGACATATTCAGATTACGCGACAACGATACCAATATGACATTATATCTTATTGCAATCACATAACCTAAATCTGGTATAGTCATCCACTTATCTTTTCCTTGAGCACCCAATCTAGAAATCATCAACGACTTCTGCACGGTTTCAACGTTGTCATCGAAAACTTTGGAATAAAGGTCTTTATGTAAATTAATCTCTTTCTCCAATTATTCGAACTAAAGGCCAAGATTCTTCTGTCCAACCTAACAACGCTCCAACGGCGCGATACCCACAATTTCCATCAGGCTCAACATCTATTATGTCCTCGATATACGGATGAATGAATGTAGGAAAATGTATCTTAGATAATTGCCTTGCAGGACGCTGTGATGATTGACTTGCAGGACGCTGTGATGATTGACTTGCAGGACGCTGTGATGATTGACTTGCAGGACGGTGTGATGATTGACTTGCAGGACGTTGTGATGATTGCCCCGCAGAACGCTATGATGATTGATTTGGAGATCCATGAGATGCATCGACATACTCCCAATATGATGGATCACAAGGACTATCAAATTCTTTTCTCCTTTTAATACCTCCTTTGGTTTTCACTTTATCAAGTGGTGGAACCATTGTTGTTGTTTGTGGAAATACAAGTTCACGCACCTTTGCTCTGAATATCCTTTGACCAACAATATCTTGTTTCTTCATGTATGCCTTCATTGCTTCCAACACTTCTGAAAAATCATAATCTGATAAAGATTCTTCATCCTCCAATTCTTGCTCAATGCTTAATTTCCTTCAAAAAATATGAATGCTATCTAAGGGAATAACATTACCAGACATCTGCAATTTTGCCAACTCACAAGCACATGGTAATCCATGAGTTGTTCTGATTGAGCAACCACATTTTGTTTTGTCAGTACCTACAATCTTCACCCTCTTCAATTGTTTGTCAATAATTTCAAAACATTTCCTTGCCACACAATGATGTAATCTCTGATAGAATGGTGAATTATACCCATGCTCCACATCGAGAATAGATTTATGAAAAGTTGATTTGAGGCTACACAATTGGTTCTTCAACATCATATTCACAGCATCCCAACTTTTACACAAGTCTGCCTTACTAGTCTGCAACATGTTTTTTAATCTCCAATGAGCAGACTCCGCTCTACAAATAAATTAAATAACACAAATTAAAACAAATCACATAAATCACTAAATCATATTTCTAAAACAATACAAATCATTATTTAAAAATACCCGTTGGTCGTTGTGTTCCCTAAATGCATCACTATGTTCGTCCAAGCCATGACAAATCTTTCTTTGTAAGGTGTCAACCATGAATCTTTAACATAATCAACAAAAAGAATAATATCCGCACACACTAGCTCAAAGTGTTGCAAGTGATGATCATATTCCTCCACACTAGCCGAAAATACAATTTTTTTCCATAAATCCATTACTTCATCTTGTCTATCCTTACTCACATATTGTTTGCATCTTGCCCCAACATTTTTTTCAATAGGAAATACAACACCAATTGCATTCATCATGGCAAGATCTCTATCTGTCACAATAACTTTAGAAATTAAATTTTCAGATACGAACAGTTGTCTTACCTTTTGAAATGCCCATATGAAGTTATCTTGTCGCTCTTGCTCTAAATAGGCAAATGCAACCGAAAATGTCAAACCAGTAGATGTCACACCGACAACTTCAAGCAACGGTAACCGATATCTATTTGTTTTGTATGTGCTATCACATATCAAAACAAAATGAAACGTGTTCAACAGCTTTATACAATAAGGATGCGTCCAAAATATATCTCTTAGAACATCTGAATTATCCCGTGTTCTTGTCCAATGCACATAATTTTCATTTTGTATTAACTTCAACAGATGTTGCACTTCTGTGTACGAACCTCTCAAAGGTGATCGATAAGTACTTCTTGCTTTATATATTTGAGTGGAAATTGTGACATTATCTTTATTTTTCTCTTTCAAAGCATTCAAAATGAACCTTGGTGCAAGCTTATACTTTGTCATGTCATTGACAAATTTTTTCTCCTCTTCATTTAGACGCCCCAAATATGAATGACCGTCTAAAGTATTGGCTAAATCGTGATTGTGTGTTCCACAACGAACACTAATTTTCCATCCTTCATCCAAACTCGATCGTATACATCTGAGTTTAAACGGACAGTTTTCCTTGTGAGAACAAGTTATTGTTGATTTTGATTTTGATTTGTATCTTTTGCCTCTTTCGCATCCCAAAATTAATTTGTCTTTTCTGCCTCTCTTTTCCGTTGCTTTATCTGATCGAATGGTAACAATTAAAATTCCATTTTGCATTCCAATTTTTTTTGCCCATTCAAATACAGCTTCTCGAGAAGGAAATATCTACAAAACATATATTTCAAATAAAAATTTTAGAATAAAATAAATATTTAAAATAAAACATTAATACATGTTAATACATTAAATTTATCAGTTCTAAATTTAATTATCGGTAAAAATATCTGATCAGTGATAAATTTATCTGTAGAATCTATAGTCGCTGTTGTAGCAGGAACCTCAACTCTACTCATACCTGATTCTAAAAAGTTTACTCTATTTAATTAATAATAATAATAATAATAATATTAATACATATTTAAAAAATAAAGTAAAAGTTTTTCAAAATAAAACCTTCGAAAGTTTCATTTTGAATTGAAACTTTCGACTTTGTTTCGAAACTTTGCCAAACCTGAAACTTCCGAAAAGTATTCGAAACTTTGCCCAAAAGTGAAACTTTCGAATATTTTCGAAACTTTGCCCAAAATAAAACTTCTGAATGCTCTTCGGAACTTTGCCTTCGAAGTGAAACCTTCAAAATGTTTCGAACTTTTCAGTTTCAACAAAAGTTTCAAAATTGTTGACGAAATCACACAAATTTTCACTGCGAATGTTTCAACATCTATGAAATTTTCAAAATTTTTACAAAAATACCTTTGAAAATTTGAAAGATTCGACTTATACAATAAAATCCTCAAGTTCCGAGCTTAAAAAGTGATTTTTAATTTTTTACAAATAAATTTATAATTGGAAAATAGGTTATTTTAGGCATTTTGAAAAAATGGGGGGTGGGAGGTTTAGGAGTAAGGGTGCATGGTATAAACCCCTTGAAAGAATTACCAAGGAAAAAAAGAAAAAGAAGGATTATATTTTGGGAATTTCTTCGGTATATTAGTAACTCGAAGGGTTTTGGAACATTTATTTTCATAACTAATAAATTATTGATTATTCTTTTAAATCAAATAGCTATTAGTAGATTATTGTATTTTTAAAAACATAATTCATAAGAAAAAAAAATATCATTTTACTATTTAACATTCACTGTTATTAGTAAGAATTAAATAAATTTTTAGTCTATAAAATTTTAAAATTTCGTTTTTAGTCTATAAAAAGTTAGATGTTTCAGTCTCTACAAAATTATTCTACAGGTTATTTTAGTACTTGCTGAAATGAAACATCATTCAACTTTTAATTTTTTTAATGATTTTGTGCAAGCATGTTTAGAATATTATTAAAAATTCATCCGCACAAATTTAGAATTTTTTAACTTAGGATGAATTAAATATAAATTTTTTAAATCATATGTTCAAGACAAAAGTCATTAAAATATAGACATATAAATTAATTTTTGAACTTATTTTTTGTAGAAGAACTTTTTATAGTGTTGTAAACGTGTATGCAAAATAATAATTCAAAAATATATGTTCATACTCGAACAAAGACTAAAACTATTAACATTATAATTTTGTAATGACTAAAATTTGTGATTCTTTTGTTATCAGAACAAAAAATTTATTTAACCCTATTAAAAATAATAACAAATTGAAAAAAATTTAAATGTAATTCCGTTAACATTTTTTGTAAATGTTATTTAGTTATTATAATTTTTTTTAAAAATCATAAATGTTTTTTCTTAAATAAATGTAATTCCTCTTAGCCTTGATGTTTGGAGGAAAGAGTTTGTGGTGTTTGAGACTCTTTTAATTTTTTTTTCTCTAATTTCAGAGTTGTTATGTCTCCATTATTAGTTCTTCTTTAGGCTTTTGGCCCCTTTGTTTATAAAACTACACTAATTGCCAATTAATGTTATTGAAAAATAAAATAAACGTAAATATAATATTTTGATATTTTATAAAAAATAAAACATAATCTCACTATATTTTTGTGTCAATTCATCTCGCCGATACTCTAATTCTATGTAATATAGATACTCATAAACACAAATTAAGAATCACACGGATAACGATACATTAATATAAAAATTAATTGAATGTAATCGTTACGAAGTCGAACACCAATCGTATATTAGACAGTGTAATATGCTTTCTGTAGAAGTCTAATCTCCATATAACACCACTACCAACAACAAAGAATATTTCTCTTTTCTCTAAACCCCTTTATAATATTCCAACAAAGAATGAAAGCTGTGACCATACACTCTGTCTCATTCAACACCATCCTCTGTCATGCAATTTATTCAAATCTGACACATTCTTGAATTCCTCTGTCACTCACTCTCACAAATTCATACTTACATTTTTCCTCACTACCTTCTGCTGTAGTCATTAATTTTGGACCAAACCAAATTGCCTCATCCCTCTGCTACTTCTTATTATTATGGATATTAATATGGCCTTTTTAGCTTAAAATCTCTCCACAATTTATATTACTATACATAGCACTAACATACGGTTATGGAGAGTGGAAAGCTTTATGTGGATTCATGTTCAAACATGACTGTTTTCCTTCAAAACCAAAAATTTCAATGTGAACCTGTTGAGTCTCTCTTGGTTCAGAATCAAACTCAAAACCTTCTTTTCAAGGTGATTCATTAATAACCATTGTAGTTTTCGGTTTGTTGTCTTGAAGTTTTTTTATTTTTTTATTTTCTGCTTTGAAATTCTTTTCACCTATTGAGCTTTTGTTAAGAACATATAAAGTTTTTTGGTGTTTCTTGTGATTCCTTTTCAACGGTTTTAGATTGTGATTGTGGTTATGCTACAAATTTTTTATACTATGCGTGGATAAAGGTTACTGATGCGATCTAAATTGCGGCTACTTCGCAAAGACTTCAAAATCTACAATAATGCAATTGCAATTGCTGTCACTAACCTTAATATTACGGTTTCAATCACAATTGCAATGCAGCCATGTTTATATTAGAAACCTTCAGGTCGTAGCCCAATCGGCGGCTAATGACTAACTTTTAAACTTTGTTTTAGATGATAATACTTTTAAATGAATAATAAATATTAAGTTTTATATAGATATTCAATTTCCAGACATCACCATCACGTGATGTGGCCGCAATATTGTGGTTCAGTGACCACAACTGCATCGTACTGCAATTCGTGATTGTAATTCACATGAAAAATCACATCACAACGCCGCAGCAGTGTGAGAGGAATTTTCAAAATATATTTGAAATTCTCTAATAACTATATTATATAACAAAATTAAATAATTTAATGTATCACTTGGTCAAGTGGTTGCAATGCTTGGGTTTAATGCACCTCTTAGTCATCAAATCAATGCATCTGTGAAGTTACCAAAGGTTACAAATCTTTTTAAGAGTTGTTTACTTTCACCAATTGATATGAGTTTCTCTATATATAAAGACATTTTAGAGGTAGGAAAAGAGAAGGATTTTCATGTTTATATGAGTCCAATTTATGTCAAGAATATCTATGAGTTATTTCTTCTTTTCTTTAGTGCACGAGAGTAAATGAAAGAACTTTATTCTGTAAAGTATCATTGATCAATAAGCTTGATGTGAATGTGCAATTCACTTCAAGGATTCTAAAGTATCCTGAAGGGGATTCGTCGGTTAACCCGTTTACATCCAATATCTATATAGATTGGTGGAGACGAATCGAACTTAAAGTTTAGTGTGGTACACACGCTTTGGAATTTATTTGTGCATCATTCATCATCGTCAATTTCATCATCTTCTTGTTCAACATTTGCAGCATAACCCTTAACAACAGATCCAACAATCTTTAGGTTCGAATTTGGTTTTAATTTATTTTTGAACAATGACGACTTCTTTAAAGAAGATGAACAATCACATATTTTATGACTACGGTGAAAGGTACATAATCAATGTATTATAATATATTAAAATAGCCCCCAACTTTTTCTATTGACACATTATCTATTTTTTTGCCACCTACTTAAATTTGCTCTACATCATAAAAAATATGATGTGTCACTCTTTACAATCATTCACCTTTTTAAATTATATCTTCTATTACTACCTTATCATTCATATCTCTAAATGCAATTCATTTTCATCATTTTCCGTTACGTAATCCATCAATGCATATGACTACTCTGCTTTCACCTTTTCTGTTACTAAACTTCTATGCTTTGTAAAAAGAACTTTTTGGGCCTCACTAAACTTTTTTGTCTTCTAAACTTAAACTTATCTACTAATTAACTTTTAAGTCCCTCATTCTTCCTCAATCAATTTGGTAACTTCAATCTATTAACATAAATGTATTCCCTTTAATTTCTCAATCAAATTATAACATAAATTTTAAATAATCAATTCATTCATCCTATTTGGTTAGTTGGTAACTGAACTATTGTTTATTATAAACCAACATACCTATCACACAACAACAACACTCAGCACACTACAAAAAAAAGTATGTATTGTGACATTCAGATTTTGTGATGTTTTTTTATCTATCACTAAAGCTACTTTTAGTGACAAATAGAGTGTAACTGTTTTTAAAATATTATACTCTTTTGTAAAAAAAATTAAATGCACACAAATGGTCTCCCTTTTTCATTTGCAAATGATTTTCTCTTTCTTCCCATTTATCTGATATTTCAATAAACCCATTTCCCTTACTTCTCCTCTGTAATCTTTTTTTCTCCTTTGAACATCTTTCTTTCTTCATCTTTGGAGGAAAAAAAATAAAAAATCAGACACAGTGACTCAGATCTAAAATCAACGAAACCACAACGCCTCTTCTCTCTTCAATTCCCATTCACAGGCGAAGTAGAGAAGAGTTCAACAAATGGCGAGTGACAGCAACGAAGACGAACTCCTTCAGATGGCGTTGAAGGAGCAATCTCAGCGAGATCTCAACTATGGCAAATCCTCCTCCAATCCCTGCAAGCCCGTCGCTATCTACGTTCAACCTCCATCCTCTCAACCTCAGAGGTAAGCGCCTCCCACCACCGCTAAACCACCGCAAACCAAAGGTAGAGTGGTTGATGAAGACAATGATTCCGAAGTGGAGATGCTTAGCATATCCAGCGGTGATGAGGATAACGTTAAAGATCAGGTTACAACGTCTAGGAGTCGCGATAGAGGAAGAGCATTGGCGCGGATGATGATCGGACCTGGGACGGTGAGAAGCCAAGTCGCTGGAAGCATGCTGACGAAGCTGAGGTATGTCGTAATTGCTATTGATTACGGTTCATGATCATATACGTGACACTTTCTCAATCTATTATCTATTTTCTTTGTTTAATTGTCGAAATTAGTAGTGAATAGAATGTTCAATTGAAATAATAGTTAGTTTATTTAGGGTTTTTTATTTCACTGATATTTTGCTGAGTCTGTTAGAATACATTTGATTATCTGTGTAGTATCTTAGAATATTTTGTATTGTAGTTTCTAAATGCTGTTTCGCAATGAATTTTGATAAGTTGGATGCAAAATCATAATGGAGTTGGGAAACATGTGGAGAGGACCAATTGATTCTACAAGAGATTTCAAAACATTAAAATATACTTTAATATTTCCCTTCAAGCTAAAGCTTATTAAGCTTTAGGTTCTATTTGGCAAGGTCAAACCACTAGCTTATAGCATATAGACTTGTGTGTGAACAAAGTCGAGTTGTTTAGTAATGGCCTTCTCTCACAAAGTACTCGAGGTCCTTTTCTATCCAATGTATGGCTTGTTTATGGAAACAACATTGATCTTACTGGCGTAATCTAGAGTACAATGCCATAAGGTTTATCTTCACAACTGCTGTCGCCCTGTTTCTTGGAAGCATGAACTGGAAAATTGGCTTCAAAATGTAAGATACGAATGGAAATTAGTAGGTGTTTTATATGGCATTCAAATTTTTGCTTTTGATTATTCTAAAATTGAATTTATACATCAATTGATTGCAGTGAAAACCAACAAGATTTATTTAATTCCATGGGCTTTATGTATACTACTACTTTGCTTATTGGTACCAAGAATTGTAATTCAGTGCAACCAGTGGTAGCTGTAGAGCGAGTAGTCTTTTACAGGGAAAGGGTTGCAGGAATGTATTCATCATTGGCATATGTTGTTTCTCAGGTAAACATTTAATTAGTCTTTATTTCCGTAGTCTCATGTATGTAAATAATTTTGTGTGTGTGTGTATTTTTTCTAATCTTCATATTTTCTTTCATACAGGCTCTAATTGAAGTTCCTTATAATCTTATACAAGTTGTGATTTATAGGATTATAGTTTACACAATGATTGGTTATGAGTTGAGCATCACTAAATTTTGTTGGTACATATTTTTCATGTTCTTCACCTTCCTTTACTTCACCTTCTATGGTCTGATGACAGCAGCCATGACCCCAAACCAATCCATGGCTGCCTTAATATGCAGTGCGTCCAATTCATTATGAAATCTCTTCTCAGGATTCCTAATCCCACAACCAGTAAGTTTTAGCTTTTTATGTTAACCGCATAGATTTGTACTATACAAATAATTATTGTTTTGTTGTTTCTTTTCATGAATTTTTTGATATGAAATTTCAGAGGATCCCTGTATGGTGGAAATGGTTCTATTAGATAAATCCAGTGGCTTGGACTTTAAATGGGTTGGTGACTTCACAGTTTGGAGATATAAAGGATGATTTGAAGTCTAATGGAATTTCCAATACAAGACTTTTTGCATAGTTACTTTGGTTTCCTAGACTTTACAGGAAGCCGAGGCTAAAGCTGCAACTGTCGAGGAAAGAGAGTGATATGTGAATGACCGCTTATCTCAAACCTTGTCTCGAATGAATGTTCTTGAGGCCCAGGTTCTGCAATTTCTTGAATGAAGTCATGTCTTTAATGGTGGTTTTGTGTATGTGTGACCTAACAGACCTTAAATCTGCGACGAACAATTTCAGCTCAGAGTATATCATTTCAGAGAGTGGTGAAAAGGCACCGAACTTGGTTTACAAAGGTAAACTTCAGAATCAGAATCAGAAGTGTTGGATTGCTGTTAAGAAGTTTAGCAAAGCTGCTTGGCCGGATCCGAAACAATTCGTTGAAGAAGCTTCTGGTGTTGGTAAATTGCGTCATCCTAGGCTTGCTAATTTAATCGGTTATTGCTGTGATGGTGATGAGAGGTTACTCGTTGTTGAATTCATGCCTAATGATACCCTCGCCAAACACCTCTTCCATTGTATATATCTTTTCTCTTTCTATTTCCTAATTTAAATTTAATTACTTAATTTGTTGCTGCTCAATGAATCTATGAATTTAATTTCAAGGGAAAATTAGACCATTGAATGGGCCATGCGCTTAAGAGTGGCTCTTTATATTGCACAAGCTTTGCATTATTGTACTTCCGAGGGTCGCCCTTTATACCATGATTTGAATGCTTATCGCGTTCTTTTCGAAGAGGTATATCATTTTTTCTTAATTTGTTTGAAATATCTTATAGGATAGTTATTCTGAGTGACACAAATGGAGTAATTAAGGAATCATATAACTTTTGTTTTTTCAGGAAGGTGATCTGCGTCTGTCTTGTTTTGGTTTAATGAAGAACAGTAGGGATGGAAAAAGTTATAGCACAAACCTTGCTTACACACCTCCTGAATATTTAAGAAATGGTTACTAACTAACTCTATCTTTCCTCCTTCACTATTTGTATTACTTTAATCACACACTTTACTAATTGTATTGTCTCTAATATTGCATTGCAAGAAGGGTCACCCGTGAAAGTGTCATATATAGCTTTGGAACTATTCTTCTCGACCTACTCAGTGGCAAACACATCCCTCCCAGTCATGTAAGTTCCTTCTGTGTGTTCTCTTCCTTAAACTCCTATTTTGCAAACTAGTTATCTCTTTGTCTTATTAACTTCATCCACTAACTAACACTCTACTTAAAACTCGTCTCCACATAAATTAAAGAATAATTTAGATTTACAATTAGTAGGAAGATAAAATAAATTTAATTTAATAAATAATAATAAATAAGTTTTAGTGATAGACAATACCGTAAGAATAGATCAATTCTTTATTTTTATATATTTAGTTTTTAGTGACTGACAATACCGTAGGAATAGATTAATTCTTTATTTATATTTATGTAGTTTTTAGTGACAGTCATTGTTGTAGGTAGAAATCAAAAACCTGTAGTGACAGTCCTCAAAATATGGACTGACAGTCCTCAAAGTGTAGCAAGACGCCCCCTTAAAGTTGACGGTTGATTTAAGTGTCACTCAAAGTATTATTGACTTATACCTACAGTTTTTGACTTTTAGTGACAAACTTTGGCTGTCACTAAAAGTTAGTTTTCTTGTAGTGGCAATAGTATTGTATTGTTTATTGTAAACATCAATTTTTATCATGTTGCAATGGCCAAAATTTACATTGCTAATTTTGCCACACAAATTATTTCATCAATCTTATATACAATCATGATTACAGTTTAGAAGAGTTTGCATTTAAGATTCTTTTAATTTTTATACGGATCAAATTTATCAGTTTTGATTTGCGATTTTCAATTTGAAGTCTCTATTCCTCCATTTCTTTTCTTACTTATTTCTTTTTCTCAAATCAGTGTGTTTTTCTATATTTTGATGTTGCATAATTGTTTACAAACATTCAACAATAGTACTAGATTATTGTTTATTGTAAACATCAATTTTTACCATGTTACAATGGCCACAATTTGCATTGTCAGTTTGTCACACAAATTATTGCATCAATCTTATACGGTATAAAAGAGCTTGCATTTAAGATTTTTTATAATTTCTTGCATGGATCAAATTTGTCAGTTTAGATTTGCACTGTCTCTATTCTTCCATTTCTTACTTATTTCTTTTTCCCAAATCAATGTGTTTTTCTATATTTTGATGTTGCATAATCGTTTACAATTTATGTTAAATTGAAGAAATAAAATTGTTGTTCTCTTCAATTGTAAAAAAAGACCAACAATATTGCGTAACTACCATGGTAACGCTATCTCATTTTTGAATTAATTATTTTTTGTGGTTTTGTATTATGATTTGATTGTGCTTCTGCATTTCATATTTGATAAGTCTACGTTTCATGTTTGATAAGTCTACACATTTCATATGTGACTATATTGTATTGATTAGTTGTTGTTGTGTAAACGTAGAGGTGGATTAAGTAACTCAAAAATTGGTGGACTCAACATCCAAATGATTGTCATTGAGCATTAATGTTGGTCAGAACCACAAAGACATCTTCATTAGACCACAAATGCTAGAATACTCTAAGACGGAAAAAAATTCTATATGTAAATTATTTATTATGTTGAATATAGTTTGGTTAGTAAGCTCAGGGATAGCGGAAGAAATTTAAGCAAACACATTTTATTTGTATGAGTGTTAATTTTTATTTCCATTTTATTGTGTACATTTTAGTATAATGAACTAAAACTTAAAACTTCTTTAATATTATTAAATATATAACAATGCAAATAAAATTTATGCAATTTGTACAATCATAGACACATTAAATTTGATTATGGAATATATTTTGTTGTCATAACACAATTTTGTTAAAATGTTAAATTTCAAGCATCAATTGTCATTTGTATCTTTGTAAACAATTTTCCATTTTGAACTTTTCAATCTCTTAGTAAAATAAATTGATAAATTGTTTCTTCAATAGAAATGAAATAAATTCTTATTTGATAAGAAGTAGATGACTTACATATTTAGACTCACCTTATGACATTTGATTATGAGAAACTTTTATGATCATGGTTTTGATAACTTGTGGCAATATATATTTAATGCATTCAATGTATTATATCTTGAGTTGAATATATTGAAAAGAGAATTAGAATTTTAAATTGAGATGCTTATTAAATATAGTAAAAGGAAGAATGATATAAAAGTTTGTGTATGTGATAATTGATATGCTTATTAATTGTATATGATACAATATGAAGAAATTAAATGGCAAAAGTGTCGTGGTTTAGGAATAGTTGGTCAACACTATCAAGAATATAAAAGGTAATCGAATGTTTGATATAAGTCATGACTTGTACCAGACCTGATATAACATATGTTGTTAGAAGATTAAGTCAGTATACAAGCAATTCAAGTAAAGAACATTGGCATGCAATTAATAAAGTATTAAAATACTTTAAATAAACAATTAACTATAGTTTTATCTATAGTGGATATCATTCAGTTTTGGAAGCATATACATATGTCAGTTGGGTAAATCATGTTGAAGAACATGCATCCACAAGTGAATGGATCTTCAACCATGGTGGAGGTGCAGTTTCTTGGGGTTCAAAGAAACAAACTTGCATTGTCAAAACCACCATGGCTGCAAAATTTATTGCTCTAGCTTCATATAGTAAACAAGTTGAATGGCTAAGAGATTTTTTGTATGAGATACCAATTTGGCCAAAGCCAATGGCTCCAGTATCCATACATTGTGATAGTTAATCCACACTATCAAAAGCATATAGTCAAGTATATAATAGAAAATCTAGACATTTTGGTTAAAGACATAGCAATGTAGAGGATTTGATTGAGTGATATCTATAGTGTTTGTAAGAACTAAAAAGAATCTTGCAGATCCTTTCATGAAAGGTCTGACAAAGGACATCATGTTAAAGACATTATTAGGGATGTGATACAGGCTCATATTTAAATAATCACCAACGGTGGAAACGATCAACTCACATTTGAGTAACATCAAGTCTTGAGTTCAATGATGAAAGTGAACTATTAGATTGATTGAAGTACTTGACAATAGATACATCCCAAAGGATAAAAGTACTTGGACCATAAAATAAAAGTGGTAGGATAATGTCTCCTCTTAATGGACATATATCATATATTTGCTGGAATGTATAATTATGGGTGCATTTCTGATATAGTCCACCTACATGAGAACGAAGTGGGCCGCTTCATAGAGTTCAAGGGCTTGACTCTTGAATTCTCATGAAAAAAATATGAGACACAAGGCCTTATCAAATGTGTCATCTTTATAATTTGATCAATGGTACCGAAACTTCATGTGTACGTTATGCACACTTGTTCTAATGAATAGCTGGTTCAAAGCTAGTCTACCAATCTATTGAGGATGAGTGAAAACATAATTTACTAAGTAATGGCTCAAATCGTAAGATACCTTTATCTGAAAGCATGAGATTTCCGGAATAATGGATTTAGATATATTTTGAAAATGGTGGGGGTTTGTGACGAGAATTTCCAAAATATATTTGGAATTCTTGAAAAGCTATATTAACGTAGCAAAATATAATAACTTAATGTTGAAGTAGCAATGTCAATTTACAAGGAACGGGGGTTTGAATTATAATTTTTCCTATTTAAAAATTCATTGTTAAAACTTAAGAAAATAACTCAAGAATGATCTTAGTTGTGAAAACAGAAAACAGAGAATGTTCTTGGTTAGTTAAAAACAAAAATCAACTTGTCTATTTAACTTAAATAATCGAAAGACTGAAAATAAATAGATATAGGGAAGAGATATCACACAATGATATACCCTAGTTCACCCAACACGAGCTACGTCCAGTCCTCACAATCGTGAGATTTTCCACTAAGTGTTCAAACGAAGAACCTTCTTGGTTTTACACCACGTAGTTCAAATCAACCTCGATCTGTTACAAACTACAATCATTTCCTCCCAGAAAGAAGTTCAATCAGCTCACCTATCAATCTTGGACGCGACGACGAAACCAAATATGCAGCATGTTAAAGAATTTTGCTTGTGCGTTGTCGGATCTGTTACCACACAAAGGCCACTGACGGCTAGGGGGTGAGTGATGCGGCGAGCGAGGATGAATTTCATCCGGTGGCAGCGACTATTAAATTTAATCCTTAAAAAAACTATTTATTGATCTAGTTTGTTGTTATGGTTTTTTGGGTTATTTGATAAACCATGATATGAGTTTTGTGTTATGTTACAATGAGGTGAAGTTTGTTTTACTTGGTGATTGATTTATAAGCATCAAATATTTTTTTTTTAGTATCTGTGTTGCAAAACAATTTTAGGAACCGAGACAATATATTAAAAAAAATGTAAGCTTAGAAAAACTAAATTGCTATTTTTTTTTAAAATTGAAGCAATAATAAAAAGAAAATAACAGGAGGATAAGAACATTGATACCTTACTGCTCAATTGGTTTTGCTAGACTGACTTTATCAAAGTTCCAATTGTTTACTATTTCCTATTTTTGCCTCTTGTTCTCTCTATTTTTTTTAATCGGGTTCCCTTTCTCTACTCTTGGTGTCGACTATTTATAGATTTTTTAGGTGTAGGTTACAAAACACAAAAAAAATAATTTGGATTGATTACCATTTTTATTACTATTCATCAATTTGTTTTCGGTTTCTTTTCATTCAAATGATCACCATTATCATGATTCTTATTACCATCAATCCATTTCTTTTCAGTTTCTTTTCCTTCAATTGATCACCATTATACTGGTTTTTATTACCATCAATATGTTTCTTTTCCTTCAATTGATCACTATTATACTGATTTTTATTATCATCAATTTATTTCTTTTCGGTTTCTTTTTATTCAACGATGTACTTTTTTTTTATGTTTTAGAAAAGAGTGAATGTTTGAACAGGAATCAGATGCAAACAAGAACCAGAAACATCCATAATTCTCTAAAGTTTATAGTCTAATTATTTATTTTTATTTATTATATAATTTTTCATTTTTTATATATTTATTATTATTATAAAATGTCTAAAAAAAGCTAACAAAATTAGGTGTCAACAGCTGCCCCTCTTTACTTAGAATTTACTTGAGAATCAATGTAAAGATAAGTAAAGATGACAACTTTAATTTTGTCCGAAAAGAATTTTTCTAGAAGGGTGCAAGGCTTTTTCCGGCTTCAAGATGTTGGTCGTTTTCTCAGCGTCGTGTGCGAGTCGTTTTCACGACTTCAATATGCGGGTCGTTTTCTCCACTTCGGGTGCGAGTCGTTTTCCCAACTTCAACACACGGGTCGTTTTCTCGACATCGGGTGCGATTTGTTTTCCCAGCTTTAACATGCGAGTCATTTTCTCGACTTCGGGTGCGAGTCGTTTTCCCTGCTTCAACATGCGGGTCATTTTCTCGGCTTCGCTGCGATTCGTTTTCCCGGCTTCAACATGCGGGTCATTTTCTCGGCTTCTGGTGCGAGTCGTTTTCCCGACTTCAACATGCGAGTCATTTTCTCGGCTTCGGGTGCGAGTCGTTTTCCCAACTTTAAAATGCGGGTCGTTTTCTTGGCTTTAGGTGCGAGTCGTTTTCCCAGCTTCAACATGCGGGTCGTTTTCTCGGCTTCAAATGCAAGTCATTTTCCCAGCTTCAACATGCAGGTCGTTTTGTCGGCTTTAAATTTATGAAATGTCATGAATGAATGAATATGTTGGTTTTTATTATTATTTTTATTGCACATGATCATTCAAATAATGGATGAGAAGGGCACTTATACATTTTTCTTGAACTTGATATATTTGATCTCTCTTTTGTTTTCTCTTTTTTTCCTTTGTTTTTTTTTGAAGAAGAATTATTGTTGTTATCTTAAGCTAGATCTCATGTTGTCGTCTGCCTTGTACCCTAAACAAACTCTACTATGGTGACTTTATCGCAATTCATTATATTGAGGTATGGTATATGTTTTACTTTCCAGTACACGATAATCATAAGATGCATTCAGGAATGAGGGTTAAATTATAAAGATGATAAAAGTATATATCAATATAGTGAGGTTCAATATTCGTCGTAAAAAAGAATACACATAAGATAAAACAAAAGAAATGGGTGGAAGACCCGACTTGGTTACTAGTAATTCAAAGGTAGATTGTACTAATTTATCGTGCCATAGTCTGATCCATATCGTTGATTCTGTCCTTTTGAGTATATATTCTTTGTTTTTGTTGTTGTTCTTTTTCTTCTTCACCTAGGTTGCCCTTTCAGGTTTTCAACCCAACAGGTATTTATTATATTTTTTTGTAACCTAATTTTTGCCTTAGTTGCCCTTTTCAGTTTTCAACTTAGCGGGTATTTATTACTATTTTTTTGTACCCTGATTTTTGCCTTGGTCTTTTTCAGGTTTTCGACATAGCGGGTATTTTATTATTATTTCTTGTAGCCTAATTTTTGCCTAGGTTGCCCTTTCAGGTTTTCAACATAGCGGGTATTTTATTTAAGTATAATACTTTCTTACTGCGTTTGAGTTTACAGGGATGACTAAATTTTTTCTGTCCATATTTGTGAGGATCAAAGCTTCACCTGAGAAAGCTTTCTTTATGACATATGGGCCCTCATAGTTAGGGTTCCATTTCCCACGATAATCCTTTTGAATGGGTAAGATCTTGTTTAGCACCAAGTCACTTCCAAGAATTCTCAAGGACGCACTTTTTTCCCGTACGCTCTTTTCAGTCTTTTCTGGTATAATTCCCATGGCATAAGGCCACCAACCTTTTTTCTTCAATTAAATTCAATTGATCGAAACGGGTTTGCACCCATTCTGACTCCTCTAGTTTGGCTTCCATTAATACTCTTAGCGAAGGATTTCTACTTCAATGGATAACACAACCTCTATCCCATATATTAGGGAAAAAGGGGTTGCCCCAATTGAAGTGTGTATCGAAGTACGATACTCGTGTAGTGCAAACGTCAACATCTCATGCCAATCTTTGTATGTTACAACCATTTTCTGAATAATTTTTTTGATGTTTTTATTTGTTGCTTCAACTGCGCCATTCATTTTCGGTCTGTACGGGGTGAGTTGTGGTGTTAAAGGTGGCACACAATTCATCCATCATTTTATTATTCAGATTTGTGGCATTCTTAATAATGATCTTGCTTAGTAGGTCATAACTGCGTATTAACTCCCTTTTTGAATTTGACCACCACATTTTTGGTTACGTTGGCGTACGAAGCAGTCTCTACCCATTTGGTAAAGTATTTGATTGCCACCAAGATGAAGCGATGTCCATTTAATGCTTTTGGTTCGACCATTCCGATGACGTCAATGCCCCACATTGAGAACGGCCAGGGTATTGTAAGGGTGTTCATGGGCATTAGTGGGCGTGGATATTGTCAACATATATTTGACACTTATGGCATTTATTTACATAATCAAAGCAAATTTTTTTCCAAGGTGAGATATTATTTTGCCTCATTAAAATCAACGCATTCGAGAGAACCATATCATGATTCCTTTTACACAAAATGTTTTTGTTTAAGAAAAAGCTCGCAGCTAACTGTCTCAGAGTCTTTTTCTCATTCTCTGATATTTTGGGAGGATACTCTTTATTTATAACATACTGTTTGATGTCGTGATTCCAAGGTTTCCCATCGGTTTCTTCTGCCATTACCTGACAGTAGGCAGGATGATCCCGACTCTCCATTTTAATGGACGAGATTTCATCGTTTCAACTTATTTGGAACATCGAGAATAAAGTAGCCAAAGCATCAGCCAGTTGATTGTTTTCTCGAGGGACATGATGAAAGGTAATTTTGTCAAATTGTGAAGACAAGATGTAGGTAAAATAAGGTGTTAACAGTTGGAACCAAGTTGGTTCTATACTTAGAATTTTGATGTTAACAAAAGTATTTTGATGTAAATAGTATCTTGACTTAGAAGAACAAATCAGAAGTTGTGCAAAATCAAAGGATGACACCACTAGAGGATTCATCCAGAGGAAGCAACCAGAGGATAGAAATGTCACCAGAAAGGTTCGGCCATGGGAAACATCCAGAGGGTACCAGGGGATGCATCCTGAAGGCACTAGAGGATACACCTCTAGAGGATATTAGAGGATGTCATCAAAGGCAAAACATCAAAGGACAAATAACATCATTGGAGGATATCTTTCTTGGCCCATGTCAGAAGGAAACAGAGTCCAGAAGGAGACTTGGTCCAGACTAGAAAGAAGCCTGTTAGAGGGAGACTTGGTCCAAACTAGAAGGAATCATAAGTCAGACTTGGTCTAGACTTAATCCTGACCAGAAGATAGCTTGGTCGTGAATATAAGAATCAGTCCAGACTTAATCAAACTTGGTCCATAGCAGAAAATAACTGGTCCAGAACAAATGACTTGGTCCAGACCAGAAGATAGCATGGTCCAGAACATAAAACTCGGTTCAGATCAGAAAAAATGATTGTCCAGATTTAATCCAGACTTGATCCAGATCAGAAAATAAATGTCCAGATAAAAAGATCAATGTCCAGATTTAATTCAGATTCAATCCAGACTCAGTAGATCAGAGGGAAAATGTTCAGATCAATGGTCCAGATTTAAGTATCATGGCCCAGTATTGGCCGAGATCAGAAGATCAGATCATATGGCCCAGTGTTGGCCGAGATCAGAAGATCAGATCATATGGTCCAGTGATTGGCCGAGATTAGAAGATCAGATCATATGGTCTAGTGTTGGTCGAGATCAGAGGATCACAGAATTGGCGCAGATCAGATTACATAGTCCAGAGTTGGTCGAGATCAGAAGATCATACGGTCTAGAATTTAAATCATGATGCAAATCAGTGAGGACTTAATTAAAATTCGAAGAAGAGTTGATTAAATTTTGAAAGAAATTTGATCAAAGTATTAAGGGGATTTTGATTCAAAAATTCACTGAAGACTTGAAGAAATTCGAATGCAATCTGAAGCTTAAAAAGATATGGTTTGAAATTAAAAGAAACAAGATTGCTCAACAGAAATTTAAAATGCAATCTGAAGCTAAAAAGATACGATTTTTATTTAAGTGAAACCCGATTTGCCAAGTTATTTTTGCAAGAGAATCTGGACATATACAACTCGAATTTGATAATGGAAGAAACCCTAATTTTCATCTATAAAAGGAGGCTCAAGGCAGAAGATTTTGTCATTGAAAATCAGTAAAAGAGTCATAAACTTCCAGAGGGAAACATTCGAGTTTCCAGTGAGGTTAATTGTGAGTATCAGCTTTCTAGAAGCAAGTACTCTTGTTTTTCGTTCCTTTTGTGTCAGATCTTTATTGTTGAAGTAGAGTCTACAATCTAAAGAGTCAGAAGAAGTAGCAGGTGACTTAGCAATTAGATTCAAGGTGTTGAAATCCCTTCTGCAATCTGGGGTTTTCAGATTGGTAATAGAAGACTTGACTTGTGAAGTCAAGGTGCTGTGTTCCTCAAAAGTCTAAGATTGTTAGACTGTTTGGGAAGACTGACTTGGAGGGTCAGTAGTGCTGTTGTAATTCAAAGGTTTTGAATTAGTGGAAAAATCCTTCAAGGTGAAGGGACTGGATGTAGCCTAGTTAATGGTGAACCAGGATAAATCTGTTGGAACCAAGTTGGTTCTAAGTACTTAGGATTTTGATGTTTACAAAAGCATTCCATGTAATCTTATTTTGTACTTAGAATTATTATATTAAATACCACCAGAAGATGAAGTTACCAGAGGCAGAAGATGAAGTCACCAGAGGCAGATGATGAATTACCATAGCATAAAATCAGACCAAAGGATACACCTCCAGAAGATACCATATAATGCATCCAGAGGGTACCAGAGGATGCATCCTGAAGGCACCAGAGGATACACCAGGATCTCAAAACACCATCAAAGGATATCTTTCCTGGCCCAGATCAGAAGGAAGCAGAGTCTAGAAAGAGACCTGGACCAGACCAAAAGGAAGCCTGCCATAGAGAAGATATTCAGATCAATGGTCCAGATTTATGCATCATGGCCCAGTGTTGGCCGAGACCAGAAGATCAGAACATGTGGTCCAGTGTTGGCCGAAATCAGAGGATCACAGCAGATCAGATTATATGTTCCAGTGATTGGCCAAGATTAGAAGATCAGAATGTGTGGTCCAGTGTTGGCCGAGATCATAGGATCACAACAGATCAGTTTGTATGGTCCAGATGTGAACGAGAGCAGAAGATCAAACGATCTAGATTTAATCATGATGATAATTAGTGGAGACTTGATTAAATTTGATCAAAGTATAAAAAGGATTTGATACAAAAATAAATTGAAGTCTTGTGGGAATTCAGAAGCTATGGGCGGGAAGAAAGATTTGGTCTAGAATTAACTAAGAACAGGATTGGTCAAAGTTATTTTTGAAAGCAAATCTGGAGCTAAAAAGATATGATTTTTATTTAAGTGAAACCCGATTGGCCAAGGTATTTTTGCAAGAGAATCTGGCAAGATACAGTTCGAACTTAAGCATGGAAGAAACCCTAATTCTTCATCTATAAAATGAGGCTTAAGGCAGAAGGCTCAGCATCGAAAATACTTGAGAGTCATACACTTCCAAGAGAAAAATACTTGAGTTTTCAGTGAGGTCAATTGTGAGTATCCGCTTTCCAGAAGCAAGTACTCTAAGTTTTCTTTCCCTTGTGTTAGATCTAAGCCGTTGAAGTAGAGTCTACAATCTGAAGGAGTCAGAAGGAGTAGCAGATTACTTAGCAGTTAGATTCAAGGTTCTTTTCCTCAAAAGTCTAGGATTGTTAGACTGTTTGAGAAGACTGACTTGGAGGGTCAATGGTATTGTTGTAATTCAAGGTTTTTGAATTAGTGAAATCCTTCAAAGTGAAGGGACTGGATGTAGCCTAGTTAACGTTGAACCAATATAAAATTATGAGTTTTATATTTACTTTATATCCGCTGCTAACTATGTTTTATTCATACATCAGGTTTTGTTATAAAACTGCAAAAACAGAATAAGTAATCAAGTTAGTCAAACACAATTCAACCCCCCTTCTCGTGTTTGCACCTTCAAAATCTTTGTGTGAATTATTTTTACTTTATCCGCTGCTAATTATGCTTGCTTATATATCAGATTTTAAATAATCATCAAAAACAAAAAATGAATTCAAGTATTACAAACAAAATTCAACCCCCTTTCTCGTGTTTGCACCTTCATTAACTTCTTATATTGGGTTTCCGATTCTTGGTTAAGCTAATTAATGACTAAGGCTGAATCTCCATATACTTCTAGTACGTTTGCTTTTGATTCCAAAGCATCCAAAATTCCCCAAGGCACAAGCTTTATATTCTATCATGTTATTTAGTCTCCAAAGAAAACCGCGAACTTCTCTGTCTGTACTTGGGGGAGGCATTTCTGAAATGGCCCAAACCTTATCGGGGCCGACCTCTATTCTTTTTTAACTAACTACAAGTCCCAATAATTTGTCCGACCTCATGCCGAAAGTGTACTTTGAGGGATTAAGTTTTAGCTTAAACTTTCTAAGTCTTTTGAAGAGTTTCTTTAGATCAATAACATGTTTTTCTTCTATTTGTGACTTAGCAATCATGTCGTCTACATAAACTTCTACCACTTTATGTATCATGTCATGGAACAACGTTACCATAGCTCTTTAGTAGGTCGCCCTGGCATTCTTCAGACAAAAAACGAAAGTTGTTTTTTCCATATCTTTGTCTGCCATCTTAATTTGATTACACCTAGAGAAACCATTCGTAAAAGAGAAATGTGAATGGTCGGCCGTATTGTCAACCAGAATATCAATGTAAGATAACGGGAAATCATCTTGGCTTTTAAATAAGAGGTTGCGGGTCAATTATCCCAACTTTAAATTAGAGTGTACGGGTCAGTCATCCTGTCTTTTAAATTAGAGGGTGCGGGTCATTAGTCCCGATTTTAAATTTATACACTATTGAAAATATGAAATTTCATGAATGCACTTGATGAATGAACATTTTCCTTCATTTTCATATTTTTTTTCAATTTTTTCAATCAACTTTTTTACCATTTTTTTTATTTTTTATTTTATTTCTTTCATCTCCTTACAAACATGGTCCTTGGATGAAATATGTGAGCCACTTCGAATAAATAGTGGTTATTGTCCTTTTGATCTTTAAAGAGATTTTTGTTACATCTTCGACTTGATCTCCAGTTGCCACTGCCTTATGTGTAAAGACATCATACTAGTTTTGGCCACTTGACACTCACATATTTTGTGCCGCAACATATGATTATCATAAGAAAATGCATTTTGACAAAAAGATTTATAACACAAGAAATTAGTGAAGCAAGGTTTAGAATATGATATTTAGTGAGAAAATCTATGGTATAAAAAAAGAAGGATTCATAGAAAAAAAATAAGATAAGGTGATCTCATATGGGTAAATGGCCCGATTTGTTAGTAGTATTTCATAAATGAAGTGTGTTAATAACTCATGCCACAATTTTATTCACGTTTTTAATCCACTTTAGAGGATATGGTTTGCTCTAATTTATCCTCACAACCTTTCGGAATATATTCTGCTTTGACTTTGATCTGTGTAAGCCATATTATTTGCTCATTTTCTTATATTCTCAAGCTAGTGTACTTCTTTTTTTTTTGTGGCCCTAATTTTTTCCTAGGTCGCGCTTCTGGGTTTTTGACCCAACAGATCTTCATTCATTTTTTTCTGGTCCCCCCTTCGAGTTTTTGATCTAGCAGGTCTTTATTCGACTTTGTATCTTAACTTTTTTCTAGGTTCTCCTTTTGGATTTTCAACCTAGTGGGTCATTACTCATTTTTGTACCCTAATTTTTGCCTAGGTTGCCCTTTCAGGTTTTCAACCTAGCGAGTATTTATTATTATTTTTTTGTACCCTAATTTTTCCTTTTAGGTTTTCAATCTAGTAGGTATTTATTATTATTTTAATTTATTTTTTTATACTGTAATTTTTGCCTAGGTCGTCCTTTTGGATTTTCAACCTATCGGATCTTCATTTAGATGTAATACTTTTTGAAGCATCAATGTGTGCAAGTAGTGATAAGTCTTCTCAACCCATATGGTGTGGATCAGAGCCACACTTGAATATATTTTTCTTTTATGGAATTGGGGCTCATATAGTTAGGAGTCCACTTGTCATGCTAGTCCTTTTAGATATGTAAAATCTTCATGAGCGCTAATTCTTTCTTTTGAAGCTCTGAAGTTCATATGTTCTTCTTTTAAGTTCTTTTGAAATAATTGTCCTTGACATGAGGTAGTCAACATTTTTGTTGAATTGAATCTAGTCGGTCAAAACATGTCATTACTGTTGATAAGGGGATTTTTGTTTGAGTGGGTCGCACTACCTTTATTCTATACAATAAGGAACAAATGGGTGCCCCAGTTATAGTCTGATACTTGGAAGGTATTCCATAGTTACGAGGTAGTATTTGGTACAAGAACTTTCCATCTAGCTTTTCTTATACATTTTATAATAAGCAGGATAGTCGTGATTTTCATTCTTGTGAGTGACTATTCTTTATCATGACTTACTTTGAACATTGAAGATTAAGTAGCTAGAACGTCAGCTAGTTGATTATATTATTCAGGGACATAATGGAAAATGACTTCAAATTTTTTTTAGACATTTGTCTAATATGTATATATAAATTATCATCTTTATATCTCAGTTTTTCCATTCTTGATTTAGCTTATTGAGGATTACATTCAACTCTCATGTACTTTCAACATTTTCACTTTTCGATTCGTAGGCGACTAGAATATCCTTGGTACAAACTTCAAATTCCCTCACGTGATTGGTATATTCAAAGCACAATTAGAGAATGATAAAGGTAAAACAATTGGGGATTAACTTGGCGTTAATTCCATGCCCCAACATATCGAGGCACATCCAGATAGTGGACTTTATTTTTATCGTTCTCACATTCAGTGGAATTAATAGCATGATTGAGGTTATGTATGAGATCTTAGCAAACTTATTTATGAACTACTTCCAAATATGCATGGTACATATTTTCATGGTTAGAATAAGAGAAAGGCATATAATGTTGAGTAGGAAATGGTTAAATATATGAGGGGTAGAAAAGAAGAGAAAACAAAATGCATTTATTGATATTCATACTATTAAGGAAACAAAAGTGTGTCAATTCTACAGTAAAGTATCATAAAACTTTGGGCACATCAATGTAGTTCATACAAGATTTGACATTTTTTTTTAGATTGATGAATTTTTTCCATGACATCAAAGTAATAAGCGGTAATGATGAATGTTCAACATAGACGACCCAACTTCTAGAGGTTTACTTGTGGTGAAAAGCCAAGAAAGTATGGCCATGACTTGGAAGTAGGGGGTGGATGATGAAGATGAATCTCATCAGTATCAGGTTCAAATCTTGTGGACAAGTGACTTGAGGTAGAGTATAACCAAAAAGTAGACTAAAATGTGAAAATTGTCAGACTTATGAAATCAAGGGGTAAACATGAGTTCTTCGTGATACATTTTTTTTCATGAAGGATTATCATGATTTCAGGTATCAAGGATTTATATGATTTCCAAGCTTTTAGCCATAAGGTCTTTCAATTGATTTAAATCATCTTTGTATGCTCCAATTCATTCATGCTTTTAGTTCGGGAACATGTCTGGTAAGGGTGTCATGATACTCCTTTTTTGCTTTCTTTTTGAACTTTATTTTTATTTTTTTCATGAAGGAAAATGTTATGAGAATGTAAAAAAAAGAGAATAAAATGATTAATTAAAAAAAAATTTACTACCTCCTAATATGCAATGATTTTTAAAAATAAAAAAAAAACATGTAATAAAATGAAATAAAAAAGATGTAATATGCATGATTATGTGATGCAATATGATATAGAGGTAGGTAGTTTTTTTCTCTCAAATATGTTACCTACATGGTTATTTTCTTATTTGATGGTTCTATAGTCTTTAACGTGAACCTTCATCGTGGGTGGCTCTATAGTTCTAAATCGGTTCCTAGAGCACACAACTCAATTCTAAAATATTAAGCCAATTAATAGGTAAACTATTAAAATAGAAATATTTTAGAAAAGGTCAACTCTAGGTGAGACTTTCATGACAACCAAACAAGATATACATCCAGAAGATTATCATTACACAGTCTCTAACTTATCTTAGGTTGCACTCAGTCCGAGTATAGAGCCACTCATAAGTGTGTGAATCGCGTGTGTTAGTGTAGTGCTTAGATAAATAAATAAAATAAAACAATTAGCACAATTAGAACAAATTATCATAAATGCATGTAAATGACCAAAAATAAATAAAATCACAACAATTATATTCACAATAAATATATAACAAAGCAATTAAAACACATAAAAACAAGAGGGATAATATAAATATAAATATAAATAAATAAATAATTATATAGAATTAATTAGGTTGGACTTGACTCTCAAAAAATCCCTTGTAGAGTCATCAGTTGCCGCGTCCGGTTTGTCTGCGAAAAATGAGTCTCCACCAATTTTTTTTTTCTTAAAAAAAAAAATTAGATAAAACCTAAAATAAAGTTTGAACAAAAAAATGGATTCGGGAGTCGATTACCAGTAGGGAAAGTAATATTATCGTACATCATCCGTTAAAACAGTTACCATATAATTAATTGTATACAAATTATTTATTTATTTGAATATTTATTTTTGCCCCTAAAAGGAAAATAAATTATTTACATTAATAACAAAAAGAATTTTTTTTTTATTAATTTGGTTTAACAAGGAGAAAAACCTTGCTCCTACATATCCCCAGATGCAATAGAAAAATCAAAATACACGTAGTTCTTGGGTAGAAAATATTTATGTGTTGTCCGATTTTATTATTACTCAATTTTAATTATTTTATTATTATAATTATTATTATATATGTAAAAAAATATAATAATAATAATAATAATAATAATAATAATAATAATAATTATAACGAAAAAGAGGTGAGATGTATGTTCACATATTTTTTTTATTTGGTTTTAGAGTTAAGACAAATTAGTTCTTGTTAGAAAAAACAACAATAATGTGATGGTATGTGAACGAAAAAGATGGACGCGACGACGAAACAAAATATGCAGCATGTTAAAGAATTTTGCTCGTGCGTTGTCGGATCTGTTACCACACAAAGGTCACTGACGGCTAAGGGGTGAGTGATGCAGCACAGCGAGCGATGATGAATTTCCTCCGGCGGCGACGACTATTAATTCTAATCCTTAAAAAAAACTATTTATTGATCTAGTTTGTTGTTATGGTTTTTTGGGCTATTTGATAAACCATGATATGAGTTTTGTGTTATGTTACAATAGGGTGTAGTTTGTTTTACTTGGTGATTGGTTTATAAGCATCAAATATTTATATATTTTTTTAGTATTTGTGTTGCAAAACAATTTTAGGAACAGAGACAATAGATTAAAAAAATGTAAGCTTAGAAAAACTAAATTGCTATTTTTTAAAAAAAATTGAAGGAATAATAAAAAGAAAATAAGAGGAGGATAAGAATATTGATACCTTACTGCTCAATTGGTTTTGCTAGACTGACTTTATCAAAGTTCCAATTGTCTACTATTTCCTATTGTTGCCTCTTATTCTCTCTGTTTTTTTAATCGTGTTCTCTTTCTCTACTCTTGGTGTCGACTATTTATAGATTTTTTAGGTGTAGGTTACAAAAGACAAGAAAATAATTTGGATTGATTACCATTTTTATTACTATTCATCAATTTGTTTTCGGTTTCTTTTCATTCAAATGATCACCATTATCATGATTATTATTACCATCAATCCATTTCTTTTCAGTTTCTTTTCCTTTAATTGATCACCATTATACTGGTTTTTATTACCATAAATCCATTTCTTTTCCTTCAATTGATCACTATTATACTATTTTTTATTATTATCAATTTATTTCTTTTTGGTATCTTTTTATTCAACTATGTACTTTTTTTTATGTTTTAGAAAAGAGTGAATGTTTGAACAGGAATCAGATGCAAACAAGAACTAGAAACATCCATAATTATCTAAAGTTTATAGTCTAATTATTTATTTTTATTTATTATATATTTTCTAAAAAATGCGGACAAAATTAGGTGTCAACAACATGCATTGTGAATAAGCAAAAATTTGAAGTTTGCATTATTTGACACATTAAAAGTTGTTTTGCTCTGTCTGGCCTACATGGAGACGCACATAAATTTGAAGTTTGCGAGAAACTAATTTCTCGAAAGTTATTGGACAAAAAAAAAACTATTTTGGTCTGAAGAACTTGCATTGGAAACACAGAAATTTGAATGCAATAATTTGAATTTTGCGAGAAATAAGTGTCTTCGAAAATTATTTGACTTGGTCAAATTTGACCGTTGATACAAAAGGCTATATGTATGCATCTTTGTTTTCATTATCCTTGCACTTTATTTTCTCACTCTTTTTTCTATCATAATTTTTCATCTACATAAATCTTTTTGTTTACCTTTTTTTTTTGTCAATCTTCAACAAAAGTAACTCATCGGCTTCAGCTGCTCTCTTGCGATTGTTGTTCCCATTTCTAGAGTATTTTTCATCCACATTTAGCTAGCTAGTTTTTTAAATTTAATCTTTAACTTATTGTTAATTTAATTACTCATATAATATGCATGAATATATGTTACTGTAAAAAATGCATGAATAAATAGATTTTTTTACTGTAGAAAAAGTAGAGTTTTTTATTTTTACAATATGTGAATTAATTAGTAGAGTTAATATCGATAAAAAGAATTATTTTTGTTATATTTGTATTTACTAAATGTACATGAATATTTAATAAATATGATATATAGAGAGAGAGTTAATGTATGATAAAAGAATTAATTTTGTTATAACTTTTATTGATTATATATATGCATTAATATTGATAAAAAAATAATATGTTAATATATATATATATATATATACTAAATTGTTGTATTTCATTTTTTCTAATATTTACTTATATAACATTAAAAACAACAATTTTATAGAGATTAAAAAAAAATTATTTCTATTAATTATTTATTTTTAAATTATCTACTAAATGTTTTATCTTTCTATTCCCGCATGTCATGTCCATCATTTATTGCATTCATGCATTGTCTTTTTGAATCTTATAACTTTTTTTCGGAAATCGTATTTTTCTTTGATCACTACAGAGTTCTTCTTGGAGATTGTGTCTTGTAAAAACAGAGTTGCACCTAAGAGGAGGGTGAATTAGGTGATAGACAATTTTTGTGTTTTTAGAGTTTTGGAGATTGTTTAAGTGACTGTTTTAAGTTTGTTTAATCTTGCTGTGTTAGTGAATGAAAGCTGTAAATGACAGAAGGTAAAAACACACAGAGATTTATCCTGGTTCCCCTTACAACCAAGGGTACATCCAGTCCTCTTGCACCCCACAAGAGACTTTCCAATATCTGTTAGAATAAGTACAAGTCTAACCCTAAGACTTCAATTACAAATTCCTAACACTCTGCCTAAGATAGCACACCACTATCTTAGTTTACAACACTTGAAGAAAATACACCACTTTCTTCAAACAATAACTTTAATGATTTTTACAACAATGTTCTTAATTAAGAACAACAGGATATAACAGTTTGTGCAAGGATACCAATCCAAAATACTTTCAAGTACAATAGAGAACATTTCTCAATGATATGAAAATGTAGAGCATGTACTTGAAGTATGAAAATATAACTTTGAAAAGATCACAAAATATTTCAGAAAGTTGTTCAAAGTTCGTGGTAGGATTGATTAGTTTAAAACTGAAGTTTTGAAGTATTTATATTCCAAGGTAACACTTCAGATCAATGGCAATGATTCCCAAACGTTTTGATGAACTTATGCAATGTTTCAAAACTGAAAAGTTGCATTGTTTCGAAGTTGTATTCGAATACAATCTTAGTGTATTCGAATACACTTCTATAACGTTCTGTTTGTATTTGAAATTTGAATGTTGTAGTCGAATACAATATCTTGTAGTCGACTACAAGTACGGGATTTTTGCCACTGACTTGAGTTGTATTCGAATACACAAAGCTGTAGTCGAATACAAATGTTTAAAAATAGCTACTGACTTGAGTTGTATTCGATTACACAAAGTTGTAGTCGAATAAAAATGTTTAAAATTAGCTACTGACTTGCAATATGTATTCGACTACAACACTTCGTATTCGAATACAGATCTTCAGTTTTAGCTTCTGATTTATAGTCTGTATTCGACTACGGTACTTCGTATTCGAATATAGATTTCCAGTTTTGTAAAAACTTTATTTTCAAACAACGCAAATGTTATTAAATATTTTCATAAAATATTTTAATGCATATGCTATCAGAAGGTTCTCATAATATTGCACTTAAACTGTATTTTGATTTAATATCAAATGCTTTTACCTAAATGTAAATTTGAAAGATATGTTGCTTAAAATCCTTTTTCTTTTTTATCAATGATCTTTTTGTCTTCATAAAAAATGTAGATCTTTAATTTTCATTCTCCCCCTTTTTGATGATGACAAAAATCTTGTTGCTTTGATTTCAAACGTCTTGATTTCTCCCCCTAGATGTGTGCTTACTCCCCCTTGATAAATGTTTTTCTCCTTCTTAAGTGTTGGAGGATCTGTTCAACATAATTAGCAACAACAATATATATACACTTTTTCTCCCCCTTTTGACATTATCAAAAAGGAAGAGGGTATCACATAGCAAACAAGATATGCACAAATGTAACAAATAAACAGAGGCATCACATGATATCTGGAAGAAAACAACTTAATTAACCATGTTCAAAATTACAATTACAATTAAAATAAACTTAAGAGTTTGTAAAAACAGGGAAAATCAAACAGTAGCAGAAATAAATAACAAAAACTGCAAATAGCCAAATCTAATCATCTCAGTTTGGCGGAAGATGTTGATGGTCAATTTTTTCTGATAGGTCACTAAGTTCTTGATGAAAAAATGTATGTTGTGTATTGATGGTGTTTTCAAGATCTTGGAACTTGTGGTTGAAGGCAGCAGTCATGTTCTGAGTTTGATTACTGAAAGACTCATTCGAATGTTGGAATTGATCTGTGACAAAAGATTGAAGGAAGTTAAGTTTGTCCATGATCATTCTGTTTGTGATGATGTCTTCAGTATGTGTTATGTTGTCTGGTTCTGGTGCTTCTGCTGTTGCTGCTTCTGGTGCATTTTCTGGTGCTGCTTCTGGTGCATCTGCTGGGCCTATTGTTGGTTTTGCTTCTTCTACATTCTCATCTTGGGCAGTTGATGAACTTTGTCCAAGATCACCCTTATGAATATAAATTTGAAGTGATTCACTCCAAACTATTTTCATACTGGGCAAAACACTTAAGTCTAGCAGATTATCTTTGGTGGTCTGGTACAGCACCTCGCTTGAGAAATCAACCTTAAAATGATCCAGAATTCTTGTGACTTCTCTGGCGTAGGGTAAAGCTATAGAATCTTTTGAAGCATATAGAACTGAACGAACAAAGTATGCCCAATTTAAATCAGCACCTTCTATCATAAAAATCATAACTTGAAGTTCAAATTCAGAGATCTGTGAGTAGTTCCCTGCTTTTGGTATCAAAATGTAACTTAAGAAATAATGTAGTAATCTGTTGTCAACAGTCAAATTACCAACACCATATCTTTGTCTAGCTTACTCCGATCCAGACTGTGTGCGTTTTCTTTCCATAGTGTCTTTGTCAAAACGGCACAACGAAATATAAGCATCATATTTAGTAGTGTTTACCCATTCACACAGATGTCCTGGACACATCTTCTGACCTTCACTAGGTATGTGCAGAATTTCCCCAATAAGTTTAGTGTCTAAATTGATAACCTTTCCTTTAACTTTATACACTAATCTATTCCCATCCTTTTCTAGGTTACAGAAGAAAACTCTAACTAGGTCAGGATAAATGGGACCATTGTATCCAATAAATTCTTCCAATTTTTTAGCCTTCAGCAACTCAGGAAATTTAAACTTAGAAAAGGAGTCAAGCGTACCAATTTTGGGGGTTACCAGCTTTTTGTCAGAGAAGTGTGTTCTGAATCTGT
Source organism: Cicer cuneatum (assembly GCA_037974295.1). Lineage (NCBI taxonomy): Eukaryota > Viridiplantae > Streptophyta > Magnoliopsida > Fabales > Fabaceae > Cicer > Cicer cuneatum. Next base: position 30,982,057 of record JBBPBO010001985.1, on the reverse strand, counting down.
CCAGTTCTTCTGGGGAATGAAGTAATCTGGATAGGTCAGCCATGTTGTCGTTTCTTCGTTTCTTTGAAGGACCCACAGAAGCAACCTTGGTTCTTGGTCCTCTTTTGCGTGCATCCATTTTTGAGAAGATGAAGTTTACGGTGTTTTGGGGAATTTAGGGTTTTGATTTCACAATAATCTCATATGCAATGGATGATGAGGGGAAGGTTTAGATATGACTGTATAAAGGTTTAGGGATAAGTTTGGATGAAGATTTTGAAGAGAAGAAATCAGAGACTTTGATTGTAATCGGCTACCAGTTTTTGTATTCGTAACCTAAAACTGTTAACAATCCCTTTTATATATAAAAAAAATTCGAATTTGTATTCGACTACAGACTTGGTGTATTCGAATACAGATTTTTCTGGGAACGTGTATTCGACTACAACCTGTCTGTATTTGAATACGACAGTAAAAATTTTGTTTAAAGTGAAATTTTTAACAATAAATAGACCAAAAAAAATATTTTAAACATGTAGCAAAACATACATAGATGTCAAAGAATCAAATATCAAGTAAAAGAAGATGAAAATTTTAAAATTAAAACTGCTATGACTTACAAAGCTTTCAAACCTTTTTGAGATCATTCTCATTTAGAATGCTTAGTTCCTTCTGGATATTGTAGAATGAATCTTTAGGTAATGGCTTTGTAAACATATCTGTTATATGAGTACCACATTTTTTGAGGTTCTTGTGTGTATTCCTACAAAACAAGTTTATAGTTTTATTTGGTACCCAGAGTGCTTTGGGTCCTTGAATGTTAGTACCTTTCTTGACCCACACATAATGCCCTTGTGGAACACCAATGTTCCTAAAGTAACAAGCATTAGGTGTGTGACCATTAAGACCACAATAAAGACATTTTGGACTTGTTTTAGGAAAGCAAGGTTTCTTTTGAATAATATTTTTCTTAGAACAAAGATGATTCTTTTGAACAGCGATTACTTTCTTATTTTTAGATTGGTTACTTGCTTTTACAAAGATAGTTTTACCAATACTTGGTTTATCAAATTTTGAGTGACCAAGTCCACTTTTGTCATTTGAATATCTCTGCATGCTAAGTATATTTTCCAATCCCAATTGTCCCTTTTCGTACCTTTCTATAACTCTATTCATTTGGACAATTTTAAAAGAAAGTGAATCACATTTAATGCATGTAGAAATCTGTTTTTGTTTTTCAGAATTTTGTTCCATAGTGTCAATCTTTTCATTTAGGGATAAAATCTGTTTCTTTTGATTTGACACTACTTTGTACAGATTTTTACATTCATTAAGTAGTTCTTTAATGGCTTGTTGTGCATCATTATCTTCAACACAAGAATCATCATTATCATAATAAATAGTATTACTACTAACCTCTTCTTCATTATCAGAATGATGAGATGCCATCAAAGCAACATTAGCGCATTCGTCATTATCTGAATTTGATGAAGAACTTACTTCATTATCTTCCCACGCTATGTATGCCTTTTTGAGCTTCTTCCTTCTGTTAGCATTTTTCTTGATAAGGTTAGGACATTCTGCTTACATATGTCCTTCTTTCCCACATTCAAAGCAAGTGACATTCTGATTTGTAGTGAAGACATCTTTCTTCATGAAGGTTTTCTTCTTTTTAAATTTTCGTTTTGAAGAAACTTACCGAACTTTTTAACCAGGGAAGTGATGTTTTCATCTTCATCTGAATCTTCTTTATTTATCATTTCTTTTGATTCTATTTTCAAGGCTATATTCTTTGTTTTCTTTTCTGAATTCTCATTCTTTTCCAATCTTTCTAATTCTATTTCATGTTCTTGTAACTTTCCAAAAAGTGCTGAGAGTGACATTTTTGACAAACTTTTCTTTTCAGAAATTGCTGTCACTTTGGGTTGCCATGCTCTGGTCAATGATCTAAGAACCTTTAGGTTCAATTCATCATTAGTAAAGTTTTTGCCAAGTGCTGTTAAGTGATTTGTTAGGTGAGAAAAACGTTTCTGCATGTCCAGGATTGCTTCTCCTGGTTGCATTCTAAACATTTCGTATTCTTGAGATAAAGTGTTCAGTTTTGAACGTTTTACCTCAATTGTTCCTTCATGGGTTACTTCCAGAGTATCCTATATCTCTTTTGCTGTTTTGCAGTGGGATATGCGAAAGAATTCATCCATACCCAATGCTGATTGTAACATATTTTTTGCTTTCTTATCAAACAGTACTTTTCTCTTTTCATCATCTATCCATGAGGCTTTTATTTTTATTTCCTCTTTATTGTTGATAACTGTTGTTGGAACATATGGACCGTTTTCTACTGCCTCCCATATGTCATCTCCTTGAGCCTCAAGGTATGCTTGCATACGTATTTTCCAGAAATCATAATGTTCACCGACAAAGTAAGGTGGTTTGTTACTGCTACCACCATCTCTAAAAACAGGTTGTGCGGAAGCCATGAATCTAGAAGCAAATTACAAAAAAACCTGCTTTGATACCAATTGTAAGAACAGAGTTGCACCTAAGAGGGGGGTGCATTAGGTGATAGACAATTTTTGTGTTTTTAGAGTTTTGGAGATTGTTTAAGTGATAGTTTTAAGTTTGTATAATCTTGCTGTGTTAGTGAATGAAAGCTGTAAATGACAGAAGGTAAAAACACACAGAGATTTATCCTGGCTCCCCTTACAACCAAGGGTACATCCAGTCCTCTTGCACCCCACAAGAGATTTTCCAATATCTGTTAGAATAAGTACAAGTCTAACCCTAAGACTTCAATTACAAATTCCTAACACTCTGCCTAAGATAGCACACCACTATCTTAGTTTACAACACTTGAAGAAAATACACCACTTTCTTCAAACAATAACTTTAATGATTTTTACAACAATGTTCTTAATTAAGAACAACAGGATATAACAGTTTGTGCAAGGATACCAATCCAAAATACTTTCAAGTACAATAGAGAACCTTTCTCAATGATATGAAAATGTAGAGCATGTACTTGAAGTATGAAAATATAACTTTGAAAAGATCACAAAATATTTCAGAAAGTTGTTCAAAGTTCGTGGTAGGATTGATTAGTTTAAAACTGAAGTTTTGAAGTATTTATATTCCAAGGTAACACTTCAGATCAATGGCAATGATTCCCAAACGTTTTGATGAACTTGTGCAATGTTTCAAAACTGAAAAGTTGCATTGTTTCGAAGTTGTATTCGAATACAATCTTAGTGTATTCGAATACACTTCTATAACGTTCTGTTTGTATTTGAAATTTGAATGTTGTAGTCGAATACAATATCTTGTAGTCGACTACAAGTACGGGATTTTTGCCACTGACTTGAGTTGTATTCGAATACACAAAGCTGTAGTCGAATACAAATGTTTAAAAATAGCTACTGACTTGAGTTGTATTCGATTACACAAAGTTGTAGTCGAATAAAAATGTTTAAAATTAACTACTGACTTGCAATCTGTATTCGACTACAACACTTCGTATTCGAATACAGATCTTCAGTTTTAGCTTCTGATTTATAGTCTGTATTTGACAGATCTTCAGTTTTAGCTTCTGATTTATAGTCTGTATTCGACTACGGTACTTCGTATTCGAATATAGATTTCCAGTTTTGTAAAACCTTTATTTTCAAACAATGCAAATGTTATTAAATATTTTCATAAAATATTTTAATGCATAAGCTATCAGAAGGTTCTCATAATATTGTACTTAAACTGTATTTTGATTTAATATCAAATGCTTTTACCTAAATATAAATTTGAAAGATAAGTTGCTTAAAATCCTTTTTCTTTTTGATCAATGATCTTTTTGTTTTCATCAAAAATGTAGATCTTTAATTTTCATGTCTTATCTTTATTTTTTGTTTTATGTGTTGTGATCGATCTTTCATAATTAATTGTTAGCGTGTTACTTTCGCCTTGTAAGAGTTTAGTACATATGGTTTGAGTTGAGTCTTTTATTGGTATTTTGGTTCCATAATGGTTTGATAGATTAGTGCCTATGCCCAGGGATATTAAACTTTTGATTTTTTTGTTGCTTTTTATGGGAAATGAGGCAACTCAACCAAGTTATCAAGTCAAATAAACTTCAAGCAACCCATGGAGATTGTGATATTTGGTTATTTCTTGGACTACACGTTCCACCTTTCCAATTCCTTCCTATGTTCCTCGCTTCCATATATATGAAATGCTTCATTATGATGAAATTGCTAAATCAGTTTGATGATTGAGATATCATATCGCGAATTTCTCGTTTTCCTTTTCAGTTATTTTCTCTTCATAATTCTGATGGATTGAGATATCATATCATTTACAGATTGGAGCTATATTTTTCCTTTATTTTGGAAATAAAAACATTTTAGTTTATATATTTAACTCAAATGTTACATTCTTTTAGTGACATGCAGCCATACAGGGCAGATTCATTCATGAAGTAATGGGGTTCTTGTTTCCATAAGGTTTTTTATTAGTACTGTGTGTAGATGGTTTTGCATTTAAATAATGATGTTGACTCTATTGATTAATTTATAGCATCAAGTAGAATTTTGATTTGTTCAATTTTGTGACTTGTTTCATTTCGATATGCAGGATAAGATTAAGGAGTCTTGACTATGTAATTTGGGTTATTTCTTGTTGGCAATAACAATGTTGATGCCATTTATTATTATTTATTTTTTTCTTAAATGCACTTTTGATCTTCTTATTTTGTCCATAATTAATATTTAGTCTCTCATTTTTAAAATCAGTTTTTTGTCCTCTTATTAATAATTATTGGAATTTTTTTATCCTCGCAATTTTTTATAATGTAACACTCTCACTAATGATGTGACATCAAGTTGGATGTTGAATAAATATTTTTTATATTATTATTGAAATTAATTTATTTTATTTATATATTAAAATATTTAAAATTAAAATTTATAAAAAAAGTATTTGTAAATTATTTATTATATTTAATTTTTTAATAATTTAAAATTATAAACTATTCATCTAAAATATTTAAAATTTTATTAACTTTATTTTAAGTATTTTAATATTTAATTTATTACACATTTAATATTATAAAATATTTATTTTATTTATAGATTAAAATATTAAAATTAAATTTATTTTATTTTATTTATAAATTTAAATATTTAAAATTTAAAATATTTAAGATTTATTTATTTTATCCAACAATAATTTAAAATTTTAAAATATTTATATAAAATATTTAAAATTTATTTATTTTATTTTAAATATATATATTGTTAAGACAAAATCTCAATTAATTGTTTTGATGTAAAGAAACAAAGATTAATTAAAGACTCTAATTATGATTCTCAATAATGTGTTATTTAACATGTACTTTTGAGTGTGATAATCCAAGATAGGTACTAAGCAAAAGCAAACAAAATCAATTTAAGGAAAAAGCAAAAACTGAACTGCTAGAAACCAAGAACGTTCTTGACATTTTTCTAGAAAACCAAGAACGTTCTCTATGATTTTCATTTCATCCAGAAACATCAAGTCAGTTTTTAATTCAAGAAAAGATCTCGCAATATTGAATGAATTTCCGGTACATCTACAAGGAATGTACAACTCTCATATTAGCAAAAGAAGTACTTCAAAAGATCAAAGGAGAAAAGACATGACTCAAGACAAAATGATAGAATCATTCGAGATCCATTATTCTCCAGCATCTGTGATACATACCAAGAACGTTCTTAAAACTGAAATTTCAGCATGACTTTAAGACATAAATTCTCGTGATACAAAGACCCTCAAACACTGTAGCAATCAAATGATAGAGAATACATCAAATCAGAAAGTCGTGAAGTCAAAAAGAAGAAAGCTTCAGTCAAAAGTCTTACTTTGAAGGCTGATTATTTTAATCTAACCCTTGACCAAGGAAACCTCTCCAAAAGTCATATTAAGCTGTCATGGACATCCTCAAAAGTCTATAAAAAGGAACTCCATAGCTTAACGAAAATCAAGACATTCAAGTGCAAAGAAAAATCATCAATCACTCATATTCATACTTGAAAGTCTCACAAAAGAAATTAGTAACATTCATTCACTAATTCATAATCCTTAGCTTATTGAAATCTCTTGTAAAGAATCTAAACCTCAAACAAGTGTTGACATTAATCAGATTCGGCCAAACACATTAAATCATTATTGTGTAAACTCAAGAATATAAGAGTTGTTTATAGCTTGAGTGATTTGTTTAGAAAATCCTTTTAAGGTTAAAAGGTGAAGTGTAAAATCCTATCAAGATTGATAGGTGACCTAATTGAACTCCTTTCTGAGTGGAAACGATTGTAGTTTGTAACATATCAAGGTTGATCTGAGCTAGGTGGTGTAAAACTAATAAGGTTCTTTGTTTTGAACACTTAGTGGAAAATCTCGCGGTTGTGAGGACTTGACGTAGCCCGGGTTGGGTGAACTAGGATATATCGTTGTGTGATATCTCTTCCCTATCTCAATTTTCTTTCAGTTTTTAATTTATTGAAGTTAAATAGACAAATCGATTAATGTTCTTATCTAACCAAGAACGTTCTCCGTTTCCTATTTCTAGAACCAAGAATGTTCTCCGTTTTCTGTTTTCACAACCAATATCAATCTGTTTTTAACTAACCAAGTACGTTCTCCATTTTCTATTTCCAGAACCAAGAACGTTCTTTGTTTTCTGTTTTCTCAACCAAGATTAATCTTGAGTTATTTTCTTAAATTTTTAACAGGAAATTTTTAAATAGTAACTTTACAATTCAAACCCCATTCCTTGTAAAGTGACATTTCTACTTCATATATATATATATATATATAATTAATGTTTTTACTAATTTGAAATTAGACAAGTCTATAACCATATATAATTTCTATGTAAGAATCTAGAAGTACTTTAATTGTAGAAAAATGTGGAAAGTTTCTGGAAGAGGATATTAATTAGGAAACTCCTAGAAATGTGTCTAGAGTTATCTATTTGTACCTATAAATATCCCATTGTACTTGACATTAAGCATCAAACAAATTATGAGTTTTCTATTAGAAATGCTTTCGTTTCTCTAACAAAGTGGTATCTAGAGTTTGGATTGTCTAAAGTTAGAAGGAAGTTTTGGCAAAGACAAGGAAGAAGGATCAACAAGCTCTTACTCTCATTCATCAATATTTGGATGATTCAATGTTTGATAAGGTTGTTGATGCTACAAATTCAAAGGAAGCTTGCAAGATTTTGGAGAATTCACTCTAAGGCATTGACAAAGTGAAGAAGATAAGACTTCAATCTTTAAGGGGAGATTTGGAAGTTTTGAAGATGAATGATTACGAATCAATTTCAGATTATTACTCAAGGGTGAAGAAAATTGTTAATTAAATGAAGAGATATGGAGACAAGATAGAAGATGTTTGTGTAGCGGAGAAAATTCTTCGTTCCTTGACTCACAATTTTGATTATGTGGTGTGTGTTATTGAGGAATCAAAAAATCTGGACTCAATATCTATCGAGGAATAGAAGATTCTTTGCAAGCTCGAGAAGAAACAATGAAGAAAAGGCAAGAAGAGTCATGAGAGCAAGTTCTCAAGATCAAAGCTTCGTTGAAGGATGATTGAGGATTCAATAGTCAAAACAAACGTGGAAGAGGACACAAACATGGTCGTGGCTACAACGGTGAATCAAACTACTAAGAAAGAAGTCACTCATCGCCAATAATTCGTCGAAGAGGAAGATGTTATGTCTATTATGAAAGTGAAAGGATGTATTAAAAATCTAAAGTTCAATGCTATAACTATCATGAATTTGGCCTTTTTTCTTGGGAATGTCGTAATGCTCCTAACCAAGAGGAAGAAGATGTTAATCTTGTTGACGAAGATAAAGAGTCAACTTGTTGTTAACACTCAAGAAAGAATAGAGAGATGCTAATAGTTCATGGTACTTGAACAATGCTGCAAGTAACCATATGGGTGGATGCAAAGAGAAATTTATGGAGCTTAATTAAAACATTAATGGAAATGTTTCCTTTGGAGACTCATCAAAAGTGAAAATTGAAGGGAAAAGTAAGACTCTAATATCTTATAAACATAGGAGCCATAAGTTGATTAGTGATGTATACTATGTGCCTAAATTAAAAAGTAATATTTTGAGTTTGGGCCAACTTCTTGAAAAAGGATATGAAATTCTCATGAAAAATGAACATCTTTGGCTTAGAGATCAAAATAACAATTTAATTGCTAAGGTTCTTATGTCAAAAAATAGAATGTTTATCTTGAACCTAAGAACTATTGAAGCAAAATGTTTGAAGATGAGTATCCAAGATGAAGCATGGCGTTGGCATATAAGGTATGACCACTTGAACTTTGGTGCACTTAAAACTATAGGAGAAAAGAATATGGTGAAAGTGATGCCCTCAGTCAATCATCCAAATCAATTGTGTGAAGGTTGTCTTCTTGGCAAGCAAGCTAGAAAAAGTTTCCATAAAGAAGCCACACCAAGAGAAACTAAGCCACTACAACTTGTGCATACCGACTTGTGAAGGCCAATCAATCCATTTGCATTTGGTAAGAGTAAATATTTCATTCTCTTTATCAAAAGATTTTGTTGCTTTCAAGAACTTCAAAGCTCTTGTAGAGAAGGAGAGCGTTCATAAAATCAAAGATTTGAGATCTAATCGAGGAGGTGAATTCATTTCGAAGGAGTTTAATGAATTTTGTGCAACTCATGGAATTCGCCGTCCGTTGACAGTTCCAAGATCTCCCAACATAATGGAGTAGCCGAGAGAAAGAATATAACAGTAACGCCCCGAATTTTTTATCCAAAGCATTACTTAAAAATACTTATTGCTTAGAAAAATCATGACCATTTTTTTGAGTAAGAATAAATAACTACTATTCATTTAAATAATTAGTAAACCATAATCCCCACAATAATATACATAATAATTTATATCATATTTTTACTAAAATTCGCAGCGAAAAAAATAAAAACTCCTCCAAAAGAAAAGAAACTTTAATGAGTTATTAAGATATTACATTTCTCAAAATACAAATGGAATACTTCAGACTTTTACCTCCTATAAAACAATGGAATCTCAATAAACTTGATTTAACTATAATTTCTTAATTTAGTTCCAAAAACTTAGTAGTACTTGCATGACTTTCATACAAAAGTCGTTTCTAATTAAATAAGTAAAATACAACTTATAACTCATATTCCCAATATTACCTAAGAAAGCGGGGCTTCTCCCAAACTTTGAAATTCAAGACTCATTAACTTGTAATAACTGCGATCTCGCAAATGTAGGGCCCAACCAGTCAAACACAAACAACGACAGAGGTGAGTTTTAAAATCATGTTGAAAGTATAACATAAGTAAGAAGAACGTGCAAATAATCAACACAGAGTCGTATCAACCACATCACAATATATCAAAACATTCGAGGAAATAATTATATTATAGAGTCAAAATCATTTAAGGAAAATCAATATCTCATTATAACATCAAATCATCTAAAAAAATTTATTATCACATTAGATACACATTGACCACAATAAAACAATCAAAAGATGGTGCAGTGCTATGCATGCTCCTGATAACTATATGATCCAGATATAATACATGTCACTAAAACAACTTCCACATAGAAAAATCACTCATACCAATGAGAAAAATAAACCTACCACAAAGGAAACTTCCACGAATATGCATATGTCATGATATGATGGTGCATTATCAAATTAAAATATTCTCACACAGTTCACTAAGATGCATATGCCATGACATGATGATGTATATCAAAATCAAACATTCTCACACATCCCACTAAGATTAGGTCAAATGATCCAAAAATAACTTATACGAAATCATCACCTTGTTCAAATATCACTAAGATCATACATCAAAGGTTCTTATCATGAAAATCAAATATTCAGAAACAACCATCATTAAATCAAAGCTTTCACCTGACATATCATGAAGATCATATATTCATAAGCAACTATCACAAAGATAAAAGCTTCCACTACACATATCAATAAATCATATATTCATAAAAGTATCATAAAAATCAAAACTTTAACCAGTTACATCATAAAAGTTTAAACTTTCATCACATACATATAGAAATTTAAATCTTCATCATATACCACTCATAAATTCAAATTTTATCACATATATCATAAATAAGATTTTTAACACATTAAAAATAAAAACTTAAACTTTATTCACATATACCACACAATTGTAGAATTTAAATCAGACAACACCTTATAAAAGTTTCTAATCCATATTTTAATCCTACAAGCCCTAATTAGTAATGTTAATTCAATTATTACTAAATAAGGGCTACCGCCGTGCGTAGCGAGCCCCAAATGAATTGTTGGGAAATACAGTTTTCCCGTTCATATCACATTATAATATACTCATGAAATCAAACGATCTCTCGCCCCTTACCTTATTTCGACGCTTTCAAACATGACTACAAGTCCGCAAGAAAAAAACCTTTGTTCTTTGACTCTTTGTCCTTCAATTGATCTAACTCAACATTTTATGGGTAAACGTCAAAATAAATTATGAAAACACACTCTAAAAAGGTCAATTTCGATATTGAATCAAGTAAACTTACCCTAAATCGAAAAATAATCAAGGGATAATATAGTCACCATTCACGCGATCGTTTTGGCATTGATTTCACTCAAATCGGACTTACGATGAAGAAGAACAGTGCAAAATAATGAATTCTATAAATGGAGAAGTCATAAATTTTAGAGAGAAATTAGGATGGTTAAAAAATATGAGAAACTATGTTTAATTGACTAGCTAAATGAATGAAACAACATATTGAAATTTGGACAAAAACGGAAAAAGTTTTCTAGATAGTGATTGATGACCGGTATCTATTTTCTTCTTTTTTTATTCTCTTAATGGGATGTCATGCGTTTCTATTGTATGTCGCTCCCTCTCTTTCTCATACATTCCCTTCTTTTTATTTTTCAGACAATTTTTATGTATTTATTTAATTAGGTTTTAATCTTGCATATGGGTCAACCTCATAAAACACATTCTACTTTTTTTTTTAAAAATAATACCAAAAATTATCAAAACTAATTTTTTAACACTTCTTTAAACACGATTTCAATACTAAAACATTACAAGTATTTTATAAAATAAAGTAATTAACCTTTTAAAAATATATCAGTAACAACTAAAATCCTCATACTCATAACTATTACCACAATTATTAAATTATTAATTCTAAAGATACTTACATTAAAATACTACCATTTTTAAAGAGAAATAAAATATAGAATAAATAAATATAATATCAACAATTTACATTAATTACTAAATCACAGTAAATAAGTATGAAATCATCATAATATAGAAACTATATAAAAATAAAGGAAATCAATATCAATGTTACTAATATATCAAAATAATTATTTATAAAATAAATAATTAAAATAAGATATATATAAAAATAATTAAATATAATGAAGTGCACTTTTAACATTAGTCAACACACAAAAAAGTATCACATTAATTACGAACGCACATGTAGACATAAAATAACCTAAAATTTTATTCTTTAAAATATTACACTAAAATACTATTTTTTTAGAAAAATATATAAAATAATAAAATATAATATTTGTTATTGATATTACTCATTTAATCCAATATGGATAAAACTAGCAGATCTTGGGGAGCACCCATATAACGATAATTAATCACATCATTTATCAATATATATTCTAAAATAATTTTAAAATCAAATTAATTATTTAAGATCATATTTCATTAATAAAATAGTTTATTATAAAATTTGTAATATTACAAGAACTATTTTGAACATGGCAACATGCATGATAAAATCCAAAAGGTTGCCAAACGAGTTTTGGGCTGAAGCAGTTTCTTGTGCGGTTTATTTGGCAAATCGTTCTTCGACTTCAAATGTCAAAGACCAAACCCCTTTTAAAAGCATGGAATGGAAGGACGTCTAGTGTTAATCATTTGCGTGTCTTTGAGAGCATAGCATATGCATATGTGCCACAACAAGAAAGATCCAAGCTTGATGATCGAAGCATCAAGCATGTCTTTGTTGGCTATGATCCACATTCTAAAGGTTACAAGTTGTACAACCCATGCAACAATAAGGTAGTGGGGAGTCGTGATGTTGAATTTGATGAAGATGCTACATGGAATTAGGAGGGTCAAGAAGAAACAAACTATAATTTCCTTCCATATTTTGAAGAAGATCAAGAGACCACAATACCAGTTCAAGATGCAACTCCACCTTCTTCACCTCTTCATTCACCTACTTCTCTAGATGAACGTTCAAGCGAAAGACCAAGTAAGATAAAAGATATAGAAGACATTTATGAAAGGTCAACTGTAGTTATTCTTGACCTTGAAGAGTTGTATTGTCTCTTAGCGGATAATGAGCCATAAAATTATGGTGAAGCAGTGAAAGATAAAAGGTGGAGACAAGCCATGGATGAGGAGATCAAATCAATTGTGAAAAACAACACTTGGGAATCAGTAACTTTTCCAAAAAGCCATGAAGCAATTGGATTCAAATGGGTGTACAAGGCTAAAAAGAATGTTAATGGAAAGATTGAAAAATACAAAGCAAGACTTGTTGCCAAAGGCTACAAACAAAAACAGAGTTGACTATGAAGAAGTTTTTGCACCAATTGCTCGCATGGACACTATCATTTGCTAATCTCTGTAGCATATCAAAATAAGTGGAAACTTTATCGACTTGATGTAAAATCGGCATTTCTAAATGGCTATATTGAAGAATAGATTTATGTTGAGCAACCAATGGGGTACACGATTAAAGGATATAAAGATAAAGTTTTGAGATTGAGGAGAGCGTTGTATGGATTAAAGCAAACACCAATAGCATGGAATAGTCTTCCAAGACAACGGGTTTGCTCGTTGTCTTAATGAATATGCTCTTTATGTCAATGTATGTGATAATGGAGATATTTTGATTACTTGTCTTTAGGTGGATGATATTATATTCACTGGAAACAATCCAAGTTTATTTGAAGAGTTCAAAAAAGCCACGACACTTGAGTTCGAGATGACTGATGTTGGGCTCATGTCATACTACTTAGGCCTAGAAGTAAAGCAATTGGAAGAAGGTATATATATTTCTCAAGAAAACTATGCAAAGGAAGTTTTGAAGAAATTTAAAATGTTTCATTGCAATCCGGTGAACACACTAATGAAGAGCGAATTGAGTTGTCAAAGTTGGAAGATGGACAAAAGGAAGACCCTTCTTTTTTCAAAAGCCTCGTTGGAAGCCTAAGATACTTAACATGTACAATGTCTGATATTCTATATGCGGTTGGAGTAGTGAGTCGTTTCATGGAAGCTCTTACTACTACACATATGAAAGTTACTTAAAGGATACTTCGGTACCTTAAATGTAAGCTTGATTATGGACTATTTTACTCTTCTTCTAATGATTTTAAACTCTTTAGAATCTGTGATAGCGGCTTCGCGGGAGATATTGATGATAGAAAAAGTACTAGTGGCTTTATATTTTCCATGGGGGGATTGTGCTTTTTCGTGGAGCTCAAAAAAGCAACCTATTGTCACACTTTCAACATGTGAGTCAGAGTATGTGGCAGCAACATCTTGCACTTGTCATGCTATTTGGCTAAGGAGATTATTGAAGGAACTTCATATGCCACAAAAGGAAGCTACTGATACTTGTATAGACAACAAGTCTGCATAAGCACTTGCAATGAATCCAGTGTTTAATGATCGCAGCAAAGCACATAAACACAAGGTACCCTTTCATTAGAGAATGCATTGTCAAGAAAGAAGTTGATCTTAAATATATGAAGACTCAAGATCAAGTTGCAGATATTTTTACAAAGCTGTTAAAATTTGAAGACTTTCAAAGGCTAAGAGCAAGACTTGGAATGAAGAAGAAAATTTCAAATTAAGGGGGAGCTATGTTATTACTAATTTGAAATTAGATAAGTTTAGAACTATATAGAATTTCTATGTAAGAATCTAGAAGTGCTTTAATTATAGAAAAATGTGAGAAACATCTAGAAGTGGGCATTAATTAGGAAGCTTCTAGAAACGTGTCTAGAGTTATCCATTTGTACCTATAAATATTTCCTTGTACTTGACATTAAATATCAAGCAAATTATGAGTTTTCTATTAGAAATACTTTCCTTTCTCTAACAATTACAACAATAATGACATACAAATTATTTTATTCAAATCATTTAAGTGCCACATAATAAAAAATAGCGGAGACCAAAATAATTTCCAAGAATTTGTTAGTAGGGAACCAAGAAAATGATTTTAGAAATGGGAAGACTTAAAATTCATTTTCGACAAAATAGAGAGACCAAAATTACATTTAAGTCTTTATTTTTTCATTGATGTAATGCAATCAATTAGGACCATTTAATATTTCATTTGTGATTTATGAAAGATTTTGATACTTTGGTTGCCTTGATCATTTCTTTATTGCAGATATATTTTAATTTTTTAGATTTAATTTTAGTAACTTTTATTTGAAATGTTTGTATGTAGTCAACTCTTTAGGGAAATTATATAGACTTACAACTGAAACTATTATATTTTAAAAAGCTAAAGAGGTGTGCAAAATCATCACAAATAGAGAAGACATCTTAATCATCATTTGTAGTATCTCAATAATTCATTGAAAGAAAAATAATAAAAGAATATATTTAGAAAACTATATTAATACAAAAAAAAAACAATCATTTAAACGATGATCATTTATCTTATTAAAGAACTTTTGTATTATTCCAAAAGTATTTTAGAATTTAATTCAACTTATATTATTAATACCATTTTGGTTAAATCAAAGTTTTTTTAGTTACTGAACTTTAATTTAATAAAGACTGGTTCCACGTTACATAATCAATTGAATTGAATAATTTATTTTTAAGTTTTAAAATATACACGTCAATTCAATTAATTGTACAACGTTGAACTTTTATTTTCTATTGAACAAGCAACGGTAATAAGTTTGAGTACTACTAACGTTGAAAGTTTTATATGCTTAAATATCTATTGCATATATCCGAGAGGTTTTCGGATGGTAGAATATATATAACTATAAACATTTTTTAAAAATATATTATATTACCAAGCTTGCACTGATTTTCAGAAAAATTATTTTTCATGGATCTAATTATTATAATTTTCTATTGTCTGATATCTTAGTGTCGTCTAAGAGTCTGTTGAATCGCGTGTTCATTATTTGTGTTTGTGATAATATTTATTTAACCGTTGAGTGTGTGGTCAAAGTTTGATTGTATTCGTGGTCAAAACCTTGCTACAGTTAGAGTTGACTAGTTGGACCGTACAAACAACCCAATAGCAATGGACTTCTAATTGGTGACCCTTCAAAAATTTTATTTTTTATAATATAAATATAATAAAATTAGATGATGTTGGGTTAAATATATCTTTAATTTTTATAAAATTACGACATTTTAAGTTTTGTCCTAAAAAAATTTATTCACTTCTAATTTCTATTATAATTTTATAGGAATTAAAAATATTATTTTTAAAAATAAAAATCAAAAACCAAAATAAAAATTAAAAGAGAATAAAAAAAATTGAGACTAAAAAGTTGATATTTTTTTTACAGGAACTGAAATAAAATTTTATAGAAATTAAAATTTATTTTATCTCTTTTTTTAATTATTGAAATTACATTTTTTATTAAAAGTCTAATTTTTAAAATTGGAATAGAGTTTTAAAATGATATTGGCTACGGTCAACAAATATTACAACAAATTCAGTGAAATAAAATAATGATGAAGTGAAAAACAGTGCAATACCAAAAATTACAATCTAAGTGAATATTAATTAAGAACACAAACGCTTTTCCTAAGCAAATCTAACTTAATACAAACCAAACTAGGAAGGAAAGTTCTATTTGAAAGAAAAAAAACATATGCAATAAAAGGAGGCATTGAATTTCATCAAA
This sequence comes from Cicer cuneatum, assembly GCA_037974295.1. Taxonomy (NCBI): domain Eukaryota; kingdom Viridiplantae; phylum Streptophyta; class Magnoliopsida; order Fabales; family Fabaceae; genus Cicer; species Cicer cuneatum. The sequence goes on along the minus strand of JBBPBO010001985.1, from coordinate 30,966,070 downwards.
CAAATCTCTAACTGGATTAATCATAATTTGTTAATTTGTCAGCACAAGAAATGTCTTTCTTAAAATATGAGAACAGAAGACAAACCTCATTTGACTAGTTGATGCAATTAGATCATCTATTTTGAAGTTTTCAAAGAATAATAGCATTATTTTTTAACACGAAAACAACTGGAGAAGAACCACGTTCAAGCCGCAAACTATGTTAACCTTTTTTAAAAGCATATTCTATAGCATTGATGGCACCGATAACTTCAGCATAAAGTCTGATACGGATACATGCTTCAATTTTACAATTCCATTAATTATTGACTCCAATTTACATGATGGAGGGTAAATTTTTTTATAGTTATTAAAGTCTTAAAAAAGAAAACTCTGAAAGTTAAAAAGTTTTTGTAGGTTTAGTGGGACCTATAAAACATTTTTTTCAAATTTATATTTCTATTTTTTTTTTTAAATTTCAACAAATGTTTTTTGATTTTTTCTTCAAAATTCTCCGATAAAAAATGATTTACAAATTTTTTTATTTTTTTCTCAAATTTTTTTATTCCGAAAAAAATAATTATTTGATTTTTCTTACAATTTCCAAAAAAAATAATTCGAATTTTTTCAAAAAAAAGAAATTTATATTTTTTTGATATTTTTTTAAAAAAAATTCTAAACTAGCAAAATATTAGGCGCATGACTCCTCTTACTTAGACCTCCAAAAGCAATAAAATACACAGCGGAATTTTAAAAAATTATTTCAATATGAGATCTAATATTAAAGAGTTTAATTGAAAAAAAAAATTTAAGAGGAATTTTGAACTTTAATCCTTAATTGACAGTTTTAGTATCGGTATTACATTCAATCACAAAACAACGAAGATTTACCGCACTATAGTATCTGAAAAATCCCACAAGACTAGGACAAACTACACTATTTGTATTACACTACATATATATATTACTACTAAAACTATTATTAGTCAAATAATCTATTAATAAAATAAAAAGATAAAATGTTTCTTATTAGCAATAGTTAATGCCATTGAAAGTTTCTCTACATATATATTTGTTGTTTTTGAGTTTGAAAAAACAGTTTAAAAATCACAATTTGTGTCATCGAAGATATTACTGGGTTGAGTTGCGGACTAGGTTGCTCTATTTAAGACGTTTCGCGACACTGCCCAAATTGTGCAAGACATACTATCAACCATGACGTCCCCAGAATAAAACGGCTCAGATTCACTGTATCGGAGTTCCACTACACCGTAAAAAACCGTTCTAGAATTACATCCTCAATATGGCTATTAAAGCCACTCTCAATATGACAGTTAAAGTCACTCTCAATAAGGCGGTTAAAGCCTTGCAATATGGTACTATGACCACTCATAAATCAAAATGACTACACTCTAAAGGTTTGCGGTATAAAAACCACTCTAAAAGACTGCGGCATAAAAACCACTTTAAAAGAATAGTGGTATTATGACCACTCAAAAATCGACGGAACTACAATATAAAACCATTCTAAAAGGATAGTGCTATTAGGACCACTCAAAATTCGACGGAACTACGGCATAACAACCGCTCTAAGATATCGAATGGACTACGGTACAATACCGCTCTAAAATATCGAAGGGACTACGGTATACTACCGCTTTAAAATATCGAAGGGACGGTATAACAACCGCTTTAAAATATCGAAGGGACTACGGTACAATACCGCTCTAAAATATCGAAGGGACAGAAAGAAATGGGAGAAGTAACTCGGTAACAATCGAGCAGAATATAAGAGAGAGAAAAGAAAAAGTTGGGAAATGCATCCAACTTTGGTGTGTTTTTCACAATAAATTGACACTCTTTATATAGTGATGGAAGCAAACCTACATATGTATTCTAACCAATGTGGGACTTCAACAAAATTTTGAGAATATTTATATAGTGATTAAAACTATTCAAAATAAGAGTTTTCCAATGTGGGATTTCAACAAGTTTTAAATTCACACATTATGTTCTAACAATCCCACACTTAAATTAAAAAAAATGTTTCTAAAATAGCGTCAAACGCTTCTATAATATTGTGAATAAGCAAATGTGTCTATGACTTGAACCTCTGCATAGCAAGTAAGATTCTGATTTAACAAGAGTGACTTGTAGTCTTGAACTCTATCTCGGACATCAAACCCACACACAACCTTTTCATTAGGTGTATTCTACAAATCCAGTACATTTATGGCCCTGCACATCTATCCCATTATAGCGAACGCTCTAGGAATTTTTGTCTCGAAATTCCATAGGAAACAACCTCATTTCCACATTCACATAGGTGAGTCTATCAAGAGTACTCTTGTAGCTAGGTACTCCCTCGACATAGAGTATAGATCTCATTAAGAGTTTCTATTATCTCAGCCTTCCATCGCTTCAGGAATCATGCTTCTGTTAAATATAATAACATGTTCATCTCATATCACTAGGACTTGTTATTACCCATTGAACCTAATTCTTGGGATCTTCAGTCTTTTAGGTCGGGTTCCCATCATGAGTGACTAATCTATTTATAGGCAATAGTCTCATCCTTTTGGATGTATTTATGACTTTCTCTCTAGCCAATCCTTTTGTCAAAGGATTTGCTAAATTTTCATAAGTGCGTACATGATCCACTATTACAACTCATTTAGTAAGTAATTCTCTAACTGTACTGTGCTTACAACGTATTTGTCGTCTCTTACCGTTGTAATAATGATTCTCAAATTTTGCAATAGTTGCGGTACTATCGCAGTGAATCAACACAGCTGGCATAGGTTTTTCTCATAAAGGGATCTCAGCTTGCAAGCATCTCAACCAGCTCGCTTCTTCACTAGCAGTAGCTAGTGATATCATTTCAGATTCCATAGTGGACTGAGCCAGTATCGTCTGTTTCTTCGATTTCCAAGATACAGCCCCGCCGACTATATTAAAAATATAGCCACTGGTTGCTTTGGAGTTATCTGATAAGGTATTCCAATCAGCATCACTATATCCTTCAAGTACGACATGAAATTTTTGATAATGTAATCCTAGATTCATGGTCCTTTTTAGGTATCTCATGACTCTTTCGATAGCGTGCCAATGCTCCATACTAGGTCTACTGGTAAACCTGCACAATAGTCCCACAACGTAGGCAATGTCGGGTCTAGTACAATCAGTGGCATACCTGAGGCTGCCAATGATGCTCGCATATTCAGTTTGTCTAACACCTTCACCAGTGTTCTTAATAAGTTTCATACTTGGATCATATGGTGTGCAAGCAGGTTTACAATCAAAGTATTTATATTTCTTTAGAATCTTTTCAACATAATGAGATTGATCCAAAGAAATTCCCTTTTCCGACCTAATAATCTTGATTCCAAAGATTACATTCGTTTCTCCGAGGTCTTTCATATCAAAGTTGTTACTCAACAATGATTTCACAGCATGAATGTTTGAACCAAATATGAGTAAGTCGTCTACATAGAGACATATGATAGTGAAATTTCCATTTTCAAATTTGTAATAAATACATTTGTCACTTTCATCCACTTTAAACTCATTCGATATAATCAAATTGTCAAACTTTTCATGCCATTTCTTAGGAGCTTGTTTAAGATCATATAGAGATTTATCTAACTTACAGACCTTGTTTTCTTGTCCATGAATTACAAAACCTTCAGGTTGTTCCATATAGATTTCTTCTTCCAGATCACCATTTAAAAAGGTTGTTTTAACATCCATTTGGTGTATCACCAAGTTATGAATTGCTGCTAGAGAAATGAGTACCCTAATGGATGTTATTCTAGTGACTGGAGAAAAAATGTCAAAGAAATCTATATTTTCTCTTTGCCTAAAACCTTTGGCTACAAGGCGTGCCTTGTATTTATCAATAGTTCCATCGGATTTTAGTTTCTTTTTCAAAATCCATTTACAACCTATTGGCTTGCAACCAGGAGGCGAGTCTACTATATGCCAGGTCTTGTTAGATTCTAGAGAATCCATTTCATCGTTTATAGCTTCTTGCCAAAGATCTGCATCCAATGATGATAAGGCTTCTTTGAGATTTGCAGGATCCTCTTCTAAATTATAGGTCATATATATTGGTCCATAATCTTTAGCAACTCTGATTCTCTTACTTCTTCGAGTTTCCAATTCACCTTGTTTGTTGCTTTCAGTGCTTCTTGTCACGGGAGTATGACTTGGTTCGCTGCCCCCACTATTTCTCAATTTGAAAAGGAATTTATTTCCATAGAAGTCAACATCATTTGACTCTATGATCACTTTCGCATTTAGGTCATAAAACCTATACACTTTACTGTTTATTGCATACCCAATGAATACACATTCATAGGCTCTACTGACGAGTTTAATTCGTTTGTGATCGGGGATTCTGACATAAGCCAGACAACCCCATGTTCGAAGATAAGACAAGTTTGGTTGTCTTTTCTTTATTATCTCATAAGGACATGTTTTGTTTTTAGATTTTGGAGCTCTATTCAAAACATAGCAAACAGTCAAAATAATTTCCCCCACCAATGAGATGCAGCACCAGAGTTAAGCATAATAACAACAACTAGTTCAGTCAGAGTCTTATACTCTCTTTCAGCTTTACCATTCATTTCAGGTGAATAAGGTGTTGTGGTTTCATGTATAATTCCTTGAGTTTTATAAGACTCATCAAATAAACTAGAATCATACTTTATTCCTCTATACTACAAAATCTCTTAATCTTTCTACTAAATTGATTTTCAATTTCAATTACAAAGATTCTAAACATGTCAAGCGCTTCACTTTTATTTTTCATTAGACATACAAAAGTATATTCAGAACGATCATCAATAAAAGTGATAAAATAACAATTTTCATTTCTTGTTAACGTCTCATCAAGTTCACATATATCATAGTGTAATAAATCTAAAGACTCAGATTCTCTAACTACATATTTATGTGAACGCTTTGTTATTTTAACTTGACTACAAAAATCACATTTTTTTTCAAAATCATTTAAAGATAACATTGGTATTAAACCTGAGTTACTTAAGTTTGAAATAACATGTGTTCACATGACAAAGTCTAGCATGTCAAATATTAAAATCACACAACATGTAAACAGAAGGAGACATTCTTAATTTCAACAATTTAATTTAAACATGCCTTGGATATAAGTAAACTTTGCCTAATTTAGAAAAATAATAAACAACATTTTGTTTTCTAGAGACAAGTTATCATACTCTTTAGAGAAAACTCTTTTGCTTTAAGAATTTTTGAAATCCTTTCAAACAGAGGCAGTTTGTCGATAATAGCAATCAATTTGAAATTCATCTAAAGTCATACCTTAAGATGATCTCTTGAGCTATCTTCTGAATTTCTCCACATATTTGTCATCGGTAATATGATACTTGAGGTAGCGGCTAAAACACACTTTTTAGCTCGAAGTTCCTCGGTATCATATTTCTTCTTTATAGCATTTCAAGCTACAACAGACTTTTTAGCTCCAACTTCCCCTTCTTAATAGCATCTCATACCTGTCTAGCACTATTGCTGGAACTATAGTATTCATACAGATCACCAGCAAGTCTATTAAGAATATAATTATTCTTATAGGTAATCATTACCCTCCCATGGGTTAATTCTCCAACTTTCTTATCCTTTTCTGTTTGCCTCAAAGAAACATATCCAGTAATGTCTGTTGGAACCAAGTTGGTTCTTTCACTTAAAGTTTTGATGTTAACAAAAGTATTTTATGAAAATAACATATTTGACTTAGAAGAAGAATGAAAAATGCCACCAGAAGATGACATCACCAGAAGATACAAGTCAGAAGCAGGATGAAGTGACCAGAAGATACAAGTCAGAAGCAAGATGAAGTCACCAGAGGATGGTCACCAGAGGAAGTCACAAGAGGATGATCACCAGAGGATATCATCGGAGGATATCACCAGAGGATATCATCGAAGGATATCACCAGAGGATATCATCGGAGGATATCACCAGAGGATATCATCAGAGGATATTACCAGAGGATATCATCAGAGGATATCATCGGAGGATATCACCAGAGGATATCATCGGAGGATATCACCAGAGGATATTACCAGAGGATATCACCAGAGGATATCATCAGAGTATATCACCAGAGGATATCATCAGAGGATATTACCAGAGGATATCACCAGAGGATATCATCAAAGGAACTTGTTAGAGGATATCATAAGAAGATCTCATCGGAAGATATAATCAGAAGTTCCCATCAAAGGATAAAATCAGAGGATCCCGTCGGATGATAATTCCAGAGGATCTCATTAAAGGCAAAAATCAAAAGCTACATCATTAGAAGCTGAAAGTATGCTCAAAACAGAATCTGAGCAAAATGCTCAAAACAGAATCGGAGCAAAAGACTCCAGAAACAGAATCTAGCTGAAAGTGTGCTCAAAAGAGAATCCGAGCAAAAAACTCCAGAAACAAAATCTAGCTGAAAGTATGCTCAAAGCACAATCTGAGCAAAATGTTCAAACAGAATCGGAGTAAAAGACTCTAGAAACAGAATCTGAGCAAAATACTCCAGAATCCCAAAACAGAATCAATCGAAATACACTCTAGAAGTAAAGCAACAGATCAAAGTGAAGCTCTAATTTCAACTATAAATAGAGGCTTAATGCTGAAGAATAACACATCGAAAAATAGAAGAACTCAAGCAAAAATTCCTAAGTATTCAAAGAGTTCAAAGGAGAGAAACACTTGCTTAAAAGATAAATATTTCCTAAGCGTTCTTTTCTTAGAGTGTGAGGTTTATTGTCATCATAAATTTTTCAGAAGAAAACACTCAAGTTCAAGTTAAGCTTATTGTGAGTATCAACTTTCCAGAAGTAGTTACTCAGTTTTAATTTCGATCCCTTATATAAAATCCTATAGTGTTGAAGTTCCTTCTAAAATCTGGGGTTGTCAGGTTGTTAGAAAAAGACTTAGCTTGTAGGTTTAAGGTTGTGAAGTTTCTCAAAAGTCTGGGGTTGTTAGACTGTTTGAGAAGACTTGGCTGGTATAGTCATGGTGTTGTTGTTCCTCAAAAGTCTGAGGTTATCAGGCTGTTTGAGAAGACTGGCTTGAAGGGTCAGTGGTGTTGTAATTCAAATGAGTTTGAATTAGTGAAAATGCCTTATGAAGGAAGGGACTAGACGTAGCCTAGTTAAAGTTCACCAGTATAAATTCGACGTGTTAACTTTTATTATCCACTGCTTATTTACTCTGATTGCTCATTATTCAACTAATTAGCAAAAACAATTAAAGTTTGTCAAACACAATTCAACCCCCTTTTTGTGTTGCACCTTCAATGTCTTCGATTGACATGACAGAAAAAACGTTTTAAAATTGTTGTTTTTGAGTTTGAAAAAACTGTTTAAAAATCACAATTTGTCACCAAAGATATTATTGGGTTGGGTCCTGGACTAGGTCGCTCTATTTAAGACGTTTCGCAACACTGCCCAAATTGTGCAAGACAGACTATCAGCCACGACGTCCCCAGGATAAAACAGCTCAGATTTACTGTATCGGAGTTCCACTGCACCGTAAAAAACCGTTCTAGAATTACACTCTCAATATTGCTATTAAAGCCACTCTCAATTTGACAGTTAAAGTCACTCTCAATAAGGCAGTTAAAGCCTCGCAATATGGTGCTGTGACCACTCATAAATCAAAATTACTACACTCTAAAGGTTTGCGGCATAAAAACCACTTTAAAAGGATAGTGGTATTATGACCACTCAAAAATCGACAGAACTACGATATAAAACCACTCTAAAAGGATAGTGGTATTAGGACCACTCAAAACTCGACGGAACTACGGCATAACAACCGCTCTAAGATATCAAAGGGTCTACGGTACAATACCGCTCTAAAATATCAAAGGGACTACAGCATAAAAACCACTCTAAAATACTGCGGCATAAAAACCACTTTAAAAGCATAGTGGTATTATGATCATTCAAAAATCAACGGAACTATGATATAAAACCATTCTAAAAGGATAGTGGTATTAGGACCACTCAAAACTCGACGGAACTACGGCATAACAACCGCTCTAAGATATCAAAGGGACTACAGTACAATATCGCTCTAAAATATCGAAGGGACTACGGTATAACAACCGCTTTAAAATATCGAAGGGACTACGGTATAACAACCGCTTTAAAATATCGAAGGGACTACAGTACAATACCGCTCTAAAATATCGAAGGGACAGAAAGAAATGGGAGAAGTAACTCGGTAACAATCGAGCAGAATATAAGAGGGAGAAAAGAAAAAGTTGGGAAATGCATCCAACTTTGATGTGTTTTTTACAATAAATTGACACTCTTTATATAGTGATGGAAGCAATCCCACCTATGTGTTCTAACCAACGTGGGACTTCAACAAAATTTTGAGAATATTTATATAGTGATTAAAACTATTAAAAATGAGAGTTTTCCAATGTAGGACTTCAATAATTTTTTAATGTTCCAACAATATTACTACTAAAACTATTATTAGTCAAATGGTATATTAATTAGATAAAAAGATAAAATGTTTTTTTATTAGCAATAGTTAATGCCATAAAAAGTTTCTGTACATATATATATTACTAATTGACAGTAATCGATATCACGGTGAGTCACAAAACAACCAAGATTTACCACACTTTAGTCTCTGAAAAATCTCACAAGCTACCAGGCTAGGACAAACTACACTATTCGTATTACACTACATATATATTAATACTAAAACTATTATTAGTCAAATAATCTATTAATTAGATAAAAAGAGAAAATGTTTTTTATTAACAATAGTTAATGTCATAGAAAATTTCTCTACATATATATTACTACTAAAACTATTATTAGTCAAATAGTCTATTTATTATTTATTAGATAAAAGATAAAATATTTTTTATTAGCAATAGTTAATGCCACAGAAAGTTTCTCTACTTTTTTATCGGCAATACTCAATTCGGCAAAAAGAATTAATGAATTAGTTAGTGCAAAACATTAATTTTGTGGTTGTTACAATTACCACTAAAAGTTATTATTTTTTGCAGCAATTAAATGAGTTTTTACAAATATTTGTTAGAATGTTGTTGAAACTTTTAGCAACACTCGATTCACCGGCTATAAAATAATTGCTAAAGATTATAATAATTGACACTTAAAATAGTTTTTGCTGTAGTGTGTCAAAATTATGGATTGTCATCTTCATCTTTGTATTTGTTTTTGCTTTTATCAAATTAACATTAATTGGAATATCATATTGTTGTTTCAAATGTTACAATGATTAAAATTATGGACTTTTAGTTTAAGAAGTTGACGTTAATTACCATTAGAAATTCAAACAATTTTTTGTTAATTTTTAAATACAGTTCGTGGTAGATTTAAATCATCTCTTAACAATATCGACATGAATGTTAATTAACTTAGGACTAAAGGGCTAATTAGATTTTTTATCACATCAAATTTTGAATATTCATTCCCTACTTCTAAATCATTTCTCTTGATCTCTGCAAGCCAGCAAGACTAGAGATTTATGCTCAAAAAACTAGTCAACTTTTTCATGCACAAGTTAAGTTGGCCATATTAAAATTGAGTACACCGTTTCACTGATAAAAAAACATATGAAAACTGTTTAACGGTCCCCAATTATAAATTGGACCACATATATATAATAATGACCAAAACGAAATGCATTTAAAATTCCTACGACTTATGCATGAAACAGTAATAGACTATTGTTGGACCCGTTCCAAGTCTCTTTCTACGTATAGTATAAATTATTATCGAAAATTCAGCACACAATTCCATGGTACCCAAAATAGTACTCGACTTGCGGTCATTCAAGCTTCAACCATTCCTTCTTTTTCTGCATATAAATAGTTACTTTTTCAAGTATTTTTTTTATTCGGTAGACAAATATTATATATGTCCTTAAATATAAACGTAAGTTGAATAAAATAATGGTCTTTAAATATAAATACCTTGTCAATTTACTAGTATATTTATCATTTTTTTAAAAATATATTTTTTATTAATACTAATAATTTATAATAATAATTTGTTTTTGTAATATAAAACATTAAGTTTGAACATTCAACTATAAATGCTATTTTTGGAACATTAACACATAAAATAAAAATATTAACTATACCATCAATTTTTTTAATAAGAGAAAAATAAATAATTGGAGCTTATAATAAGGGACAAATAGTAGAGTATGAGTTTTGAGTAAAAAAAAAAGGAAAATATGAGTTTAATTATTTTCACGGCATTGAGTATAAGATTGGTTTTGACATATAAGTTAAAGAGTGAAGTGATAAAGAAGTTAAAGTTTCAATCTACGTCATCAATAAAATACTAACAATATTAGTAAATACTAATAATTAACATTAGCCGTTGCAAAAAAATAAAATAAAAAGAAGATGATTAGTGGTATGATCAGATGATTAATCTTTTACTTGTTGATTCGTTGTTTGATCAGCTGAGAAGATAATATGTATTACAATGATTTAAGTCATTGATAAGAGACAAAAGAAAAAAAAGTAAATTGAATAATATTAATAATATTTGAGAGAATGAATTACATCAAAGGATATATATTCAATTAGATAAACAATTGATTTGTCTAAAATAACTAACTAGTGCAACCAACTAAGGCTAACAAGAATACTAACCGACTAAATCTAACAATATAAACTGACTAGATATTTAATATCTCGTCAAGCTAGAATATGTTTACACTTTGAACTTAGAAAAATGTCAAGAATGAAATGTTGGAAAAGACATCTGCTGAGAAGAATTTGAAACATCGAAAATTCATCAACGAAAAAGAATTTAAAACATCGAGAATTCATCAGCTGAAAAGAATTTAAAACACTGAAATTCATTAGTTAAAAGAATACGAATTTTGTATGTATCACTCCATTGCTAGAGATGTTTTGCCTTTCCACAACTGTTTATCTTCCTTGGTCGTATCATTCCTCTTGCTTCATTGATGAATGATATTGGAAATTATATGGTTCTGGCTTCTCGAAGGAATACAATTTACTTCAAATGATTAAAGAAAGTAGTTGGAAAAATGAATCGGATTCATTTATAATTCTTATAGGAAACTTCAAGATTCAAAGAGAAAATAGAAGAGTATAAATAATTCCATGAAGCTTTGATGCAAATTTTCTAAAAAATAAATTGAAAAAAATGTAGTAGAATAATTATCTCTTTGATATCATATTACGATTCTTGATTTAAGCCATTGTTAAGAGAGAAATGGAGAAAAGTGAATTGAATAATATTGATAATTGAGAGAATAAAATATATCAAGAGGTACATAGACTTATATAGTTAATTAAATTAACAACTAACTAAAATAACTAACCAATGCAACTAACTAACCAACTAAGGCTAACAAGAAAACTAGTTAGTTAGCTAACAAATTAACTACTAACTAAGACTAAGTATAACAACGCAAACTAACTAGATATCTAATAATAGGTAGGCTAATCTGCACTTATGATAATGATCCCTTTTTTTATCAAGTGATTATGCTAAGAAAGAGATTATGTCTTTCAAGTGTGAATTCTCATACTACTCCAAAGAGTCTCTAGTGCTGAAGGTTGAACTACTATCTAAGGTTGCATGAAAAATAAAGGAAAAGCCATAAAGAAAAATGATAAAAATAAGTAAATACTTGTTCAATTGATTGTATCATGAGAATAGTCTTTACAATGCGACATATGTTGGAAAGTGGTTTTTATAACCACTTGATTCGGTCAAATTTTTGGTATAGTCTCTTGGATGTTACATCACCACGAACTCAATAAGACCTAATACTGGCCTACATATTCATATAGACTTGGTAGCCACGTTAAGTTATCATTCGACATCTAATTCGACTATAAGCCAATTCTGCATTAACTGATAAAAAGATGCTAATATCAGTCTATAAGCCTATTTAGACTTGGTAACCACATTTAATCGACAATTGATTCATTTTGTTGATTATAGATTAGCTGTGAGCCAAATTTGCATCAGTTGTGAGTTGATTTTGCATCTGCTAAATTTGTGCAGCTGGTTATGATACAATTGATACCCAAATTCTTATGTATCATTTGATTGTCCAATACATAATTCGGCCAATTATTTTTATGTAAGCATGCGTAAAGATACAATTATACTTTATTATTGTGTAATTCATAATATTATTTTGGTTTAATTGCAGTTTTAATCTCCTTATTTTCACTAATTCATGAAATCAATCAAAACGAATGATAATAATTAAATTTAAAATAAAATACTATTCAACTTAAATTTAATTTGATTATATTTTTAGTCTTTGTAATATAGAGAATATGTGATTTAGTGTCCAATCATTTTTGTGACGAATTTATTTTTAAATTGCTCCTTCAATATTTTTTTTAAAAACTCAAATTATGTACAAAATTTACACCAATTAATGATCAAATTGTTTTAAATCTTTTACTCAAATCTTGTCAATGGAATATGAAACTCAGTCCAAATTCAAATAATCAAAGTTCAAACACTAATATTATGAGACCTTACAAAATATGTAAAATTTGATAAATTCTTTGGGAGTTTTATACCAAGCACCCCTACCCCTAAACCTCCCACCCCCCATTTTATGCAAAATGTCCAAAATACCCCTATATATATATTCACTATAACCCTAATCCTCCCACCCCCCAAATTTCAGTATCCCAGATTTCAGTATTCCAGATTCAAACTATTCCAGATACCTTCAAAGCATTGTTGTTTCTGTGATACCTGGTGAAGTTTAACTTTGTCTCTTTCCATCTTGTTTAACACAGAAAAGTAAGTAACATTTTCTGTTTCTGTAACACATTTTCGAATCATTGATTTCCATTTTTGTAAGCTTCGAAACTTTGGGATTCATCCAAAGTTTCGAATAGTTTGAATATTTCCAAATTTTACCAGCTTCGAAAATTTCAGAATCATCAAAAGTTTCAAAAAGTTTATGATATTCCAGATCAAAACCTCGAAGGTTTGGCATTCAACCAAACATTCGAGTCCTCGAAACTTTTGTATTCATATAAACATTCGAAACTTTTTGAATTTGTATGAGGATTTCCAGATTATGAACCTTGAAGGTTTGATGTTCGTCCAAACATTCGAAATTTTTCCATAATGTAAACTTCGAAGGTTTGGTGTTCATCCAAACTTTCGAATGTTTTTCAGAATTATCACATTGAAGGTTTGGTTTTCATTAAAAGTTTCGAAAGGTTTCCAGAATTTGCACTTCGAAGGTTTGGTGTTCATCCAAACTTTCGAAGAATTTCCAGAATTTGCACTTCGAAGGTTTGATGTTCATCGAAACTTTCGAAGCTTTTCCAGAATTTGCACTTCGAAGGTTTGATGTTCATCGAAACTTTCGAAGCTTTTCCAGATTTTGCACTTCGAAGGTTTGCTGTTCATCGAAAGTTTCGAAAATTTTCCAGTTTTTTCCAGATTTTTCATATTTTCCAGACTTTCCAGAAATTTTTTGCAGACTTTTCCAGATTGTTCATCCAAATATTTTTCCAGATTGTTCATCCAAAGTTTCCAAATATTTTATTGCCCATCTGATTTTTCAGATTTTGCAGATGTTCCAAATTTTTCAGATTTTGCAGATGTTCCAAATTTTCCAGATTTTGCAGATGTTTCAGATTTTTCAAATTTTCCATATTTTTTCAATTATCAATATATTAATATAACATTAACTAAATTTTGCAGTGCCTAGAACCAGAGGTGCGTTTGGACAAATTATTCGTAGTATTGCGGATAGAATTCTGCCTACAGCATCACACAGACGACAGAATGAAGCCAACCGTCGTAGTAGACGCGAGGATGTTCAACAGGATGTCCCTGAGCATGTTCAGGAAGATGAGCATGCACATATGGAGTATGAGCCTGCTGAACATGAGGTTGGTGCTGATGAGGTTCAGCACTCCGGTTTCCCTAGAGGACCGGTGGATACATCTGTGCTGACACAATACGAATACCACGTGGCACGTAAGATATGGGAAGGAGAGGTAAATGTTAATTAATTAATTAATTTTTTAACTAAGTATAATTATATTTTATACTCGGTACATTACTTCATTAATTATGAATAAATATTTATTGATATGTTATTTATTTAATTACTTGTAGGATCGTGGCTCGTTGAAAGTGATTACCCATGGTTTGAAACTGAAAAGGTTTGCGGAAGTTCATATACCAGAAGCTGTACAGCATTGGATAGGAGAATCTGGGCTGTTACATTTGTCTTCCGCTTACTTGACGATGGCTGATGCTGGTCTAATATCCGCCTTTGTGGAAAGGTGGCATAGGGAGACTAGCTCGTTTCATTTGCCATTCGGAGAGATGACTATCACGTTAGACGACGTCGCCACTCTCCTTCATATCAAACCACGTGGTAATTTTTTGATGCACCACTGAATATGAATACTAATAATGCTATGATGGCTGCACATGAGTTACTAGGAGCCACTTGGGAGGAAGCTGCTGCTGAGATCAACTACAACAAGTGTGCATAGTATAGATTGCAGTGGTTGCGCGATTTATATCAGCGTTTAATTCAAGCTAACCTGTGTGAGTGTGCTGCCAGAACTTATCTATTGCATTTAGTTGGTAGCACCATTTTTGCTGACAAAACACACACTTGTGTGGAAGCAAAATATGTTAGTTTGTTTGCTGATTTAGATCGTTGCGGGGATTTTGCATGGGGTGCTGCTGCATTGGTTGTGCTATACGACAACCTGGGAGATGGAGCCGTTCATCACACTAGACAGCTGGGGGGTTACATGACCCTATTACAGGTATTTGAATTTATTTATTTATTTATTTAGTTGTGTTATTTATTTATTTAATTATTTAGTTGTTTTGTTTTTTGTGTTATTTGGTGCAGTGCTGGATTTACGAGCACTTTCCTAGGATCTGTAAACGCGGTGATAGTGGAACGGTTCCTGCACATCTTCCAAGAGCATGTAGGTGGATTGCAAAACACGCAGTTGAAGGTGGACTGATGACATATAGGCGGAGACTTGACTCTATGATGCTCGATGATGTATTGTTTACACCATATGATGATGATCGAGCTAATCATCCTTTTGTCTCGTCTTCGATGTTCTCCGGATACCTTCGATGGGCAGGAGTTTCAGTTCCATATTTGCCAGAGCGATGTCTACGACAGTTTGGTCGTATCCAGTGCATTCCGCGTGATGTTCCTCGGATGCCTAGGAGTATAGATTGGGAGTGGCAGAATAATGTTAGATCATGTATAGCTACATTCCGGAGTCTATCTCCTCTGGCGACCTTTCCGGGAGAAGTCACTGCAGACTCCTTTGCATGGTACATTAATATTTCACATCCTCTGATCCTCCCTCCACCTACTGATGCTCCTTCCAGTACACCTTTTGCTGCCACACTTTCCAGGTCACCTACTGCTGCACACGATCCCCAGATTCCATCATCATCTGCACGTGCTGGTCCATCATCAGAACGAGATCGGTGAGCATCTGAGCTTATACGTAGGGGATTATTGTGTGTAACTCCATTTAGTGAAGCTCATAATGTATTCACTGAGTTAAGCAGACTCTTTCCAGGAGACGATTAGTTATTATGTGTTTCCATTAAATTGTAATAATATATTTTTTTATTAATATATATTTTTATATTAATATCTATTTTTTTATATCCATTAAAGTTCAACTTGTTACCACATAACCATAAGTAAATTATAATTTCTAAAAGTTCAAACATAAATCTTTATAATAACTAAATGTCTAAAAGTTTAAACATATAATCTAATCTTGACTTAATGAAATACAAGATGATTTGTCAAATGATGGATCAATGTGTTCCCAATGCTTAATACGTTCTACATAAGCTATTTGCCATGTCTTTGCACAATCACTACAAAAGTCTTTCCATTTTTTTGAGGTAGGTGGCAACGGACAATCATACTTCAATTTGATCTGAAAAATAAAATAGTAAACATTAATTTATGTAAACAAGAAAATATTATTATTAAACATTACTATAGATCATAAAACTTACCTGTACCCAATGACTTTCATTGATGAATCCAATTGCTATTAAATGATTAAGAGAATAATCTTTCGATGGTCCTTTATTCAGCGGAAAGAATGTCATATTTAGATTACACGACAACGATACCAATATGACATTATATCTTGTTGCAATCACATAACCTAAATCTGGTATAGTCATCCACTTATCTTTTCCTTGAGCACCCAATCTAGAAATCATCAACGACTTCTGCACGGTTTCAACGTTGTCGTCAAAAACTTTGGAATAAAGGTCTTTATGTAAATTAATCTCTTTCTCCAATTGTGTTCGAACTAAAGGCCAAGATTCTTCTGTCCAACCTAACAACGCTCCAACGGCGCGATACCCACAATTTCCATCAGGCTCAACATCTATTATGTCCTCAATATACGGATGAATGAATGTAGGAAAATGTATCTTAGATAATTGCCTTGCAGGACGCTGTGATGATTGACTTGCAGGACGCTGTGATGATTGACTTGCAAGATGCTGTGATGATTAACTTGCAGGACGCTGTGATGATTGACTTGCAGAACGTTGTGATGATTGAGTTGCAGGACGCTGTGATGATTGCCTCGCAGAACGTTGTGATGATTGATTTGGAGATCCATGAGATGCATCGACATACTCCCAATATGATGGATCACGAGGACTATCAAATTCTTTTCTCCTTTTAGTACCTCCTTTGGTTCTCACTTTATCAGGTGGTGGAACCATTGTTGTTGTTTGTGGAAATACAAGTTCACGCACCTTTACTCTGAATATCCTTTGACCAACAATATCTTGTTTCTACATGTATGCCTTCATTGCTTCCAACTCTTCTGAAAAATCATAATCTGATAAAGATTCTTCATCCTCCAATTCTTGCTCAATGCTTAATTTCCTCCAAAAAATATGAATGCTATCTAAGGGAATAACATTACCAGACATCTGCAATTTTGCCAGCTCACAAGCACATGGTAATCCATGAGTTGTTCTGATTGAGCAACCACATTTTATTTTGTCAGTACCTACAATCTTCACCCTCTTCAATTGTTTGTCAATAATTTCAAAACATTTCCTTGCCACACAATGATGTAATCTCTGATAGAATGGTGAATTATACCCATGGTCCACATCGAGTATAGATTTATGAAAAGTTGATTTGAGGCTACACAATTGGTTCTTCAACATCATATTCACAGCATCCCAACTTTTACACAAGTCTCCCTTACTAGTCTGCAACATGTTTTTTAATCTCCAATGAGCAGACTCCGCTCTACAAATAAATTAAATAACACAAATTAAAACAAATCACATAAATCACTAAATCATTTTTCTAAAACAATACAAATCATTATTTAAAAATACCTGTTGGTCGTTGTGTTCCCTAAATGCATCACTCTGTTCGTCCAAGCCATGACAAATCTTTCTTTGTAAGGTGTCAACCATGAATCTTTAACATAATCAACAAAAAGAATAATATCCGCACACACTAGCTCAAAGTGTTGCAAGTGATGATCATACTCCTCCACACTAGCTGAAAATACAATTTTTTTCCATAAATCCATTACTTCATCTTGTGTATCCTTACTCACATATTGTTTGCATCTTGCCCCAACATTTTTTTCAATATGAAAACGACACAGCAAATGAATTGAAGTAGGAAATACAACACCAATAGCATTCATCATGGCAAGATCTCTATCCGTCACAATAACTTTAGAAATTAAATTTTCAGATACGAACAATTGTCTTACCTTTTGAAATGCCCATATGAAGTTATCTTGTCGCTCTTGCTCTAAATAGGCAAATGCAACCGAAAATGTCAAACCAGTAGATGTCATACCGACAACTTCAAGCAACGGTAACCGATATCTATTTGTTTTGTATGTGCTATCACATATCAAAACAAAATGAAACGTGTTCAATAGCTTTATACAATCAGGATGCGTCCAAAATATATCTCTTAGAACATCTGAATTATCCCGTCTTCTTGTCCAGTGCACATAATTTTCATTTTGTATTAACTTCAACAGATGTTGCACTTCTGTGTACGAACCTCTCAAAGATGATCGATAAGTACTTCTTGCTTTATATATTTGAGTGGAAATTGTGACATTATCTTTATTTTTCTCTTTCAAAACATTCAAAATGAACATTGGTGCAAGCTTATACTTTGTCATGTCATTGACAAATTTTTTCTCCTCTTCATTTAGACGCCCCAAATATGAATGACCGTCTAAAGTATTGGCTAAATCGTGATTGTGTGTTCCACAACGAACACTAATTTTCCAGCCTTCATCCAAACTCGATCGTATACATCTGAGTTTAAACGGACAGTTTTCCTTGTGAGAACAAGTTACTGTTGATTTTGATTTTGATTTATATCTTCCGCCTCTTTCGCATCCCAAAATTAATTTGTCTTTTCTGCCTCTCTTTCCCGTTGCTTTATCTGATCGAATGGTAACAATTAAAATTCCATTTTGCATTCCAATTTTTTTTTTGCCCATTCAAATACAGCTTCTCGAGAAGGAAATATCTACAAAACATATATTTCAAATAAAAATTTCAGAATAAAATAAATATTTAAAATAAAACATTAATACATATTAAATTTATCAGTTCTAAATTTAATTAGCGGTAACAATACCTGATCAGTGATAAATTTATCTGTAGAATCTATAGTCGCCGTTGTAGCAGGAACCTCAACTCTACTCATACCTGATTCTAAAAAGTTTACTTTATTTAATTAATAATAATAATATTAATACATATTTAAAAAATAAAGTAAAAGTTTTTCAAAATAAAACCTTCGAAACTTTGGCAAACATCAAACTTCCGAAAATTTTCGAAAGTTTCCCAAAATGAAACCTTCGAATATGTTCGGAACTTTACCCAAATTGAAACTTCCGAATGCTCTTCGGAACTTTGCCTTCCAATTGAAACTTTCGAAAATTTTCGAACTTTTCAGTTTCAACAAAAGTTTCGAAAGGTTCAGCACGAATATTTCAACATCTATGAAATTTTCGAAATTTTTACAAACATACTTTCGAAAATTTGAAAGATTCGACTTATACAATAAATCCTAAAGTTCCGAGCTTAAAAGAGTGATTTTTAATTTTTCACAAATTAATTTATAATTAGAAAATAGGATATTTTAGGCATTTTGAAAAATTAGGGGGTGGGAGGTTTAGGAGTAGGGGTGCTTGGTATAAAACCCATTCATTTGTCCAATAGAAAAAATGGGATCGGGCCCTTTTTTGTTTCAGAATAGAAACGAGCTTCCATTTTATAAAATTGTGAAATCGACAGCTACTGTTGGATTAAAATAACACCAACCTACCTCTTTTATGCCTCTTGAAACCATATTAAATTTTTTTTTAATATGACTTTGAATATTGTGACTAAAAATTACAAATCATGCAAATATAAAAATTATTGAAAAATAAAGTATTTATTTTTAACATCTTGAATATTTATATAAATTTTGTAAGTTTTAAAGAAAAACAAAATACAGCAAAAAAAAGTTTTTACATTTCACAAATTGACATTTTATTAAATTAAAAAGGGACCGATCCTTAGTTGAAGTGATAATACAAACTTTGACGGAACTTGAATAAATATTTTGGGACGTTGAATTTTTTAAATTTTTAATTGATAAATTAAATATAGTATTTTATTGCATATTAGAATTTTAGGTCGTAAGTTTGAGATGTAAACACACAAATTGTTTTGCAAATACAACTGGAAAAAGATGACGAATTGGACGAAAAAGTATCATATGTTTAGGAAAGACAGAGTTACGGGTATAATATATTCATTTAGTTCGTATGTTTGAAGAGAAAAAAATGTAAACCAAAAAGATAGTTTGATTGAGTTTTTACAATTTTTCTCACAAAATTAAACCAAAACTGATGAATATCATGTCACAAAAAGGGATAACTCAGAATATCCTCTTTATGAGGAGGAGGATGAACTCGCTCTCATTTCCAGAAGAATTCAGAAAATGATTAATAGAAGAGGACAAGACAAAAGATCTCCTCAAAAAGAAAAAATTGACAAAAGTCAGATAACTTGTTATGGATGCAATAAAATGGGACACTACAAAACTGAGTGTCCTCTAAACAAAAGGAACACGAGAAGATTTCACAACAAAAACAAATCTATGATGGCCACTTGGGATGACAGCGATGAATCATCCTCCGAGCAGGAAAAAGAAGAAGAAGCTAACCTTTGTCTCATGGCAAACTCAGAAACTGATGAGGTAACCATTACAAATTTATGTCCTTCTTGTGAAAAGTTAGAAATAGAATTTGACAATCTTTTAAATGACTCAAACACTCTATCTCATAAATGTGGTTTTATTAAAAATCAACTTTATGAAATAAAGAAACTAAATGAGGAACTTCAAGCTAAGAATGAGAAATATCAAAAAATCGTTCCAGACTTGCAACAATCTCATAGAAAAATGTCTGAGCAACAAAACATTTTGAACAAAAAGAATGTCAAAATCCATCCTCCCGAAGAGGACACAGAAAAGAAGGACTTAAAAATAAAAGTTGAAGAACTCAAAAATGACATTACCAAATTTGTTAAATCCACTGAAACCTTTCAAAAAATTATGGGATCTCTATCTGGAATTTTTGACAAAGCTGGTATTGGATTTAAAAGTTCTCAAAAACAAAAACTATATGAAAACTTTTTTTTACCCAAAAAGCAAGAGGTCAAACCAAAATGCACCTTTTGCAAAAAATATGGTCATACTGTCAAAGTTTGTCATGCTAAGAAAAGGGCTAAAAGTAACAAAAGGAAATGTTCATTTTTTGGTAAGCATATGCACCATGAATTTATTTGTTATCATAAAAAGAAAGTCCTTTCAAGAGGACGAACTTGTTGGAACCAAATTGGTTCTAAGTACTTAGGATTTTGATGTTTACAAAAGCACTCCATGTAATCTTATTTTGTACCTTGAATGCCACCAAAAGATGAAGTTTCCAGAGGCAGAAGATCTGTTACCAGAGGATAAAAACAGACCAGAGGATACACCTCCAGAAGGCACTAGAAAATGCATCCAGAAGGTCCAGAGGATGCATCCTAGAATTACCAGAGGATACACCAGGATGTCAAAACACTACCAGATGATATCTTTCTTGGCCCAGATCAGAAGGAAACAAAGTCAGAAGGAGACCTGAACCAGACCAGAAGGAAGTCTGCCAGAGGGAGACTTGTTCGAAACCAGAAGGAATCAAATGTCAGACTTAGTCCAGAAGTTATTCTGACCAGAAGATGGTCTGGCAGTGAAATGATAAACAGTCCAGACTTGACCCAGACTCAATCAAAGGATAAATTTATGGGTCCAAAACAAGAGATTCAATCCAGATTTGACCCAGACCAGAAGATAGCATGGTTCAGGGTATGAAACTAAGTCCAGACCAGAAGAAATGATTTCCATAATTGATTCAGACCTGATCCATAATCAAAGGTAAAAGTCCATATTTAAATATCCTTTGTAAAGAGTTAATTTCAGTTCAATCCAGACCAAGCCCAGATCAGAGGGAAGATATTCAGATCAATAGTTCAAATTTAAGTATATGGCCCAGTGTTGGCCGAGATCAGAAGATCAGACCATGGTGTTGGAACCAAGTTGGTCCTAAGTCTTAGGATTTTGATGTTTACAAAAGCACTCAATGTAATCTTATTTTGTACCTTGAATTATTACATTAAATACAACCAGAAAATGAAGTTTGCAAAGGCAGAAGATGCATCCAGAATGCATCTTGGAATTACTAGAAGATACTCCAGGATCACCAGAAGATATCTTTGCTTGCCCAGATCAGAAGGAAGCAATGTCAGAAGAAGACCTGGACCATACCAGAGGAAAGCCTGCCAGAGGGAGAGTTTGTCCAGACCAAGATGAATCAAATATCAGATTTATTCCAGAAGTTATTCTGACCAGAAGATGGCCTGGCAGTGAGAAATTAAAACAGCCCAGACTTGTTCCAGACTCAACCAGAAGATAAGTTAATGAGTCCAAAACAAGAGAATCAATCCAGATTTACCCAGATCAGAAGATAGCATGGTTCAGGGTATGAAACTAAGTCCAGACCAGAAGAAATGATTTCTAGAATTGATCCAGACCTGATCCAAAATCAAAGGTAAAATGTCCAGACTGAAATATTACTTATCCAGATTTAATTTCAGTTTAATCCAGACCAAGTCCAGAATTGGTCCAGATCAGAGGGAAGATTTCCAGATCAATGGTTCAGAATTAATTATTTGGCCCAGTGTTGGCCGAGATCAAAAGATCAGACCATGGCCCAGTGTTGGCCGAAATCAGAGGGTCAGGATGTGTGGTCCAGCAATGGCCGAGATCAGAGGATTGTAGCATATCAGGTGCAAGTCCGGGATGGCCGAAATCAGAAGATCAGAGGGTTAGGAAATGTGGTCCAGGGATGGCCGAAATCAGAGGATCACAGCATATCAATTAGTTTGGTCCAGATGTGGACTAGCGCAGAAGAATCCAATGGTCCATATTTAATCAGGAGGATTAACGGTGGAGATTTTAATTTATTTTAATCAAAGTATTAAAAAGATTTGTTACAAAATCAAAAGTGAGGTATTGTGGAATTCAGGAGCTGTGGCGGGAAGCAACTAAAGTTTTGATTGGCCAGTTATTTTTTGAAAGAAATCTAAAGCTTAAAAAAGATATGTTTTGTTATTTAAATAAAGCCCAATTGGTCAAGTTATTTTTGCAAGAAAATCCAACAAGATTCAGCTCGAAATTAAGCTTGGAAGAGGCCCAAATCTGCATCTATAAAAGGAGGCTCAAGGCAGAATACTTAGCATCGAAAATCACAAAAGAGTCATACACTTCCAAAACAAACACTCAAATTTTCAAAGAGGTCAATTGTGAGTTCCAGCTTTCAAGAAGCAAGTACTCGTGTTATTTTCTTTCCACTGTGTCAAATCTAAGTTGTTGAAGTAGAGTCTACAATCTGAGGGAGTCAGAAGGGGTAGCAGGTTACTTGGCAATTAGATTCACAGTGTTGTAGTTTCTTCTACAATCTGGGATTGTCAGATTGGCTGAAGACAGGTGCTGTATTCCTCAAGAGTCTAGGATTGTTAGACTGTTTGAGAAGGCTGACTTGGAGGGTCAGTAGAACGGTTGTAATTCAAGGTTTGAATTAGTGAAATCCTTCAAGGTGAAGGGATTGGACGTAGCCTCGTTAACGGTGAACCAGTATAAAAATTGTGAGTTTTATTTTTATTTAATATTCGCTGCTAACTCTGTTTTTAATCATACATCAAGTTTTGTTTTAAAAGTATAAAAACAGGAAAAGTATTCAAGTTAAGTCAAACACAATTCAACCCCCCCTTCTCGTGTAGAGCTCGGTCTCAAGGCTGAGCACTTAATAGTGTTTGAGGAAAGGTCCGAGGGGTTCAACATGGCAGAATCCAGAGAAGAATTGGGAGGCAACATCAACAGACCACCACTGTTTGATGGAGAAAGGTTTGAGTATTGGAAGGACAAAATGAGAAGTTTTGTCATATTTCAAGATCCTGAACTATGGAAGATGATAGTCAAAGGATACACTGCACCTACTGATCCAGAAGATCCAACAAAAAAACTAGACATGGATGATATGAAACCAGATCAGAGCAGATTACACAAACTTCATCACAAGTCTAGAAACATTATGATCAGTGCCATCACATTCAAGGAATTTGACAGATGCACAGATAAAGAAACAGCAAAGAGCATATTCGACAGTCTGGTTCTGACCTATGAAGGAACCCAGCAGATTCAAGAAGCAAGGGCTAACATACTGGTCAAACAGTATGAGATGTTCAAGATGGAAGATGATGAAAACATTGATGGAATGTTCTGCAGATTCCAGACTCTGATATCTAGACTGAAGGTCTTGAAGAAAAGCTACACAACAGCAGATTATGTCAAGAAGATTCTAAGAAGTTTACCAAAACAGTGGAGACCAATGGTTACTGCAGTTCAGCAAGCCAAAGATCTGAATAACTTAAGACTTGAAGACCTGATCAGCTCACTCAGGTCTCATGAAATAGAACTGGAAGAAGATGAACCAAAGAAGAAGAAGAAGAATCTGGCTCTGAAGTCGAAACAGAAGAAAGCTGCAAAGGCAGCATCAGAATCAGAGGATAGTGACCGTGACTGTGATGATATGGCTTACTTAACCAAAAAGATGGTTAAGATCTGGGAAAACAGGAAGAGAAGAGGTTCCAAGAAGAAACATAACAGCAAAGATAAGGAAGAATCTGACAAGAAGAACATCATCTGTTATGGATGCAATGAACCTGGACATATCAAGTCAGAATGTCCAAATCTGGAAAAAGGCAAACAACACAAGAAGAGTTCCAGATACAGAAAGAAGGGTCTGATGGATGCCTGGGATGTATCAGAATCAGAAAAAGAATCGTCTGATGAAGAAGAGGCAGAAACAGTATTGATGGCACACATCAGGTTTGCTTCTGGACCTCATAAAGGCATAATTTCAGGAAGGAAAGCAGGCAGAAGGAAGAATGAACGAAGTAGTCATTCAAGCAAGTCTGGAAGCACATCAGAGGAAGCAATTCTGTCTCTGATGGCTCATACCAACTCAAGTTTTGGATACAGCTCAGGCTCTGGAACAGAATCAGAAGATGAAGACAGTGAGGTATTTTCTGATCTCTCTAAATCTGAATTAATTGATGCTGTAAAAGACTTGTTAAATGCAAATAATAAGATGTCTTTAAAACTGAAAACTCTTAGGGAAGATAGGAAAAATCTGACCAAAGAAGTCCAAGTTTTAAAGAATCAAAATTCTGGGTATGCAACTGAAAACAAGGATTTTAACACTGAAGTTGCAAGACTCAAATCGGAAAACCAAACTCTCAAAAGCAATGTTTGTTCCACTTCCAAAACTGTTTGTGAATCTGATATGCATGAACAAATTTTTCAAAACTTTATTTCTAATGGAATGGAAAGAAGTAAATATGCATATATGATTTATGGAAACAGTAACACTGGAAAGAGAGGTCTTGGTTTTACAGAAACAATTACTGAAAGTAAAGCTGTTCATTCTGATGTTTTATGCATTGTTTGTGCTAAGAAAGGACAATCTGAACTATCTTGTCCAATGGTAAAATCTGAACAAGATCAGAGAGCTGTTAAGACTAACAAACCTGGACCCAATCAGTTATGGGTACCAAAAGATCAAATTGTCTATGTTGCAGATATTCTGAGCAACCAAAAGGAGACACCAACAATGGTGCTTGGACAATGGATGTTGGCAATGCACAAGCAGAAGAAGGTTTATGTTCCAACGTCTACCAAATAGAAGCCAAGTGACTCTGGTAGAAGAAGAACTGGTCAACATAATACCTATCAGAACAAGAACCAGAATCATAGGTGGAACAAGAAATATCAAAGAAATCACACATATCACAAGAATCAGAACATGAATTGGAACTAGAATCAGAACTGGAATCAGTATCAGAGGTACAGCAACTGGAACTAGAACCAACATTGGAACTAGAATCAGAACAAGAATTGGAACCAGTATCAGAGGCACAGGAACTGGAACCAGAACCAACACTGGAACCAAAATCAGAATCAGTACCAGAACCAGCATAATTACCAGAATGAGTATAATCACTAGAGGAACATGGTGTATCAGCCAAAGCAGAAAGAGAGGAATTAGAATCAGGAGAGTTATTCAAACACTCCAGTGAGATTCATCAAGACTACAAACCTGGAAGGGAATTCAAATCCCTTAATCCAAACCATGTAATCACAGAACATACAGATTCGAAATTTGAAAATCAGAAGCAGAAGGATTTTCAGAGTAAAACTGAAACTGCTGACATAAAGGTTACATCTTGCTGTAAATACTATTATTATTTGATATTTATGTTTACTGTGATAACAAGAAGCTTGATCTTAACAAATCAAAGCTAGATAAGTATTCTCCAGGTTTTCAAACTGTCAGAGGAATCAGGTGATTCACACGAATTGAACACTTCAGCAGAAACAACATTCCAGTGGTTTCAAAAACAAGCATAAACCACCAGAAGCAGAATTAATGGTTTGGCTGTATTGAGTTCATTTTTAAATTAATTGATTTATATTATGTTATATGACAAACTGCTTGATCTTGATAAATCAAAGCAAGATAAAGAGAATCCAGCAAGATTCAGCTCGCATTTAAGCATTGGAAGAGGCCCTAATCTGCATCTATAAAAGGAGGCTTAAGGCAGAATACTCATTATCGAAAATCACAAAAGAGTCATACACTTCCAAAGCAAACACTCAAATTTTCAGAGAGGTCAATTGTGAGTTCCAGCTTTCAAGAACAAGTACTCGTGTTATTTTCTTTCCATTGTGTCAAATCTAAGTTGTTGAAGTAGAGTCTACAATCTGAGGGAGTTAGAAGGGGTAGCAGGTTACTTGGCAATTAGATTCATAGTGTTGAAATTTCTTCTACAATCTGGGATTGTCAGATTGGCTGAAGACAAGAGTTGTATTCCTCAAGAGTCTAGGATTGTTAGACTGCTTGAGAAGACTGACTTGGAGGGTCAGTAAAACAGTTGTAATTCAAGGTTTGAATTAGTGAAATCCTTCAAGGTGAATGGACTGGACGTAGCCTCATTAACGGTGAACCAGTATAAAAATTCTGAGTTTTATTTTTATTTTATATCCGCTGCTAACTCTGTTTTTAATCATACATCAAGTTTTGTTTTAAAAGTATAAAAACAGGAAAAGTATTCAAGTTAAGTCAAACACAATTCAACCCCCCCTTCTCGTGTTTGCACCTTCAATTGGCATCAGAGATCGGTCTCAAGGCTGAGCACTTAACAGTGTTTGAGGAAAGGTCCAAGGGGTTCAACATGGCAGAATCCAGAGAAGAACTGGGAGGCAACATCAACAGACCACCACTTTTTGATGGAGAAAGGTTTGAGTATTGGAAGGACATAATGAGAAGTTTCTTCATATCTCAAGATCCTGAATTATGGAAGATGGTAGTCAAAGGATACACTGCACCTACTGATCCAGAAGATCCAACTAAAGAACTAGACATGGATGATATGAAACCAGATCAGAGCAGATTACACAAACTTCATCACAAGTCCAAAAACATCACGATCAGTGCCATCACATTCAAGGAATTTGACAGATGCACATATAAAGAAACAGCAAAGAGCATATTCGACAGTTTGGTTCTGACCTATAAAGGAACCCAGCAGGTTCAAGAAGCAATGGCTAACATATTCGTTAAACAGTATGAGATGTTCAAGATGGAAGATGATGAAAACATTGATGGAATGTTCTGCAGATTCCAGACTCTGATATCTGGACTGAAGTTCTTGAAGAAAAGCTACACAACAGCAGATCATATCAAGAAGATTCTTAGAAGTTTACCAAAAAAGTGGAGACCAATGGTTACTGTAGTTCAGCAGGCCAAATATCTGAATAACTTAAGACTTGAAGACCTGATCAGCTCACTCAGGTCTCTTGAAATAGAACTGGAAGAAGATGAACCAAAAAAGAAGAAGAATCTGGCTCTGAAGTCGAAAAAGAAGAAAGCTGCAAAGGCAGCATCAGAATCAGAGGATAGTGATAGTGACTATGATGATATGGCTTACTTAACCAAAAAGATGGTTAAGATCTGAGAAAACAGGAAGAGAAGAAGCTTCAAGAAGAAACATAACAGCAAAGATAACGAAGAATCTGACAAGAAGAATATCATCTGTTCTGGATGCAATGAACCTGGACATATCAAGTCAGAATGTCCAAATCTGGAAAAAGGAAAACAGCACAAGAAGAGTTCCAAATATAGAAAGAATGGTCTGATGGCTGCCTGGGATGTATCAGAATCAGAAGAAGAATCGTCTGATCAAGAAGAGGCAGAAACAACAATGAAGGCACACATCAGGTCTGCTTCTGGTCCTCATAAAGGCATGATTTCAGGAAGGAAAGCAGGCAGAAGGAAGAATGAACGAAGCAGTCATTCAAGCAAGTCTGGAAGCACATCAGAGGAAGCAATTCTGTCTCTGATGGCTCATACCAACTCAAGTTCTGGATACAGCTCAGGCTCTGGAATAGAATCAAAAGATGAAGACGATGAGGTATTCTCTTATCTCTCTAAATCTGAATTAATTGAGACTTTAAAAGCCTTGTTAAATGCAAACAATAAGATGTCTTTAAAACTGAAAACTCTTAGGGAAAATAAGAAAAATCTAACCAAAGAAGTCCAAGTTTTAAAGAATCGAAATTCTGAGTATGCAACTGAAAACAAAGATTTGAAAACTGAAGTTGCCAGACTCAAGTCTGAAAACCAAACTCTTAAAAGTAATATTTGTTCCACTTCTGAAACTGTTTGTGAATCTGATATGCATGAGAAAATTTTTCAAAACTTTATTTCTAATGGAATGGAAAAAAGTAAATATGCATCTATGATTTATGGAAACAGTAACTCTGGAAAGAGAGGTCTTGGTTTTACAGAAACGATTACTGAAAGTAAAGCTGTCCATTCTGATATTTTATGTATTGTTTGTGCTAAGAAAGGTCACTCTGAACTATCTTGTCCACAGGTAAAATCTGAACAAGATTAGAGAGCTGTTAAGACTAACAAACCTGAACCCAATCAGTTATGGGTACCAAAAGATCAAATTGTCTATGTTGCAGATATTCTGAGCAACCAGAAGGAGACACCAACAATGGTGCCTGGACAATGGATGTTGGCAATGCACAAGCAGAAGAAGGTTTATGTTCCAACATCTACCAAACAGAAGCCAAGTGACTCTGGTAGAAGAAGAATTGGTCAACACAATACCTATCAGAACCAGAACCAGAATCATAGGAGGAACAGGAAATATGAAAGATATCACACGAATCAGAACAGGAACTGGAACCAGTATCAGAGGTACAAGAACTAGAACCACTATCAGAGGCACAGGAACTGGAACCAGAATCAACATTGGAACCAGTACCAGAACCTGAACAGGTATCAAAGGTTCAGGTATGATCATCAGAATTACTCTAATTATCAGAATTAGTATAACTACAGGAATTATCAGAATCACCAGAACCACCAAGGTTATCAGAATCACCAGATTCACCAAAGTTACCAGAACCAAAACATGTTCCAGAATCACCAGAGGAACATGGTGTATCAGCCAAAGCATACAGAGAAGAATTTGAATAAGGAGAGTTCTTCAAACCCTCTAGTGAGATTCATCAAGACTACAAACCTGGAAGGGAATTCAAATCCCCTCATCCAAACCATGGAATCACAGAACATACAGATTAGGAATCTGAAAATCAGAAGCAAGAGGATATTCAGAGTAAAACTGAAACTGTTGACATAGAGGTTACATCTTGCTGTAAATACTATTATTATTTGATATTTATGTTTACTGTGATAACAAGAAGCTTGATCTTAACAAATCAAAGCTAGATAAGTATTCTGCAGGTTTTCAAACTGTCAGAGGAACCAGATGATTCACACGAATTGAATACCTCAGCAGAAATAGCATTCCAGTGGTTTCAAAGACAAGCAGTAACCACCAGAAGCAGAATTAATGGTTTGGATGTATTGAGTTCATTATTAAATTATTTGATCTATATTATGTTATATGACAAACTGCTTGATCTTGACAAATCAAAGCAAGATAAAGATAGTGCAGGTTCACCAGAACCAAAGGGAGCAGAAGCAGAAGAAACAGAAATTCCTGGGAAGGTAAAAAATACAAGCAAGTCAGCAACACATGACAAATCTTCAAAAGATAAATCGGATCAAGTCAGAAACAGCCAAGATAAGTCAGAAGAGAAATCTGGTATTTACCAGAATCTGAAGCTGTTACAGATTCACCAGAACCAGAAGCTAATTTATCATAATCAGAAGCTGTTACAGATCTTCCAGAACCAGAAGCTAATGCAAACCAACCAATGTTGATGAAGCTTTGGCAGAGGAAGGTTGGATACTTGCAATGCAAGAAGAGCTGAATGAATTCCAAAGGAATGATGTTTGGGATCTGGTACCCAGACCAAACAAAAACATTATTGGAACCAAGTGGGTGTTCAAGAACAAACTCAACGAAAAAGGTGAAGTGGTAAGTAATAAAGCTAGACTTGTAGCTCAAGGATACAATCAACAGGAAGGTATAGACTACACTAAGACTTTTGCTCCAGTGGCCAGGTTAGAAGCAATTAGAATTCTTTTATCACTTGCTGCTAATCATGATATAATGTTGTATCAAATGGATGTTAAAAGTGCATTCTTAAATGGCTATATAAGTGAGGAAGTCTATGTCAAACAGCCCCCTGGATTTGAAAATTCTGATTTTCCAGACCATGTTTTCAAACTTAAAAAATCTTTATATGGTTTAAAACAAGCACCAAGGGCATGGTATGACAAACTTAGTAACTTTCTGCTTAAGAATGAATTTAATAGAGGCCAGCTTGATAACACTCTATTTAGGAAATCCATTAAAAATGATATTTTGATTATTCAAGTTTATGTTGATAATATCATATTTGGATCAACTAATGGCACTTTGTGCAAAGAGTTTTCTGACCTAATGCAGAAAGAATTCCAAATGAGCATGATGGGAGAACTTAAGTTCTTTCTGGGAATTCAGATTCATCAAGGTAAATCAGATGAAACCAGCCAAAAGGTAGACCAGAAAACATACAGAGGTATGATTGGATCGCTTCTTTATTTAACTGCTTCTAGACTTGACATCTTGTTTAGTGTTTGTGTCTGTGCCCGTTTTCAAGCTGACCCTAGGGAATCCCATTTAACTGCTGTCAAACGAATTTTAAGATACCTTAAAGGAACCACCAACCTTACCCTGTTATACAAGAAAACCCCCACCTACAAACCCAAAGGTTTTTGTGATTCTGACTATGCTGGAGACAAGCTGGAAAGGAAAAGTACAAGTGGCAACTGCACTTTCTTAGGTGATAATTTGATCTCTTGGTCAAGCAAAAGACAAAGCACCATTGCCATGTCAACAGCTGATGCTGAGTATATATCAGCAGTAGGATGCAGTTCATAGTTACTCTGGATGAAACATCAACCTGAAGATTACAACATCTTTGAAACCAATATCCCTTTGTTCTGTGATAACACTTCAGCCCTAAACCTAACCAAGAACCCTATCTTACACTCCATAGCCAAACACATTGAAATAAAACACCATTTGATTAGGGACCATGTTCAAAAAGGGACTTTAAGCATCCAGTATGTGGACATTGATCATCAATGGGCTGACATCTTCACCAAAGCATTACCAGAAGATAGGTTCGAGTTCATCAAGAAGCATCTCAGCATTACCTCCATATCTGAATAGCTCAAGTAGTCATCTTAGGAGTTTTTAAATTTCTTGTAATTTTATTTTCTGTCTTTTATTTTCTGTTTTACTTTCTGTAATTTGTAAAGAGAAAAACAAAAAATACAAAAATAGTATGACCACTTTTTGGCTGATGACAAAAGGGGGGGAGAGAGAGAAAGGAGAAATAAGTAGAAAAAGAGAGACAAAAAGAAAGAAGGAGCGAAAAAGAAAGAGATGAAAAGAGGAGAAATAAGTAGAAAATGAGAGGAATCAGGGAGAGAGAAAAAGAAAGAGTGAAAAAGAGAAGGAGTTGTAAAGGAGAGGAAACAGGGAGAGAGAAAAACAAAGAGAGAAAAAGAAAGAGTGAAAAGAGAAGGAGTTGAAAAGGAGAGGAAGCGTGAAGAGAGAAAAACAACGAGAGAAAAAGAAAGAGTGAAAAGAGAATGAGTCAAAAAGGAGAGGAAGCGTGAAGAGAGAAAAAGAAAGAGAGAATAAAGAAGGAGTTGAAAAGGAGAGGAGAAGAGAAGAAAAGAAAGATTGAGAAGAGAAGGAGTTGAAAAGGAGAGTATCAGACTTAGGGGGAGAGATTGGTCTGAGGCGGAGTAATTCAAGTCTTCAAGTTACAAGCTAGCAAAATAAGTTAAGGTTTTTTCATCATCAAAAAGGGGGAGATTGTTGGAACCAAGTTGGTTCTAAGTCTTAGGATTTTGATGTTTACAAAAGGACTTAATGTAATCTTATTTTGTACCTTGAATTATTACATTAAATACATTCCGAAAATGAAGTTTGCATAGGCAGAAGATGCATCCAGAATGCATCCTGGAATTACCAGAAGATACTCCAGGATCACCAGAAGATATCTTTACTTGCCCAGATCAGAAGAAAGCAATGTCAGAAGAAGACCTGGACCATACCAGAGGAAAGCCTGCCAGAGGGAGAGTTTTTCCAGACCAAGAGGAATCAAATATCAGATTTATTCCAGAAGTTATTCTGACCAGAAGATGGCCTAGCAGTGAGAAATTAAAACAGCCCAGACTTGTTCCAGACTCAATCAGAAGATAAGTTAATGAGTCCAGAACAAGAGAATCAATCCAAATTTGACCCAGATCAGAAGATAGCATGGTTCAGGGTATGAAACTAAGTCCAGACCAGAAGAAATGATTTCCAGAATTGATCCAGACCTGATCCAAAATCAAAGGTAAAATGTCCAGACTGAAATATTACTTATCCAGATTTAATTTCAGTTTAATCCAGACCAAGTCCATAATTGGTCCAGATCAGAGGGAAGATTTCTAGATCAATGGTTCAGAATTAATTATTTGGCCCAGTGTTGGCCGAGATCAGAAGATTATACCATGGCCCAGTGTTGGCCGAAATCAGAGGGTCAGGATGTGTGGTCCAGCAATGGCCGAGATCAGAGGATTGTAGCATATCGGGTGCAAATCCAGGATGGCCGAAATCAGAAGATGAGAGGGTTAGGAAGTGTGGTCCAGGGATGGCTGAAATCAGAGGATCACAACATATCAATTAGTTTGGTCCAGATGTGGACTAGTGCAGAAGAATCCAATGGTCCAGATTTAATCAGGAGGATTAACGGTGGAGATTTTAATTTATTTTAATCAAAGTATTAAAAAGATTTGTTACAAAAATAAAAGTGAGGTATTGTGGAATTCAGGAGCTGTGGCGGGAAGCAACTAAAGTTTTGATTGGCTAGTTATTTTTGAAAGAAATCTGAAGCTTAAAAAAGATATGTTTTTTTTATTTAAATGAAGCCCAATTGGTCAAGTTATTTTTACAGAGAATCCAGCAAGATTCAGCTCGAATTTAAGCATTGGAAGAGGCCCTAATCTGCATCTATAAAAGGAGGCTCAAAGCAGAATACTCATTATCAAAAATCACAAAAGAGTCATACACTTCCAAAGCAAACACTCAAATTTTCACAGAGGTCAATTGTGAGTTCCAGCTTTCAAGAAGCAAGTACTCGTGTTATTTTCTTTCCATTGTGTCAAATCTAAGTTGTTGAAGTAGAGTCTACAATCTGAGGGAGTCAGAAGGGGTAGCAGGTTACTTGGCAATTAGATTCATAGTGTTGAAATTTCTTCTACAATCTGGGATTGTCAGATTGGCTGAAGACAGGAGTTGTATTCCTCAAGAGTCTAGGATTGTTAGACTGTTTGAGAAGACTGACTTGGAGGGTCAGTAGAACGGTTGTAATTCAAGGTTTGAATTAGTGAAATCCTTCAAGGTGAAGGGACTGGACGTAGCCTCGTTAACGGTGAACCAGTATAAAAATTCTGAGTTTTATTTTTATTTTAATTTCGCTGCTAACTCTATTTTTAATCATACATCAAGTTTTGTTTTAAAAGTGTAAAAACAGGAAAAGTATTCAAGTTAAGTCAAACACAATTCAACCTCCCCTTCTCGTGTTTGCACCTTCAAAAGAATCTTCAGGTACCTAGTTGGAACCACCAATCTGGGAATATGGTACAAAAAGGACTCAAATCTTGACCTTATGGCATATTGTGACGCTGACTATGCTGGTGACAACGTTGAAAGGAAAAGCACAAGTGGATCTTGTTAATTTCTTGGCTTATCTCTCATAAGTTGGTCATGTAAAAAGCAAAATATCATTGCCCTCTCCACTACAGAGGCTGAATACGTATCTGCTGCCCAATGTTGCTCCCAAATACTTTGGGTAAAAAATCAACTGGAAGATTACTATTTAAGGTACGCCAAAATTCCCATCCTCTGTGACAACACTAGTGCTATAAATCTTTCTAAAAACCCAATTCAACACTCCAGATCCAAACATATAGAAATCAAATATCATTTCTTAAGAGATCATGTTCAAAAAGGAGATGTTGAATTAATCTTCATTGAAACTGAAAATCAGTTTGCTGACATTATTTTTAAGTATTATTTGATGTTTGCAATAAAATCTGAGGACGAATAACTCAGAAAAGCTCCTTTATCCTCCTCCAAATTTTGAAAATGCAAAAGCCAGAATGAGGCACGTCTATAGCTGCTGTTTGCCCTCCCTTTCTCTGCAAAACTCCTCGTTTTCCGCTGCCAAAACACGGCCCAACGACTAGTTCCCTGTGCACACCCCTAGCCTAAAATGATTAACACCTACAGCCTCCATCCTTCCTTCTTCCAATGGTAACTTATTTATAAGTTACTATCTGCTCCTTTCACCTTCATCCAACTCCTTGCCTTCTTCACTCTTTTACTTTCAATAAAATCAAAACCCCCAGAAATCCATCACGTTTTTCACTCATGGCTCGCACCAAAACCTCTGGAAAAAGGAAATTCTCTTTGAACCTAACTGAAGATCACTCTGAAAGCTTCTCAAGTGACTCATTTCATAAAAATGATCCCACTCCTAACATTGCCTCACCAAAACCAGTCAGCATTATCCATCCTCTTCTGTTCACTACAACACCTCCAAACCTCTCATCTCCTCCTCCTCACCTCTCTAAAACTAAGAAAACCTCTTCTAGAAAATCTTCCTCATCAACACCTTCTCGACGTTCAGCACACATTAAGTATGGAAAACTTACATCAAACAAACCACTCAAGATAACATTGTTCATATCATTGACTCAGACGATTGAGGCAACAAAATCTAATTCCACAAAGTCTCCTACATCCAAACCTACATCTTCCAAAAACGTTAATCAAATGCGCCTTGACCCTACAGAAAAGCCCTCTCACAAAAAGGCCTCTTCCAAAAAGGTCTCATTTCCTGTTTCCACCAAGAAAAAATCAGAAAAGAACTCAACCTCTACTCA
Source organism: Cicer cuneatum (assembly GCA_037974295.1). NCBI lineage: Eukaryota > Viridiplantae > Streptophyta > Magnoliopsida > Fabales > Fabaceae > Cicer > Cicer cuneatum. The sequence goes on along the minus strand of JBBPBO010001985.1, from coordinate 30,930,858 downwards.
TTCACCTCAACCTCCTATCACATCCACTGCTCCCTCTGACGTCAGCCCACAAATCTTGTCTCCTACACCTTCCACAAACGCCAACCTCTCTGAACGTCTTCCCTCTCCTCAACTTCATCTTTTTTCTTTTGAAGATCAAGTCCATCCTCGTGCAGAGGATGAGTTACATAACTCACCTCCTCAACTTATGGAAGATGGTGCAGAGCTCTACTTCGATCTCAATCTCGCTGCCCATCAGTTTTCACCACCAGCAACTTCACCCCCATCTGATCCATAGGAACCATCCCAGAATCTACAAGAACCATTTCTCTTTCCTTATCCTCCTGCAAGTCCATCTCAACCAGCTCAACTCTCTTGTACTATGTCTTAAATTTTTTTCTTCTCCTACTAAGGTTTGCACTACTTCTATCATCACTACTTCTTCTGTTCCTTCTATCATCAACAAACACTCTACTGCACCTCTCCATGAAGTCACAGGACGATTCAGTGCCCTTGAATCTTTCTTGGCAAAATCGGGAGAAAACTCATCTCAAAACAAAGGTATATGCTCTCAAATCAAAAGCACTAGTGTCAACGCTGATCCTGTTCCTGCTGACTCCGTCCCTCCCACCTCTGATCCAAAAGCAGGAGAACGTCGCTCTCAAAAATAGCTATATGCACTGAAGAAGATCCGTAAGGATCAGAAAAAACTTTTACTAGCATGGCCACATTTCATCACACTCTTGCACAATTTAGCACACTCCTTGAATGGGTTACTGCAAATTTGGTCAAGATTATTGCTCCAGATGCACAGCCTCTTGTGCCTTCTGTTCAACCTCCTCCACCACTGCCTCGTCCTTCAACATCCTCCTCATCTGATGATTCCTCCCCATCCAAATAGACTGAAATACTCTGGACCCCACTACTTTTTGCTGTTGACAAACTTGGGGGAGAAAGATTACATCTAAATTGTCAATGATTAGGGTAGTTAGGAAAGATTATGCTTTTTTTGAAACTATCTTGTTCAAATCCTCTTTTTTTTTCCTTTTTGAACCATTTTTTGTATTATCTATATATTATCAATATGAAGTATTATGATTGGTTCAATTGTCTTATGCACTTTTTGAGGGGGAGCCCCATTCTTATCAGCTCACACTAAGGGGGAGCTTCGAACTCAAAAATGCACTTTTACAATTTTTTGTTCATAATCTAAAGAAATTTTGTCATCATAAAAAATGAGGAGATTGTTGAGAAAAAATCTCTTTCAATTATTTTAATGATAACAAAATTATCTCAAAAGATTATGATTATACTAATGTGTGCATTTAAGTGTTTTGCTAAGAAAGGAACAGGTTCATTCATACAACAATCCAAAGATTCAAGTCAAAAGATTTCAACCTCCTTGCAAGAGGATAGACTGTTGACATAACCATATCAACCTCCTGTCCAGAGGATGAACTTTTATAAAGGCAAAATAATTATCATTGATCCAAGTCAAAAATAAGAGAAGATAAAATTCTGGACAAATAGCATAAAGATACAAAGTCATCAGAAAGAAGTTTCGCGCCAGAGGATGAAGACTAGAGGATGACTATCTGTTTCTTCGTCCTCCTGCATTGGAAATGACTAAAAGTACCAAAGTACAAAAGGTTGCACTTGTCACGTAAAGTAAAGAATATACATGTCTTAGAGAAGAAAAAAAAGGGAAAAGCATTTTCCAGTTTCAAACTTCTAGAAAGGTAGAACCTCCAAGACAGCTTCGTGAAAATCAACTTCCTAAGTACAAGGCAAAATGAGGACAGATTCAATGGCAATTTTGCAAATCAAGATAAACTTCAAGGATCATTACAACTTAAGTTAACGGTCATAAAGGACAACTTTCTTGAAGAAAAAGTTTCCTTATCTCTATAAAATGAAGGCTGATCTTATTCATTTAACATACAACTAAGCATAAAAAGAAAAAGTCTAAGACTATCAAGAGCATTTTTTATCCTCTCTTCATACTTTCTATAATCTTACACTAGATCTTTGAAATATCTTTCTAGAAAGTGTAAACAAAGAGAAACAACCCAAACTACATCATATCATCTTGTAATTTCCAAGTGAGATACACTTGAGAGAAGTTGAAATCTGAGAGAAAAGATTGTAAGTTTGGTGAAGCTCTAGAATACACAAATTGTAACCAACCTCAGTGAGAGATTAATCGTTTTTGATACTTAGTGAAATCTCACAAGTGTGTGAGGACTGAACGTAGCCTTTATTGGGTGAACCAATATAAATTTGTGTGTGTCATTATCTTCTCACTATCTCTTTATCATTTGGTAATTAACTAAACCTCTACGCTTTAAATTTACAACCTCTAATATTCATCCTCTCGAAGAGGATAAAGCTTTAAAACTCAAAAGAATTTTTAAAACCACAAATATCTCTAGTCAACCCCCCTTCTAGTGATATTCTAGCTACTTCAATGAGTTTGAATTCTATAACTCTACTTGAATGTGTAACTTTATTAGGATATTTAGTCTACGGTAAAAAAAAAAAAGGATTTATCCCAATATTTTGCAAATAATTAAAGTTTTATCAATTTATTTCACTAAATTTCTAACTTCTTAACTCTCAAAAACATTGCCTCCTCTTCTTCTTTTTCTCTTTTCTTCTTGTTCTTCTTCTTTATCCCTCAAAGAGTGGTTTTTGGCCCCAAACCATATCAAGCTGACTAAAACTTGTGTTCAAACACAAATTGTCCGGATTTTTTTTAATAGGAATTAAAAGTTATGTTTGTTTTTTTTTTCATTGACTAATATATGGACTTTCTTTTTTAAGATACAAGAATTAAATTTCACCAACAAAAAATGGAAAAAAATAAAACGAAAGAGAAAGCCAATCTTTAAATTAAATAAGGGTCCTTGTAATGAATGCTATCGATGCCTAACTCATTTATATAGCCTTTAAGCCTAGACAAGAGTCCATATATATTAGTGAGCTCCTTAGTTTGACAGGGAGAGTAAGTGAAAAAAGTGAGAAAATATATCAGCTATGGAGGATAAGGAGACTAATTTCAGGAAGAAGCCCCAAGGATGGAAGGCCATGCCTTATATTTTAGGTATAATTAATTAATTTTTTATTCTGAAAATCGTACATTTTATTGGATATTAAAAATTCAATTCACTACTAAAAAAATAAAATTAGTGATAAAAAAATAAAATCTTTCATAATTTTCTCGGCACTAAATTTAGTGACTGGTTTAAAGAAAAATTTCATGTTTTTTTTCTTTAAGTTTTTTCAATAATATAATTTGTTTAGTTTTAATTATGAATAACATTATTTATTTTATTAAGTTTATTTTGTTAACATTTGCAGGCAATGAAACTTTTGAGAGGCTGGCAGTATTTGGATTGTTTGCTAACTTTATGGTGTATTTGACAAAAGAACTTCATTTGGATCAAGTTTATGCTTCTTACATTCTAAATATATGGTTTGGAATTACAAACTTTGCTCCTTTAATTGGTGCCTTCATTTCTGATGCTTATGTTGGTCGCTTTTGGACTATAGCTTTTAGTTCTTTCGGTTCTCTTCTGGTAAGGATTTATTTTTTGTATTTTTTTATAATTTCTTGTAATTAAGGATTTATGGTTTGTCTCCTCCTTTAAATTTTTATTTTCATGTTTGTAGTGTCAAACAATATGTCAGCGGGAATAAACTACATGGGGAGGGATAAATTATAAATATACAAATTGATATAGCAAGTTAATTAGTAGAAAAAAGAATAATTTATCATTTTAGGTCTTAAAATTGTAAATGTTAGTCAATTTGAAACTTCAAAATTACAAAATATTAAGTCGGTTTTTCAAATTGTCTAACATCAATTAAAGTACTTTTTAAAAAACTTCCTAAAATAGTTGATAGAAAAAAGATGTTGCATGACTTTACACAGTTTGAGAAAACAATTTAATGTTTTGTAAATTTAAAGTTCAAAATTAATTAATTAATTAATGTTTCCAGTTTCAAAATTTAAAATAATAGTTTACTCTTGAACAAGTCAATCAATTATTACCTTCTTTTCTTTTTAATTGTCATGTTAAAGTTATTTAAGCATGTCAATAAACTTAATAAATTTTATTATTTTGACCAAATCATTTGTTTTTATCAATTAATACCTTATATCATTTATAATTTCATTTAACCTTTTTCTTTCTCTATAATAAATAGTAGAAATAATTTTGTCAAATCAATAATTAATACTACTTTTAAATTTTAAAATGATAAATAAAAAATAATTTATTTTATAAAAAAGCGACATTTGAAAAGGTTCGAAGGGAGTGTAATTAATATTAATAAATTTTCATTTATATACTAATGTTTTTTTATTTTTTTTTCTAATAATGAAAATATATGTACAAAGTTAATGTCCGGTAGAGGTCAACAACTTTTTTTTTTTAAAAAAATGATTGAAATGAAATTAAAACTAAAATTAATTTAACATTATAATTTTTCTAAACATAAAGAACTAATTTAATAAAATAAATTGAAAATATTAATTTGATATTTTTTTATATAACTTAAAAAATTACATGATATATGATATATTTTACCTATTAGTTAATAGCAAAAATAGACATTGAATTAATTAACTTGCTACACCAAATGTATCTCATTGTCTACATTTATATTCTTTATTAAAAGGTGGTACTAATTAAAAGTACACCCATAAATATAATCTAAAAAAAAAGTACCCATAAATTGAAGTAATTTTATTCAATACTAGTAAGTTCGAATTCGGATGAAATTATATCAAATCATTTTTCTCTCGAAATCACGTATCTTCGTCATAAGGATATAAAAATAACATATCTTTGTCATAATTTTGGGATATCATGTTAAATTAAATAATCCATACAAAACATTAAATAAAATAATCATTATTTTTATTTTAAGTTAATTATTTAATCAAAATATAATTTACATTTTTAATTTCTTGAATGAATATTTAATCAGATATTCCCTGCAGTCTCATATATAAACAAAATAATAATAATTCACTCCCTTTTAAACAAGTAATTGATGTAATTCAATATTTTTCAAATTAATAAAAAAGTTAATTGCTGATTTTTTTGCTAATAATCTCTTTTCTTATATTTATAGTTGATTTATTAAAAGAGAAACTTGTATTCATTAGTAGTGTATTTCTTGATGTGTTATACATAAAAACTAAATAACATTATAATATACTAAATATAATTTTATGTATAAATCATACACAAGAAAAAATATTTCTCTTTAGTCAATTAATTAAAATATTGTTTTTTACAAATCAATCCGTTAAAGAGAAATTATTATTTCATTATTAGTGTGTCTCTTAAATATATCTTTTAAATAAAAATTTAAAAAATATTATAATACAATAACTATAGTACTTTTATCCCTATATATATAAAAAACTTCATTGACTAAATTATGGAAATTAAGATAATTGATTGAAGTATTAAATTTGTTGATAATTTTAATATTTTATTAGTTTACTATTAAAGAAAGAGAATTACATTATATTTTCAATATTGTAGAATAAAATGTAACGTAATTAATGGTAAATGAGTGACATGTAAATTTGATGAGATCCTTTTCAGTGATTTTAGATATATATTTTAAAAGTGTTCTAATTAATATAGTAAAACAGGGGATGATTGTGGTGACATTAACATCTTGGTTACCAAAGTTGCACCCTCCACCTTGTACTCCTGAACAACTACTAAAGAATCAATGTGTCAAAGCAAACAATTCTCAAATGGGTGTATTATTTTTGGGACTTGGTTTCCTAATCATAGGATCTGCTGGTGTAAAACCATGTAGTATACCATTTAGTGTTGACCAATTTGATCCAACAACAAATGAAGGAAAGAAAGGTATCAATAGTTTCTTTAATTGGTACTATACAACATTTACATTGGTATTGTTGGTTACTCAAACAGTTATGGTGTATATCCAAGATTCAGTGAGTTGGAAGTTAGGGTTTGGAATACCTGTTGTATGCATGTTCTGTTCCATAATCATGTTCTTTATTGGAACAAGAGTTTATGTACATGCAAAGATTGAAGGAAGTATTTTTTCTGGAATTTTCCTAGTTTTAGTGGCTGCTTATAAAAAGAGAAAAGTAAAGCTTCCAAGTGAGGATAAGTTAGATGGAGTTTTCTATGATCCCTCTATGGTTGGAACTTGTATTTCATCAAAGCTCCCTTTAACTCATCAATTCAGGTTACAATATTTTAATCACCTCAACAGCTATCTAATATTCTATTCAAAATTTATGATTTTCTTATGGTTTGATTTGAAATTTTATAATGACATTTGAAATTAATTTTTTCTTGTAACATTAATTTACTTTATCAGTTAATTTTATCTCTTAAATTGTGCTTAAATAACGAATATGACGAAGGATTCTTAATTCTATAAAGAATTTCGTATAAATTGTATTTGTTTATTCCTTTTACAATATTTTTATATGTTATTAAGGAATTGTTAATATAAAGTTTAGTTATTAAAAAAAAAATGCTAATTTGGCAACTCACTAGTTATCTACCTAAATATGATATGGGAAAAAAATGTTGTTTTGGGGGGCTAAGATGTAAGAGTTAAATAATATATTTATAAGGTAGTCTGAAATTTAATTCCCAAGCACAAAATCTAATATATGATATTTAATTTTTATTAATCAGGGCCTTGAACAAAGCAGCTCTGATATTAGAGGGTGACCTAAATTCAGAAGGTACCATAGTAAACAAGTGGAAACTAGCCAGCATTCAACAAGTAGAAGAGGTTAAATGTTTAGCAAGAATTTTTCCAATTTGGGCAACTGGGATTATCAGTCTGATACCTATGGCCCAACAAGGAACATTCACAGTATCACAAGCCTTAAAAATGGACAGACACATTGGACCAAAATTTCAAATTCCAGCAGGTTCAATGGGAGTTATAACACTAATCACCGTGGCTTTATGCCTTCCAATCTATGACAGGTTCTTAGTTCCAAAACTTAGAAAAATTACGAAACATGAAGGTGGCATTACCTTACTTCAAAGAATTGGAATTGGAATGTTTTTCTCTATTCTTTCTATGATTGTTGCTGGCTTTGTTGAGAAATTAAGAAGAGATTCATCAAATTCTAATTTGTCAGTCATGTGGTTAGCCCCTCAATTGATTCTTATAGGACTTTGTGAGGCCTTTAGTATGTTAGGACAAGTTGAGTTCTTTAATAGGCAATTTCCTGATCACATGAGAAGTATTGGTAATGCATTGTTCACATGTTCTTTAGGTATGTCTAACTATGTTAGTAGTATCATAGTCACCATAATTCATCATACTACAAGAACAAATGATCATCCTGATTGGTTGACAAATGATATTAATTATGGTAGGGTAGATTACCTTTATTACCTTATAGCTGTGATAGGGACATTGAACTTTGTTTATTTTATTCATGTTGCTAGGAGATATCAGTATAAGGGTAGTGTGAACTTCCAAGATTGTAAGCCTCTTGATGTTGAGCTAGGATCACATATAATTTAAGAGAAAGAAACTATCTTACTTTAGTGGTGATTATATACTTATTAATTGTACGAAGTCTTATCAAAAATAAATTATGAAGAGTTATTTTTCAATGCACAAAGATACATGCATCTCAAAATCTATAAGGTTTGAAATTGTTGTTATGTGAGTGATAGTAGATCTATCATACGAGTCAAAGCCAAATTACTAAGTCTGACTCAACTATTGTGGATTATGCGAGTCAATGAACCAATCTAATTCATTTTATTTTTTGTTTGTTTATTTAACAATTTCATTTTCTTGGTGTCAATATAGTTGAAATTTCATTTCTATTATATGATGCATTTGCACCCTAATTTTTGCTTTTAAAAAATCTATTTAATTTTCTTATGCTACTTTGTTATTCATTCGGAATTACCTTTATGAATGAATGTTCATTGCTTTAAATTATATTGATTGAATTAATATCCGTTTTAATCTACTGGAGATGCAACAATAATATAATTATTGATCTCATTAATTTTAAAGCGATAATCCATTTATTTATGAATTATGTTATTCTGATGCAAATAACATATTTAGTAAAACTCGTTCTTCTACATTTTATATATGATTATACTTTTTTTGGGGACAGAATTTGATGGTCACGTTTTATTGTATATTAAATGACCTTTAAAATTGATTTGAAACTAATTCATTCATTGATAGTGCATGTATCAGTTTTCTTTATAACATTAGTGTTGCATCTATTTTAATCCAATGGAGTAATAGCATACTAATTCATATATTTCTTATATTGAATTCAATTGATATAAAGTAATTATACATTTATTTACATGTTTATAAAACTAGAGCAAATGAACTAGGTTTTGAGAGTGACATTCAATTTAATATATATAATTCAAAATATTTTTTCATGCTAAAGGATCCATAAGTAAAATCTATTTTAATATTACGAAAATTTGAGATGAAAGAGATGACATAAAATAATATTATAATATTTTTGTTTAGTCTAAATATATGTACTATTTTACTGCACAATCAAAGAAAGTTTTTTGGATCCGCCGTTGACTTCAAGGTGTAGCTCTAAGAGAAAACATTAGAAAGTTAACTTCTTTCCGTATTCAAAACTAATTACGAAAATTTGAGATGAAAGAGATGACATACTCACTCACGGTTGGAGAACAACGACAAGCTCTAGCTCCAATGGTAATATGTTTAGGCTTAGTGTGACTATTTTAGTTTTTTTAAAAGGCAAAAGAATAATACATATTTAAATATAGGGGTGGGAATAGGCTGGACCAAACTAGACTTTGCTAGACTTGATCCTGACATGTCAAAAAATACAAGGCCTAAGTTTGGCATGTGGCTTGTCATAAGCTTACTTTTTAGGTCTGAGTCTGACCTTAATAGAAGTCTGGTATGACATGTTAGCCTACTTAAAAGCTTATTTCATTTTAACATTTCTAAATAAGTAATCAAACATATCTTTAAATAGATTAACGAGTTAATATGTCAATAAAATTAAGTTCTATTTTGATATTTAACATCACATTTCGAAGAATATGACTTTATATACATCCTACTTAAAATATATTTTATAATAATACATTTAAATATGTCAAAAACTAAATAAGGTTAATATGTGTAAATTACTAAAAGTTGAATATATAACAAAAATATCAAAATTTAATATAATAATTATAGTAGTAAAAAAATATTATTTATATTTATTTAAATAGGCCTAAAAGACTTATTATGTGGCCAGTAGCATGACCTTTTTACCTAAATAGGCTTTTTTAGAAGCCTTGACCTTATCTGTTTAAGAAAAAAATCTGGTCTGGTCTGGTCTAGGCCTAACGTAGACTAGGACGTAGGCCCCTGTCGAGCGGCCTGACATATTCCCATTCGTATTTAAATATAAGGATTGCCCCTTAATCATAACACAAGGTATGTCATGAAGAAGAGGACAAACATAATTTACACACACATCTCACACCCTTTCAAGGTGTGACAACTAATAAATAACAAAAAAATTAAGTAATGAAACCCAAACAACCCAACGGATTAGACTACCATTGGTGAAGATCAACACTAAGTTTTATTATGAACCTTCTAAAGGTGCTGGAAAACACAAGATATGAGGGCTTGAATTGTGTTTACCATTTTGAATATTATTTTGCTTTTAGAAAAAATATTTTTTTTTATCAAAACATTCAACTTACTATTGAAATGAGTTTAGAGAGAGTAAGATTGAATCATAAAGAACTAAAGTGCGACAATTAAAAGAGAACAAAGAGACATAGATATTTTTATATTAGTTTACAACAAACTATTGCTACCTTTAGTCCTTATAGAGAGATTTTGTCTCAGTACAATCGATTGTTTAATTCACTATTTCCACAAATAGTTGCACAAGTATTCTTTACTCTATCTCTTCAGGCTTTGAGTATTTTTCTATAGCCTCTTCAGGCTTTCGTTATCATAATTGTTCTTCAACATACTACATACTATCATTGAGGTTAATGAGGATCATTGTACCTTTTTAGATACCTCTTTGAGGATGAGAGGGTTGTGCCACTATTAGGTGATTTACATCAGTTCTATTGACAAAAAATATGTTTCTAGGATTCTAATTCTTATTGAGAGGATGTTACATATTCAATCCTATATCAATTCTAGTGTATAAAAACACTTTGACTTATTTACATCAATTATAATAACTCTCTATTGAGATGATTTTTTCATTCATGCTTTTTGATGTGTTCTTGACTTTTTCAGGATTTACGATTTTCATTCTTCATCTTGTGTTTATTGATTGAACCATTTCATCTTAAATACAAGGAGGAAGTGTCCATTGAGATATTTCTATTGGAGGTCCTTTAGGGTATGACATTTGTACTTTAGGGTCAGGCATGCGTACTTCATTTGCAGAAAGATAGCATATATAATCATGGGTTTTAGCAATTGAACCATTGAAGATAAATCTATTCGTTGAACTCACAACTGACTCCCATAAATCACTCACTAAAATTTGTATGAAAATAAGAGGAAATTGAGGGTACAAGATTAGAGGATAGAATAGTCATAGTATTGTCTTACAAACCATCAAAGCAAGAAAGTTATCAGAGGATGCAAATTATCAGAGAAAATAGATTATGGAATATTATCAGAGGATGTGCACAGACAAAGGATACAATGATCAAAACATGTCTTGCAGATCATCAAATCATTAACTTTTGTTAGAGCATTGGCTTCTCCAAATGAATTGACTTTGTCAGAACATTGAATTTACTAGAGGTGTTGACTTTATTAGAGGATACATAAAAGTTTAGAGTCAAACGATCAAACACTTGATGAGATTATCAGAGGTAGAGGTAGTCACTTGCTCGTCATGCTTGTTAGAGGTAGAAGAAGAAGAATTGTTGTTACGCTTGTCAAAGGCAGAGGTAGAAGAATTCTTGTCACGCTCAAGCATTAGAGCCAAATGAGCATAATCCATGTTAGGTTTATTAGAGGCAACCGAGTTACTACGTTGCTCGCATCCCATAGTCAACTGAAGCTTGTGACAGTCAAATTTGCATGTCACTTAACTTACGTTGTCAAGCTGAAGTGAAGTCTTGGTTTCTTTTACCTTCGTCTAGTTATTAGAGGATATACCTTACATAGCGACGTGTACTTTACTGCGCTTGTTTCCTCAGTACGTCTTTTACTCTTTGCTCTGATAGAAGATTTCTAACATACTTGTTAACATAACTCTTGCCTTTAATCTACACACTTAGCATATATAATTAAGAGATAATTGTTATTTATTTATTTGTATTTGTTATCATCAAAACATCAATCGTAGGATTGTATTTAAAAAATATTGTTGTACTAAAACCTTCAACCACTACTATGAGACCATTTTGATATGGTCCATCAAGAAGATTAGATTACACTCACGATGTTAGAAAATCACTCGATTCCTCGCACGCCATATAGACCAAACACAAGCTAGCCATATCGCAAAAAGTTCATTGCGAACAACTTTTCTGCAAGGAATCCACACTGAAAAGAACAAGACATGGAGTGAGTGCCACTTGATTTGGAAAAGCATAATGAATACCAAACCACCCAGAGACTAACCTCCACAAACTCCAAAAAGCAAACAATCAAAAAATAGGTGTGATGATGATTCCACATTCCCACAACAACCTACACAAAGGGTAGAGTTTGTACGAATGCTCCACGACGAGACAAGTTATCTAACATAGGAAGTCTATCGAACAAAAATCTCTAAGTGGCACCTTCAAGGGCACCGTCCAATTCCATTTCACATTAGCCAACAAATAAGGATTTGCATCTGGATTCTCTGTCATCATCCTATAAGCACCACGAACAGTGTAAACACTACTTTGATCATTTTGCCACTGCCAACTATCCTCAACATTTTCTTGCAAAGAAAATTAGCCATCAAAACAACATATTCCCTAATAAGCTTCTCCTCTCATTGAAATAACTCCCTCCTCGACCTCCACCCCACCCCTTTATTCTCAGCACCTCTCCCTACCATCTCAGCTACTAACACATCAGGATGCTTGTCAGGATGAATAACTGCCTAAAAGTATCCCCAACCACCCTAACTAAGTTGCTCGAAAACCAACTATGATCAAGCCCCTTTCATCCCCTTAAACCCTAAATATCTCTCTACCAAAAAGACTTCATACTACGTCCACCAAACCTCTCCATCTCCTTCAAACTATACCTATGGGACAATACCTTATACCACAACCCCTTGATCCATTTTCAACCTCCAACACCATTTACATGATAAAGCTAGATTGAACACACACGCATTTCCAACACCTAGGCCCCCAAGTTTGTGCTATTGACATACCTCCTCCCATTTGACCAAATGAATTTTATGGACCTCCTCTATCTCCTCCCATACACACACACATAAAATATTTGAAAAGAGATTCAATTTTAAGATAATACATGTAGGAGCTCTAAACAAAGTCAAAAAATAAATTGGTAATGCAGATAAAACAATTTTGAGAAGTACAAGGCGTCTTCTTATGGGGTAAACTTATGCTCCTCCAACTTGACAATCGTTCCTTGATTCTCAAAATGCCAGGATCCTAGAAAGATAGACGTCTCATAGTGCCACCAATAGGAAGACCAAGGTATTTGAAAGACACATGACTTATCTTACAATTAAGCACCTTATTCGTAGTCTCCAACCAAGAGTTATTCACATTCACGCCAGAGTTAAAAACCTTGTTAATTTGAGGATTTTATTGTACTTTTTCTTATATTTAGTTAGGTTTATGCTCTAATTTCTGTTGTTTTTAAATAACTTTTTAGCTTATAAAACAACATTAATTAAAAATATAGGCTTAATTGCAACTTTGGTCATCCTATTTTACCAAATCGTAAAATTGGTCCATCTATTTTGAAATCCAACAATTTTGGTTCCTCTTTCTTATTTTTTAACTAAAAAAATGAGGATTTTATATATTTTAAATGACGTGACATACGATCTCATGATCTAGAATCATTTAGATGCATGATAAGCTATAATTTATCTGTTTTTATAGCTTTGTTTGATAGGTTAATTTGATGTTTTAATTCAGTTTTAGTTCTATTTTATTACATTTTTATTTTGTTTAGATTGCAAGGAGAAGTAAAGGAATAAGTGAAGATTTTTGGTGCAAAAGAACCTTGAAGTCAAGTGGTGCTATTATGGTTCATTCTGATCAAATAAATGAAAGAAACTCAAGTTCCAACAAGAGTTACTGCCTAGCTGTAATGGCTATTGCGACCGTAATTACTGAATGAGAAAGAAAAAAAACCCGCAAGAATCTGCCACTCCAAGGCAACAAGGATTAATGCCTGGAAGTATGGTCATTATGGCCGTAATATGCTCATCTTCTGCTGCTGAATCGTTATTTATTCTGCGAAATTTCATGTGTATTAATCATTCTACTATCATATGTCAAGTTATTTAAACATGTCTTATCACCATTTTTTAGTTGAAAAATTCAAGGGAGAAACCAAAACTGTTGGATTTTAAAATAGGAAGACTAGAAGTGCAATTAATCCAAAAATATAATATGATGATTTTAAACCACCAATTCGCCTCCTAAAATTGTGATTGTTTGTCAAAATGCTCCCTGAAATTTACGCTTCGTAAAAAAATTCCTCTATTTTGTCTAGCATCAAGCAAAATGCTCCATCTGTTAATGAGCCCCGTTAGAGGTGCTGAAATATCACAAGTGACTCATAAACATGGATGCCCTATTACATGGGGTATTTTGACGGTAAATAAAAACATTAAAGAGGCTAATGACAAGTTCTTCTTCTCGATTTATTTCTTCCCCAAATTCTTAAATCCCCAAATTCTCAACATCAGAAAATCATCAAATTCCTAAATTGCAACACCCAAATCACTTCTTCCCCTTCTCCCCAAAAATTTGAAATACATGAAATTTTGGTCTTGAGGTTGTTGTCCAGTAGTTGGAATTCCTGTGAATGATGTTGGTCATTTGAAAGGTTGTGGATCCTTTTGTTAAGACAAACTCTCAATTTAAGTTTGGATGAAAATAAACAAAGGTTAATTATGAATATTAATTATGATTCTAAATGTTATGTTAATTTAACTTGTGCTTTTGAGTGTATTAATTCAAAGATAGGATTCAAGCAAAGCAAAGAAATCAGCATAAGAAGCAGAAAACTTAACAGAGAACATTTTTGACAAATTCTGGAAAAACGGAGAATGTTCTCCAAGTCAAGAATGATCAAGACAGCCTCAAGATCAATCAATCTCCATTAATTAAATGAAGATATTTCTTTTGATATTAACATCAATGTTATCAGTACTCTCCAAAGAGCAAATAGGATCTACACTAGTCAAAGAAACCATTCGAATTACAAAAGAAAAAGGTCATGAATCAAGCAAGTCCAAACAAGTCTGAACCTTCTCCAGCTTGATTGCCAAGAATGCTGAACGATCTTGAACTATACAAGTTATCAGGGCAGGTTCAAGAATGATCAAGACTAAAACCTCCAGATTGATTATCAATCTCCAGAATGTTAAAGACTAAAATCTCCAGGTTGATCATCAATCTCTAGTAAACATTATGCAACAATTCATCATCATTGTCTAAGCTATTTTGACAAATCCAGATCAAGCCAAAGGCATCAACAAATATATCTGTAGTATTAAGTGAAGGTGCAAACACGAGAAGGGGGGGTTGATTTGTGTTTGACTAACTTGAATACTTTTTCTGTTTTTGCAGTTTTAAAACAAAACTTGATGTATGAATAAAACAGAGTTAGCAGCGGATATAAAGTAAAAATAAAAACACATAATTTTATACCTGTTCACCGTTAACGAGGCTACGTCCAGTCCCTTCACCTTGAAGGATTTCACTAATTCAAAACCTTGAATTACAACAATACCACTGACCCTCCAAGTCAGTCTTCTCAAACAATATAACAATCCTAGACTTTTGAGGAATACAGCACCTTGACTTCTTAAGTCAAGTCTTCTCCTACCAATCTGACAACCCCAGATTGTAGAAGGAATTAAACGCCTTGAATCTAATTGCCAAGTAATCTGCTACCCCTTCTGACTCCCTCAGATTGTATATTCTACTTCAACAACTTAGATCTAACACAAGGGAAATAAAATAACACGAGTGCTTGCTTATGAAAAGTTGGAACTCCCAATTAACCTCACTGAAAACTTGAGTGTTTGCTTTTGGAAGTGTATGACTCTTTTGTGATTTTCGATTCTAAGTATTCTGCCTTGAGCCTCCTTTTATAAATGCATATTAGGGTCTCTTCCAAGCTTAAATTCGAGCTGTATCTTGCTGGATTCTCTTGCAAAAATTACTTGACCAATCGGGCTTCACTTAAATAAAAAACATATCTTTTAAGCTTCAGATTCTCTTTCAAAAATAACTGGCCAATCATGTCTTTAGTTTCTTCCCGCCAACAGCTCCTGAACTTCCATACGACTTCACTTTATTTTTGTAACAAATCCTTTTAATACTTTGATAAAATTTAATTAAATCTCCACCGTTAATCCTCATGATTAAATCTAGACCGTTTGATTTTCTGCGCTACTCCACATCTGGACCATACTAAGTGATCTGCTGTGATCCTCTGATTTCGGCCATCCCTGGACCATACTTTCTGATCTCGGCCAACCTGGTCTAGCAAACTGATCTGTTGTGATCCTTTGATCTCAGCCAATGATGGACCACACATTATGACCTTCTGATTTCGGCCAACATGGGTCATGGTCTGATCTTCTGATCTCAACCAACACTGGGTCAAATACTTAAATCTGAACCATTGATCTGAATATCTTCCCTCTAATCTGGACCAATTCTGAACTTGGTCTGGATTAAACTGAAATTAAATCTGGACAAATAATATTTCAGTCTGGACATTTTACCTTCTGATTTGGATCAGGTCTGGATCAAATCTAGAGATCATTTCTTCTGGTTTGGACTTAGTTACATACCCTGAACCATGTTATCTTCTAGTCTGGGTCAAATCTAGATTGAATCTCTTGTTCTGGATCCATAAATTTATCCTCTGATTAAGTCTGGATCAAGTCTAGGCTGTTTATCATTTCACTGTCAAGCCATCTTCTTGTCAAAATAACTTCTAGACTAAGTCTGACAAATGATTCCTTCTGGTCTGGATCAAGTCTCCCTCTGGCAGGCTTCCTTCTGGTCTGGTCCAGGTTTCCTTTTGACTTTGCTTCCTTCTGATTTGGGCCAGCAAAGATATCCTCTGGTCATTCCAGGATGCATCCTCTAGTACCTTCTGGATGTATTTTCTGGTGTCTTCATCTTCTGCCTCTGGAAACTTCATTTTCTGGTGGCATTTAATGTAATAATTCAAGGTTCAAAATAAGATTACATGGAGTGCTTTTGTAAACAACAAAATCCTAAGTACTTAGAATCAACTTGGTTCCAACATTATGGATCATTAAACTCAAGAGAATCTGATCGAGAACGAAGAACTCAATCCAGTCAAAACAGAACTCGAAAATGTTCAAAGGCTAGAATATTTTTATTCATAAAAATTGGTTTTGGTCAAGCCTGATAGACTACTACCAACGACTCTTTTTTGACCTTAATTAAATGTTCTCAAGCCTATAAAAAGAAGGCCAATGCTCAAGGAAAATGCAGAAGTTCAAGTACTAACAAATCTGATCAAATCCTTCACATTTACATACTTGAAATTCTCTCATTCTCAAAGAGAATCAGTTCTAATCTTATTTCAATCTCTTATTATATTTGTATTGAATCTCTTGTAAAGAATCTAGTCTCTAACACGAGTTGAGACATCTCAGAATCTATCAAACAATCTTATTAATATTGTGCAAAAGCTCAAGACTATAAGTGTTGAGTATAGTTTGAGTAGATTATGAGAAATCCTTTTATGGTTAAAAGGTATAGTGTAAACTCCTATCTAAAGATTGATAGGTGACCTGATTGTATTTATTTCTGGGTGGAAAGATCGCATTTTGTAAACAGATCAAGATTGATCTAGACTGGTTGCTGTAAAACCAAGAAGGATATTCTTTTGAACACTTAGTGGAAAATCTCGCAGTTGTGAGAATTGGACGTAGCCCGAGTTCGGTGAACCAGGATATATCCTTGTGTGGTATCTGTTATCCTTTATCATTTTATTAAGTTTGATTGACTTTTAAGTTAAAAAAACAAACTGAATTTCTTATTTTTAACTAACCTAGAACGTTCTCTGTTTTCTTTATTGTCAACCAAGATCATTCTTGAGTTAAAATCTTAAATTTTTTCAGGAAAATTTAAATAGAAAGATTTACAATTCAAATCCCCTGTCCTTGTAAATCGACATTTCCACTTCAATTGGTTTCAGAGCACTGTCTCTAAAAGAACACTTAACAAGTGTTAGAGAAAAATATCCAGAAGAATGTCGAAAGCACAATACATTGTTGAAGGAGGATCCTCAAACACACCACCATACTTTGATGGCACAGACTATTATTTCTGGACAAGCGAAATGCAACTATTTCTAAAATCACAAGATATAGGAATGTGGAATATCATCATTAATGGAAATTTCATTCCAAGAGTGAATCAAGAAGATTCAACGTCAGCAGAAAAGAAAGAAGCAGTCTGGACAACTGATGATAAAGCTAATGCACTCTTAAAATCTAAAGCTCAATTATTTTTATCTTGTGCTTTGAGTTGGGAAGAAAGTGAAAGAGTAGATGAATATGATATTGCTAAAGAAGTATAGGATACACTGCAAACTCATCATGAAGGAACAAGCCATATCCAAGAAACAAGAATAGACATTGGCAAGAAAATTCGAATTGTTTGAGATGCAAGAAGGAGACACTATTGATGAGATGTACGCAAGATTCACAACAATAGTAAATAAGATGTGTTCGCTTGGCAAAGCTTACTTAGTACAAGACAGAGTAAGAAAAATCATGAGATGTCTTCCAATCATGTGGAGACCATGTTGGAACCAAGTTGGTTCTAAGTTCTTAGGATTTTGATGTTTACAAAAGCACTCCATGTAATCTTATTTTGTACCTTGAATTATTACATTAAATGCCACCAAAAGATGAAGTTTCCAGAGGCAGAAGATAAAGACACCAGATAATGCATCCAGAAGGTACTAGAGGATGCATCTTGAAATTACCAGGGGATATCTTTGCTGGCCCAGATCAGAAGGAAGCAAAGTCAGAAGGAAACCTGGACCAGACCAGAAGGAAGCCTGCCAGAGGGAGACTTGATCCAGACCAGAAGGAATCATAAGTCAGACTTAGTCCAGAAGTTATTCTGACCAGAAGATGGCCTGGCAGTGAAATGATAAACAGTCCAAACTTGATCCATACTTAATCAGAGGATAAATTAATGGGTCCAGAACAAGAGAATCAATCCAGATTTGACCCAGACCAGAAGATAGCATGGTTCTGGGTATGAAACTAAGTCTAGACTAGAAGAAATGATGTTTAGATTTGATCTAGACCTGATCCAAATCAGAAGATAAAATGTCCAGACTGAAATATTATTTGTCCAGATTTAATTTCAGTTCAATCCAGACCCAGTTCATAATTGGTCCAGATCAGGTGGAAAAGGTTCAGATCAATGGTCAAGATTTAAGTATATGCCCCAGTGTTGGCCGAGATCAGAAGATCAGACCATGGCCCAGTGTTGGCCGAAATCAGAAGGTTAGAATGTGTGGTCCAGCATTGCCCGAGATCAGAGGATCACAGCAGATCAGTTTGCTAGACCAGGTTGGCCGAGATCAGAAGATCAGAAAGTGTGGTCCAGGGTTGGCTGAAATCAAAGGATCACAGCAGATCACTTAGTATGGTCCAGATGTGGACTAGCGCAGAAGATCAAACGGTCCATATTTAATCATGAGGATTAACAGTGGAGATCTAATTAAATTTGATCAAAGTATTAAAAGGATTAGTTACAAAAATAAAGTGAAGTCATATGGGAGTTCATAAGCTATTGGTGGGAAGAAAGATTTGTTCCAGAATTAATTAAAGACATGATTGGCCCAAGTTATTTATGAAAATAAATATGGAGATAAAAATATATGTTTTTTATTTATATGAAACCCGATGGTCAGAGTATTTTTGCAAGAGAATCCAGCAAGATACAGCTCGAAATTCAGCTTGGAAGAGACCCTAATCTGCATCTATAAAAGGAGGCTCAAGACTGAAGACTTAGTATCGAAAATTACAAAAGAGTCATACACTTCCAAAAGCAAACACTCAAGTTTTTAGTGAGGTTAATTGTGAGTTCCAGCTTTCCAAAAGCAAGCACT
This sequence comes from Cicer cuneatum, assembly GCA_037974295.1. Lineage (NCBI taxonomy): Eukaryota > Viridiplantae > Streptophyta > Magnoliopsida > Fabales > Fabaceae > Cicer > Cicer cuneatum. The sequence continues at coordinate 30,911,502 of JBBPBO010001985.1, read as the reverse complement.
CGTGTTATTTTCTTTCCTTTGTGTTAGTTTTAAATTGTTGAAGTAAAGTCTACAATCTGAGGGAGTTAGAAGAGGTAGCAGATTACTTGGCAATTAGATTCAAGGCGTTGTAATTCCTTCTACAATATGGGGTTGTCAGATTGGTAGGAGAAGACTTGACTTAAGAAGTCAAGGTGCTGTATTCCTCAAAAGTCTAGGATTGTTAGATTGTTTGAGAAGACTGACTTGGAGGGTCAGTGGTATTGTTGTAATTAAATGTTTCGAATTAGTGAAATCCTTCAAGGTGAAGGGACTGGACGTAGCCTCGATAACGGTGAACCAATATAAAATTCTATGTTTTTATTTTTACTTTATATCCGCTGCTAACTTCGTTTTATTCATACATCAAGTTTTGTTATAAAACTGCAAAAACAAAAAAAGTATTCAAGTTAGTCAACACAATTCAACCCCCTCTTCTCGTGTTTGCACCTTCAATTGGCATAAGAGCTCGGTCTCAAGGCTGAGCACTTATTAGTGTTTGAGGAAAGGTCCAAAGGGTTCAACATGGCAAAATCCAAAGATGATTTGTGTAGCACCCCGAGTTTAAAACACAGCGCGTGTGTATTTTTTTTTTTTTTAAATAATTAAAATGAGTTTTCCAAAATTAATATCAAGGGAATTAAAACAAAATCCGTTCATTTCAAAAGTTATCACCCAATCAGTGTTAGAGTGCAGAATAATACAGTGGAAAAAGTAATACATTAATTCCCAAAATAAAATTACATTTCCCAAAACTCAAGACCCTATACAAAAGTCTAGACTGATCATGCACTAAGCTACAGTAGCACGGTCTCCACCGTATCCTCTATAATTCTCGTCTTCAGCCAACCGTCCGTCCCTCTGCGTTGTCCACGTAGACTCCGTACGTAAAGATCAGGGGAAACTAACGACGTTTCCGTCGTTAGTGTATCCGTCGGTAGGACGGGTTCGGCTAACATCTGAGGGCAAAGCCCAAAGTCCACAATATAATAGCAAGGGTCACCGACCGAAATTAACAAATATTCACATAGCATATATTACACAGCAACGATCATAATCATGGTATAACGTATGATGATGAGGAAATAATAATGCTCATTTGAAAATTTATGACTTACATGCCTTTGCAAATAGCAGTCAATGATTATGAAGTATGCGGTAAGTACAAACAACACGTCAACAAAACACAATCATTAATTCAGAATTTCAGATTCTGGACAGCACTCACACACATTAATTTCCAACATTCATCATATAAACAATCGTGACACACCGGTCAAATCCCTCCATGTAATGCATATATGCTCATGCATAATTTTCTTGGAATCACCAAGGTGCAGTCGCTCACAGACCAACACAATTTAACGGCCCTCATGACCAGGGTGCAATCGCTCACAGATCAGCACCAGTGCAGTCGCTCACAGACCAGCACTCGTGCAGTCGCTCACAGACCAGCACGTTTGACATAACCCAAGGTACAATCGCTCACAGATCAGTACCTAGTGCAGTCGCTCACAGACCAGCACTCGTGCAATCGCTCACAGATCAGCACGTGGTTGCGCATTTCAGGGTACAGACGCTCACAGTCGAGTACCAGTGCAGTCGCTCACAGACCAGCACTTATATACCAAGGTACAATCGCTCACAGATCAGTACCTAGTGCAATCGCTCACAGATCAGCACGTGGTTGCGCATTACTCCGTGGCCCATCGTGGGTACCACTTGATTATGCAATGCATGCATATGCAGTGTTTCACTTCTCTAGAAACAGAATGCAAACTCAGAAAATTCATGCTTTTCATCATGTTTAAAATATAATAGCACAGTCAGAATTAACATCATCACAATCATGATTAAAACAGTTAATTAATCATTCACACTTTGAACTGTTTTTCCCAGACTCTAAAAAATTCAACTACAGAGTTTAAAACTGAGGATTTCTGGAATTTTACGAATCTGTATTCGAATACAGCTCCTCTGTATTCGAATACAGAAGCCAAAAACAGTGCAGATTCACTCCCTGTATTCGAAAACATCATCCCTTCCCCTTTAAAAACCATTTCACAGATTCCATTTTTAATCATTTAAAACTTCCCAGTGTTTTCTCAACATTTTAAAATCCACTTTACAGAGTTTAAAATTTGATTTTCTGGAATATACGAATCTGTATTCGAATACAGCTTCCTTGTATTCGAATACAAAAGCTAAAAACAGTGCTTCTGGAAAAACACGAATCTGTATTCGAATACAGATTCCTTGTATTCGAATACAGAAACTGAAACCAGTGAAAAACAGCATTCTGTATTCGAATACAGCATGCCTGTAGTCGAATACAGATGCGAATACAGTGTTAAAATTTCACTTATGTATTTGAATACGACATGATCGTAGTCGAATACAGATGCGAATACAGAAGCAAAAATCTTTCCTCTGTATTCGAATACAGGGGCTCGTATTCGAATACAGGTTTGAAAATTTTAAATGAAACAGAAACCTGGAAGGTTGTATTCGAATACACACATGTTGTAGTCGAATACACCTTCGAAAACCTGTGAAAGTTCAACCCTTTTCAAACTGTTTTCTTTAAAAAGAAGACAACTAAATATCAAACAGATTCTGCACTTTTTCAAAAAACCCGGTCCTCGTTTAAAAATCCCTTTTTCCTTTAAACTCATCAACACCACCAGAATCACTCAACACATAACAGAATCAGAGTCACCATCACCAAATCATTCAGATTTTCAAACCATCAGAACATCATTTAAACATTGCAGTTTCCTCACTCATCAGAACAAACATGCAAGTATTCAGTTTTCTCAAAACACCAGAATGACATGCAAATACTCAGCTTCATCAAACATCAGGATGACATGCAAGCACTCAGTTTTCTCAACAACAGAATGACATGTAAAGCATTTCAGCTTTCACCACACAATAGAATAACATGCAAGTATTCAGCTTACATGATACCACAGAAATACATGCAAGCATCACAGAACAACAAACCTCAACAGAATGCATTTTTGCATTTTAAGACTATTTTCAAAACGGTTTTATGACATGCATTTTAATCATCATTAAAATAACATGCAAACATTTTCCAGCCTTCACCCATAAGTAAAACAGCATGTTTTATTAGAAAAACAGCCAGCAACAACCATCAGGATAATTACATATCAACAAAATGCATTTTCATTCAAAACGTCATTTTTCGAAAACAGTTTTTCTTTTAAAAACAGAACTGAAATAACACACATTCGTGGCCCTAATGCAGCTAAAAGATGGAAGGTGCCCTTACACTTGCTGCGTGTTCTGCTACTTCTCTTGTTTCAGTCGTCGTTCCCCTTTTTGCGTTCAAAAACCGGTGGGAGCTGCTGCCTGAGTGTGCTGCTGCCAAACTGGGTTCTTTGGCTTCGTAATGAAGTGGGGATTAACTTTACTACTGTGGGTTTTCTGGTTTGGGGTTTGGATTTTCAGTTTATGGTGTTTGGAAGAATTCCCTCTTTTGAAATTAAACAAAACCGTGAAGCTGTTTTTTAGAAAACAGGAGGCAGAAATGTGGGGTTACTGTTACATGCAATCACTCATTACATGCAAAATAGGAGGGTGTGTGTTCTGGTCTTTGCTCAGTCCCCCTGTCGTGTACTTATAGAACTACTTGAGTGCATTCCTTCTTAAAATACTAATAAAATAATGTTGTATCATTTCAGCACTTAATCCTTTAATTAACCACTAATCCTTAATTAATGGTCCAATTAATTTAATTACTTGAAATTAAATTAATTTAATTCTTCATCTAATAATTTTAATTCATCTTCTAAAATAAAATATTTATATATATATATATATATTCACTCAAAACATACATATATTAAATATTTACAAAAATTCCCAAAATACCCTTGACAATAATTCCAAAATTAATATTAAAAATTAAGGGTCTTACAATTTGGGAGGCAACATCAACAGACTACCACAATTTGATGGAGAAAGATTTGAGTATTGGAAGGACAGAATGAGAAGTTTCTTCATATCTCAAGATCCTGAATTATGGAAGATGGTAGTCAAATAATACACTGCACCTAATGTTCCAGGAGATCCAACTAAAGAACTGGACATGGAAGATATGAAACCAGACCAGAGCAAATTATTCAAACTGCATCACAAGTCCAGAAACATCATGATCAGTGCCATCACATTCAAGGAATTTGACAGATGCACAGATAAATAAATAGCAAAGAGCTTATTCGATAGTCTGGTTCTGACCTGTGAAGGAAGTCAGCAGGTTCAAGAAGCAAGAGCTAACATACTGGTCAAATAGTATGAGATGTTCAAGATGGAAGATGATGAAAACATTGATGGAATGTTCTGCAGATTCCAGAATCTGATATCTGGACTGAAGGTCTTGAAGAAAAGCTACACAACAGCATATCATGTTAAGAAGATTCTAAGAAGCTTACCAACCAAGTGGAGACCAATGGTTACTGCAGTTAAGCAAGCCAAAGATCTGAATAACTTAAAACTTGAAGATCTGATCAGCTCACTCAGGTCTCATGAAATAGAACTAGAAGCAGATGAACCAAAGAAGAAGAATGTGGCCCTGAAGTCAAAACAGAAGAAAGCTGCAAGGGCATCATCAGAATCAGAGGATAGCGATAGTGACTGTGATGATATGGCTTACTTAACCAAACAGATGGTTAAGATCTGGGAAAATAGGAAGAGAAGAAGCTTCAAGAAGAAACATAACAACAAAGGAAAGGAAGAATCTCACAAGAAGAGTATTGTTTGTTATGGATGCAATGAACCTGGACATACCAAGTCAGAATGTCTGAATCTGGGAAAAAGGCAAACAGCACAAGAGTTCCAGATTCAGAAAGAAGGGTCTGATGGCAGCCTGGGATGCATCGGAATCAAAGGAAGAATCGTCTGATGAAGAAGAGACAGAAACAACAAAGATGGCACACATCAGGTCTGCCTTTGGACTTTATAAAGGCACGATTTCAGGAAGGAAAGCAGGCAAAAGGAAGAATGATGGAAGCAGTCATTCAGGAAAATCTGGAAGCACATCAAAGGAAGCAATTCTGGCTCTGATGGCTCATACCAACTCAAGCTCTAGATACAGCTCAGGCTCTGGAACAGATTCAGAAGATGAAGACAATGAGGTATTTTCTAATCTCACTAGATCTGAATTAACTGAGGCTTTAATAGACTTTTTAAACACAAACAATAAGATCTCTTTAAAACTGAAAACGCTTAGGGAAGATAAGAAAAATCTAACCAAATAAGTCCATGTTTTAAAGAATCGAAATTATGAATATGAAACTGAAAACAAGGATTTTAAAACTGAAGTTGCAAGACTCAAATCTGAAAACCAAACTCTCAAAAGTAATACGTGTTCCACTTCCAAAACTGTTTGTGAATCTGATATGCATGAGCAATTTTTTCAAAACTTTATTTCCAATGGAATGGAGAGAAGTGCATCTATGATTTATGGAAACAGTAACATTGGAAAGAAAGGTCTTGGGTTTACAGAAACGATTGCTGAAAGTAAAGTTGTTCATTCTGATGTTTTATGCATTGTTTGTGCTAAGAAAGGTCACTCTGAACTATCTTGCCCAATGGTAAAATCTGAACAAGATCAGAGAGCTGTTAAGACTAACAAACCTGGACCCAATCAGTTCTGGGTACCAAATGATCAAATTGTCTATGTTGCAGATATTCTGAGAAACCAGAAGGAGACACCAACAATGGTACCTGGACAATGGATGTTGGCAATGCACAAGCAGAAGAAGGTTTATGTTCCTGCTACAACAAGACAAAGGCAATCTGAGTCTAATGGAAGAAGGTCTGGTCAACTGAATCAGAACCGGAATCAGAATCAGAACCAAAACTAAAACCAGAATCAAAATTGGAACCAGAATCAGAAGAGGAACTGGAACCACAACCAGAACTGCAACCAGTATTAGAAGCAAAGAAACTGGAACCAGAACCAAAATTGGAACCAGTATCAGAAGCACAGGAACTGGAACCAGAATCAACTCTGGAACCAGAATCAGAATCGATATTGGAACCAGAATCAGAATCAACACTGGAACCAAAACCAGAATCAGAACAGGAATTACCAGAATCACCAGAATCATCAAGCTTATCAGAATCAAAGGATTCACCAAAATTACTAGAATCAAAACATGTTCTTGAATCATCAGAGGAACATGGTTTATCGACCAAAGCAGAATCAAGGAAACTGCTCAAACAGGCCAAAAGCAGAACTGGCTCTGATGGCTCGAACAGAAGCTGAGTCTGAGTCTGACTCTGATTCTCACAGAGAAAATGCAAGGTCTGATCAGCAACACAAAGCTTGGTATCTTGATAGTGGATGCTCCAAACACATGACAAGAGACAAATCCATGTTTCTAAATCTGACTGTGAAGAATGGAGGCAAAGTTTCCTTTGGAGGAAACCATAAAGGTCAGATTATTGGTACAGGAACAGTTGTAACACTTCTTCTTCCCTGTCTATTAAAAATGTTCTGTTAGTTAAAGGGCTACAACGTAATCTTCCAAGCATAAGTCAATTAAGTGATTGCAATTATGATGTTATCTTTAATCAATTAACTTGCAAAGCTGTTAGTCAACTTGATGGGTCGGTTTTATTTACTGGCACTAGGAAGGATAATGTTTATAAAATTGATCTGTTCAGTCTTGCTAAGCAACAGGTTAAATGCTTATTGTCTGTGAGTGAGTAGAACCTGATTTGGCACAAAAGGTTAGGGCATGCAAACCCTAGGCTTATATCCTAATTGAGCAAACTCCAGTTGGTAAGAGGGCTTCCCAAGGTAAGTTCCAAAACTGAGATTCTGTGTGAAGCATGTCAAAGAGGTAAACAAACTAAAAACTCTTTTAAAACTAAAAAATGTGTTTCTACCTCTCAGCCACTTGAACTGCTTCACTTAGATCTATTTGCTCCTGTTCAAACAGCTTCTCTCGGTGGTAAGAAATATGGTTTTGTGATTGTTGATGATTACTCAAGGTGGACTTGGGTAAATTTTTTAAAGAACAAAGATGAATCTCACAAAGTATTTATTTCTTTTTGTAAGCAAGTTATGAATGAACAAGGTATTAAGATCATAACCATCAGAAGTGATCATGGAGGTGAATTCGAGAACAAGTATTTTGAAGAATTCTGTGATGAGAATGGCATCTCTCACAACTTCTCATCCCCCAGAACACTTCAACATAATAGAGTGGTAGAAAGGAAGAACAGATCACTGCATGAGATGGCAAGAACCATGCTGAATGATATGAAGGTTGCCACCTACCTTTGGGCAGAAGCTCTCAACACAGCTTGCTACATTCAGAATAGAGTATACATCAGGTCCATCTTAAATAAAACCCGCTATGAACTATGTAAAGGTAAGAAACCTAATATTTCCTACTTTAAGCAATTCGGTTGCATCTGTTTTATGTTGAACACTAAAGACAATCTAGCTAAGTTTGATTCTAGATCTCAAAAGTGTACCTTTATTGGCTACTCTGAGAGATCAAAAGCTTATAGAGTGTTTAACAAAGAAACTAACACTGTGGAAGAATTAATCCACATTAAGTTTGATGATAAACAGCTTGACTCTGAAAAGTCAAAGCAATATGAGTAAATTGCAGGTAAACCAGAGGCACAGGAACTAGAAGCTGGACCAGCAGCAGAATCAAAGAAAGATCAAGATGAAGAAGAACATGCTGACTCTAAAGACAAGTCAGAGGGAAAGAATGGATGGAAGTACAAGTCTTCACATCCAGAATCTCTCATTATTGGCAGTGCACCAAACCTTTAAAGACCAGATCATCAAGTAGAGAAACCAGTCTGTTTGGTTTACTCTCAACAATTGAACCAAGCAATGTTGATGAGGCTTTGGCAGAGGAATGATGGATACTTGCAATGTAAGAAGAGCTGAACGAATTCCAAAGGAATGATGTTTGGGATCTGGTATCCAGACCAAACAAAAACATTATTGGAACCAAGTGGGTATTCAGGAATAAACTCAATGAAAAGGGTGAAGTGGTAAGGAACAAAGCCAGATTAGTAGCTCAAGGATACAATCAACAGGAACATATAGATTACACTGAGACTTTTGCTCCAGTGGCCAGGTTAAAAGCAATTAGAATTCTCTTATCATTTGCTGCTAATCATGATATAGTTCTGTATCAAATGGATGTTAAAAGTGCATTCTTAAATGGCTATATAAGTGAGGAAGTCTATGTCAAACAGCCCCCTGGATTTGAAAATTCTGATTTTCCAGACCATGTTTTTTAACTTAAAAAATCCTTATATGGTTTAAAACAAGCACCAAGGGCATGGTATGACAAACTTAGTACCTTTCTGCTTAAGAATGAATTTGATAGAGGCCAGATTGATAATACTCTATTTAGGAAATCCATTAAAAATGATATTGTAATTATTCAAGTTTATGTTGATGATATCATATTTGGATCGACTAATGGCACTTTGTGCAAAGAGTTTTCTGACCAAATGCAGAAACAGTTTCAAATGAGCATGATAGGAGAACTCAAGTTCTTCTTGGGAATTTAGATTCACCAAGGTAAATCAGGTATACTCATTCACCAATCTAAATATACTAAAGAACTTCTTAAAAAGTTCAAAATGAGTGAATGTAAGCCTATGGCCACCCCCATGCACCCAACCTGCTCATTTGAGAAAGATGAAACCAGCCAAAAGGTAGACCAGAAAACATACAGAGGTATGATTGGATCCCTTCTTTATTTAACTGCTTCTAGACCTGACATCTTGTTTAGTGTTTGTGTTTGTGCCCGTTTTCAAGCTGACCCTAGGGAATCCCATTTAACTGCTGTCAAACGAATTCTGAGATACCTTAAAGGAACCACCAACCTTACCCTGTTATACAAGAAAACCCCCACCTACAAACTCAGAGGTTTTTGTGATTCCGACTATGCTGGAGACAAGCTGGAAAGGAAAAGTACAAGCGACAACTGCACTTTCTTAGGTGATAATTTGATCTCCTAGCCAAGCAAAAGAGAAAGCACTATTTCCATGTCAACAGCTGAAGCTGAGTATATATCAGCAGCAGGATGTAGCTCACAGTTACTCTTGATGAAACATTAACTTGAAGATTACAACATATTTGAAACCAATATCCCTTTGTTATGTGATAACACTTCAGCCATAAACCTAACCCAGAACCCTATCTTATACTCTAGAGCCAAACACATTGAAATAAAACACCATTTCATTAGGGACCATGTTCAAAAAGGGACTTTAAGCATCCAGTTTGTGGACACTGATCATCAATGGGCTGACATCTTCACCAAAGCACTACCTGAAGACAGGTTCGAGTTCATCAAGAAGCATCTCAGCATTACCTCCATATCTGACTAGCTCAAGTAGTCATCTTAAGAGTTTTTAATTTTCTTGTAATTTTATTTTATGTCTTTTATTTTTCTGTTTTTACTTTCTGTAATTTGTAAAGAGAAAAACAAAAAAAACAAAAATAGTATGACCTCTTTTTGGCTTATGACAAAAAGAGGAAGAGAGAGAAAAAAGAGAAATAAGTAGAAAATGAGAGATAAAAAGAAAGGAGGAGCGAAAAAGAAAGAGATGAAAAGAGAAGGAGTTGAAAAGGAGAAGAAACAAGGAGAGAGAAAAATAATGAGAGAAAAAGAAAGAGAATGAGTTGAAAAGGAGAGGAAATAGGGAGAGAGAAAAATAAAGAGTGAAAAGAGAAGGAGTTGAAAAGGAGAGGCAATGTGAAGGGAGAAAAGAAAGAGAGAATAAAGGAGTTGAAAAGGAGAGGAAAAGAGAAGAAAAGAAAGAGTGAAAAGAGAAGGAGTTGAAAAAGAGAAGAAAAATTCAGTATCAGACTAAGGGGGAGAGATTGGTCTAAGGGGGAGTAATTCAAGTACTCCGGGTTACCAGCTAGCAAAATAAGTTAAGGTTTTGTCATCATCAAAAAGGGGGAGATTGTTGGAACCAAGTTGGTTCTAAGTACTTAGGATTTTGATGTTTACAAAAGCACTCCATGTAATTTTATTTTGTACCTTGAATTATTACATTAATGCCACCAGAAGATGAAGTTTCCAGAGGCAGAAGATGAAGACAACAGATAATGTATCTAGAAGGTACCAAAGGATGCATCCTGAAATTACCAGAGGATATCTTTGCTGGCCTAGATCAGAAGGAAACAAAGTCAAAAGAAAACCTGGACGATACCAGAAGGAAGCCTGCCAGAGGGAGACTTGATCCAGACTAGAAGGAATCATAAGTCAGACTTAGTCTAGAAGTTATTCTGACCAGAAGATGGCCTGACAGTGAATTACACAAGGTTGTAGTCGAATACAGATTCGAGTTTTTGCCACTGACATGCAATCTGTATTCGACTACGATATTTCGTATTCGAATACATAAATTTAGTTTTAGCTTCTGACTTGGAGTCTGTATTCGACTACGATACCTCGTATTCGAATACAGATTTCCAGTTTTGTAAAAACTTTATTTTCAACATGTTTAAGTCATTAATTATTATCATCAAAACATTTTAATGCATATGCTCAGAAGGTTCTCATAATATTGTACTTTTAAACTGTGTTTTGATTTAATATCAAAATATTTTTACCTTAATATAAATGAAAAAATAAGTTGCTTAATAATCCTTCTTCTTTTTGATCAAGGATCTTTTTGTCTTCATCAAAAATCTAAGTCTTTAAATTTCATTCTCGCCCTTTTTGATGATGACAAAAATCTTGTTGCTTGGATTTCAAAACGTCTTGATTTCTCCCCCTAGATGTGTGCTTACTCCCCCTTGATAAATGTGTTTCTGCTTCTTAAGTGTTGGAGGAACTGTTTCTGCTTCTTAAGTGTTGGAGGAACTGTTTCATCATAAAATGCAACAGCAACACAGCAACAATATATATACACATTTTTGTTTCTCCCCCTTTTTGATGATGACAAAAATCTTGTTGCTTGGATTTCAAAACGTCTTGATTTCTCCCCCTAGATGTGTGCTTACTCCCCCTTGATAAATGTGTTTCTGCTTCTTAAGTGTTAGAGGAACTGTTTCTGCTTCTTAAGTGTTGGAGGAACTGTTTCATCATAAAATGCAACAGCAACACAGCAACACAGCAACAATATATATACACATTTTTCTCCCCTTTTGACATTATCAAAAAGGAAGAGGATATCACATAGCAAAATAAGATATGCACATATGTAATAGATAAACAGAGGCAATCACAGGATTATCTAAAGAAAACAGCTTAAATTAAATATGTTCATAATTTACAATTACACGAATTCTGAAGAGTTTAACAAACATAAATACAGGAAAGTTAAACAGTAGAGAAATATAAATAACAAAAAAAAAACTGCAAGTAGCCAGATTTAATCATCTGAGTTGGGTGGTATATGAAGATGGTCAATCTTGTCAGACACGTCACTCAGTTCTTGATGAAAAAATGAATGTTGTGTATGGATGGTATTTCCCAGATCTTGGAATTTTTGGTCAAAGATAGCAGTTATTGTCTGAGTTTGATTACTGAAAGACTCATTCAATTGTTGGAACTGATCTGTGACAAAGGATTGAATGATGTTAAGTTTGTCCATGATCATTCTATTGGTGATGATGTCTTCAGTATGTGATGGTTCTGCAGCTGTTGCTGCTGCTTCTGGTTCTGGGTCTGGTAATGCTACAGGTGCTTCAGCTATTGGTGCTTCTGGTTCATCTTCTGGATTGGCAGTGGATGAACTTTGTCCAAGATCACCCTTATGAACATAACTTTGAAGTGATTCACTCCAAACAATTTTCATACTGGGAAGAACAGTTAAATCCAGTAGATTGTCCTTGGTGGTCTTGTATAGCACTTCCCCTGAGAAGTCAACCTTAAAATGATCCATTATTCTGGTGACTTCTCGTGCATATGGTAAGGCTATAGCATCTTTTGAGGCATATAGGACAGAATGAACAAAGTATGCCCAATCTAACTCAGAACCTTCTGTCATAAAAGTCATGACTTGGAGTTCAAACTCAGAGATCTGAGAATAGTTCCCTGCCTTTGGAATCAGTATGTAACATAAGAAATAGTGTAGTAATCTGTTGTCAACAGTCAGATTACCAACACCATATCTTTGTCTTGCATACTCAAAACCAGATTGTGTCCGTTTTCTTTCCATAGTTCCTTTGTCAAAACGGCACAATGAAAGATAAGCATCATACTTAGTTGTATTAACCCATTCACATAAGTGTCCAGGGCACAACTTCTGACCTTCAGAAGGTATTTGCAGAATTTCCCCAATAATTTTAGTGTCTAACTTGATAACTTTTCCCTTAACTTTAGACACCAATTTATTGCCATCCTTTTCTAAGTTACAGTAAAAAACCCTAACTAGGTCAGGATAAATGGGACCATTATACCCAATAAATTCTTCCAATTTCTGAGCCTTCAGCAATTCAGGAAATTTAAACTTAAAAAAAGAATCAAGAGTTCCAATTTTGGGTGTTACCAGCTTTTTATCAGAAAAGTGAGTTCTGAATTTGTCCAATTCTTCTGGGGAATGAAGCAATCTGGATAGATCAGCCATATTGTCGTTTCTCTGCTTTTTTGAAGGACCCATAGAAGCTACCTTTGTTCTTGGTCCTCTTTTGCGTGCATCCATTTTTTTTTTTAGAAGATGAAGTTTACGGGTTTGGGGATTTAGGGTTTTGATTTTTGATCTCACAGAATCTTAGATGCAATGGATGATGAGGGGGAATGTTTAGGTATGACAGTATGAAAGTTTTTAGGAAAAGGTTTGGATGAAGATTTTGAGGATCAAGAATCAGAAATTTTGAATTTGTAATCGGGTACCAGATTTTTTTTTTGTATTCGTACCTAATACTGTTACCAATCCCTTTTAAATATAAAAATTTTCGAAAGTGTAGTCGACTACAGACCTTGTGTAGTCGAATACACATTTTACAGGGAACATGTATTCGACTACAACTATCTGTATTCGAATACGACAGTAAAGATTTTGATTCTGGATAAAAATTTTAACATTTAAACAGACAAAAAATATTTCAAACAGGTAGAAAGACATACATAGGTATCACAGAAACATATATCAAGTAACAGAATGATGAAAAAATTTAGAATTAACAATGATATGACTTACAGATCTTTCAAACCTTTTCAGAGATCACTCTCATTTAGAATGCCTAGTTCCCTTCGTATCTTGTAAAATGATTCTCTGGGTAGTGGCTTTGTTAATATATCTGCCAGTTGATTATAAGTGTCCACGAAGGTAACTTCAACATTTCCATTTAGAACATGATCCCTCAAAAAATGATGACGTATGTCGATATGTTTGGTTCGAGAGTGCATGACTGGATTCTTTGTGATGTTGATGGCACTAGTATTGTCACATTTCAGAGGAATACATCCCAGATCAAGTCCATAGTCACAGAGTTGTTGCTTAAGCCAAAGGATTTCGCACAGCAACTGCCTGCTGCTATGTATTCTGCCTCTGCAGTACTTAATGCCACACATGCTTGTTTCTTACAAGACCATGAGACTAGTGCATTTCCCAGAATGTGACAGGTGCCACTTGTGCTTTTTCGATCCGTCTTACATCCTGCATAGTTAGAGTCAGAATAACCAATGAGATTGCATATGCTACCTTTTGGATACCATAGGCCAACATTGGTTGTTCCTTTGAGATATTTCATTATCCTCTTTATTGCTACCAGATGTGATTCCTTTGGATCTGCCTGAAATCTTGCACACAAACAAACACTAAACATAATATCTGGCCTACTGGCCGTTAGATATAATAAAGACCCAATCATACCTCTATACCTGGATATGTCAACTGATTTACCATTTTCATCTCTATCAACATACATACCAGATCCCATGGGAGTTGCATTTTCTTTGCTGCTGTCCATCTCAAATCTTTTTAGTAGTTCTTTACAGTATTTTGACTGATGAATAAAGATGCCATTCTCAAGTTGCTTGATTTGAAGTCCTAGGAAATAATTTAATTTTCCCATCATGGACATTTCAAATTCTCCTTGCATCATTAATGAGAATTCTTCACATATTTCATTGTTGGTTGATCCAAATATGATATCATCCACATAGACTTGAACAAGTAAAGTGTGATCCATTGTTCTTTTAATGAACAAGGTTTTATCAACTTTACCTTTTTCAAATCCATGTTCACATTAGAATTTACTCAATCTATCATACCATGCTCTTGGAGCTTGTTTCAACCCATAAAGTGCCTTCTTTAATTTGAAGACATGTGAAGGATTTTTGAAGTCTTCAAACCCAGGTGGCTGTTTGACGTAGACTTCCTCATTAATATAGCCGTTTAGGAACGCACTCTTGACATCCATTTGAAAAAGTTCAAAACCCATGGAGCAAGCATAAGCAAGTAGTAATCGGATTGCTTCTAATCTTGCTACTGGAGCAAATGTTTCATCAAAATCAATCCCTTCTTCTTGATTGTATCCTTGTGCGACCAATCTTGCCTTGTTTCGGATAACTATTCCATTTTCATCTAATTTGTTCTTAAACACCCATTTGGTACCAATGATGTGTTTATTTCCTGGATTTGGAACAAGTTCCCAAACTTTGTTTCTTTCAAACTGATTTAATTCTTCATTCATGGCAAGTATCCATTGATCATCTTTGAGTGCTTCACCAATTTTGGAGGGTTCTATTTGAGAAACAAATGCCATATTTAAACAAGCATCTTTGATATTCAGCCTTGTAGTGACTCCTTTGTTGATATCACCTATTATGTTATCAATCGGGTGATCACGATGGGTTTTCCATTCTTGAGGAAGATCAGTGTGTTGATCTAGTTGTTCTGTGTTGATTTCGTCTATTTGAGTTGTTTGATCAACTTGATTTTCTGTACTTGTTTCATCATCATTATCATATATAATTCTATCCTCTTTCGAGGGGTTAGTTTCATCAAAAGATACATGTATAGATTCTTCAACTATCAATGTTCTTTTATTAAAAATTCTAAAAGCTTTACTAGATAATGAATACCCAATAAAAATACCTTCATCGACTTTCTCATCGAATTTGCCGAGATTGTCCTTACCATTATTTAACACAAAGCATTTGCATCCAAATATGTGGAAGTGAGAGATGTTCGGCTTTCTTCCTTTATAGAGTTCATATGGAATTTTCTTCAGCATTGGTCGGATTATGACTCTGTTGGATACATAACAAGCTGTACTTACAGCATCTGCCCAGAAGTATTTTCGTAGACTTGAATCACTCAGCATTGTTCTTGCAAGTTCCACCAATGATCTATTCTTTCTCTCAACAACTCCATTTTGTTGAGGTGTTCTTGGTGCAGAAAAATTATGGAATATTCCATTTTCTTCACAAAAATCTACAAAAGATGCATTTTGAAATTCTCCTCCATGATCACTTCTAATTGATACAATTTTGGTTGCTTGTTCATTTTGGACTAGTTTGGCATATTTCTGAAAGGCTTTAAAAGCATCATTTTTATTTTCCAAAAATAAGGTCCATGTGAACCTTGAAAAATCATCAACAATAACTAGTCCATATGAATTTCCACCAAGGCTTTTAGTTCTTGATGGTCCAAACAAATCCATGTGTATTAATTGAAGTGGTCTTGAAGTTGATATAATATTTTTGGGTTTAAAGGAAACTTTAGTTTGTTTACCTTTTTGACAAGCGTCACATAATTTATCCTTAATAAATTTCATTTGTGGTAAGCCTACAACAAGTTCATGCTTGACTAACTTGTTTAAATGATCCATATGGATATGTGCAAATCTTTTATGCCATAGCCAAGCATCATTGTTGTCACTTACCATAAGACATTTCATTTTTAAGGATAAATCATCAAGATTAATTGTAAAAATATTTTTGAAACGCTTACCAATAAACTGAGTTTCATTTGTTACCTCGTTTTGGATAATGCAATCATTTTTGTTGAAAGTGATTTTGTAACCTTTGTCACAAAGTTGGCTTATGCTTATGAGATTGTGTTTTAGCCCTTCAACATAGAGTACATCTTCAATTGAAGGAGACGGAGCCATGCCAACTTTTCCAATGCCCAATATCTTTCCTTTGTTAATATCTCCATAGACCACATGACCTTTTGACTCAAGAGTTAGTGCTGAAAATTTTGTTCTGTCACCGGTCATATGCCTTGAACATCCACTATCCAAGAACCATATATTTGATGTCCTTTGTGTGTCTTCCTACAAAACAGAATTTATATTTTCTTAGGTACCCAAAGTGCTTTGGGTCCTTTACGGTTAGTTCCTTTCTTTACCCACACAAACTGTCCTTGTGGAACACCAATGTTCCTAACATGACAACAATTTGGTGTGTGACCATTTAGACCACAATAAAAACACTTTGGACTCCTTTTGGGAAAGTATGGTTTCTTTTGAATAATATTCTTCTTAAAACAAAGATGATTCTTTTGAACAGCCATTTCTTTCTCTTCTTTAGATTGGTTACTTGCTTTTACAAAGATAGTTTTATCAATACTTGGTTTATCAAATTTTGAATAACCAAGTCCTCTTTTGTCATTTGAGTATCTTTGCATGCTAAGTATATTCTCCAATCCAAATTGTCCCTTTTCATACCTTTCTATGACTCTATTCATTTGGACAATTTTAAAGGAAAGCGAATCGCATTTAATGCATGTTGAAATCTAATTTTGTTTTTCAAAATTTTGTTCCATAGTGTCAATCTTTTTATTTAGAGAAGAAATCTGTTTCTTTTGATTTGACACTAGTTTGTACAGATTTTTACATTCATTAAGTAGTTCTTTAATGGCTTGTTGTGCATCATTATTTTCAGCACAAGAATCATCATTATCATAACAAATAATATTACTACTAACCTCTTCTTCATTATCAGAATGATGAGATGCCATCAAGGCAACATTTGCACATTCGTCACTTTCTGAAGTTGATGAAGAACTTACTTCATTATCTTCCCATGCAATGTACGCCTTTTTGAATTCTTTTCTCTTACTAGAACTCTTCTTGATAATATTTGGACATTCTACTTTCATATGTCCTGGTTTTCCACACTTAAAGCAAGTAAAATTCTGATTTGCAATAGAAGCATCTTTCTTCTTGAAATTTTTCTTTCTTGTAAACGTTTTATTGCTTTGAAGAAATTTGCCGAATTTCTTGACAAGGAGGGTGATGTTTTTCTCTTCATGTGAGTCTTCTTCATTTACTAATTCCTTTGATTCTATTCTTAATGCTATATTCTTCGTCTTCTTCTCAGAATTTTCATTCTTTTCAAGTCTTTCTAATTCTATTTTGTGTTCCTGTAACTTTCCAAAGAGTGCTGAAAGTGACATCTTTGACAAACTTTTCTTTTCAGAGATTGCTGTCACTTTTGGCTGCCATGCTCTGGTTAATGATCTTAGAACCTTTAGATTCAATTCATCATTAGTAAAATTCTTTCCTAGTGCTGTTAAGTGGTTGGTTAAGTGGGAAAAACGTTTCTACATGTCCAGGATTGCTTCTCCTGGTTGCATTCTAAACAATTCGTATTCTTGAGATAAAGTGTTCAGTTTTGACCGTTTTACCTCAATTGTTCCTTCATGGGTTACTTCCAATGTATCCCATATCTCTTTTGCTGTTTTGCAATGGGATATGCGAAAGAATTCATCCATACCCAATGCAGACTGTAACATATTTTTTGCTTTCTTATCAAACAATACTCTTCTCTTTTCATCATCTGTCCAAGAGGCTTTTATTTTTATCTCCTCTTTATTGTTGATAACTGTTGTTGGAACATATGGACCGTTTTCTACTACTTCCCATATGTCGTCTTCTTGAGCCTCAAGGTACGCTTGCATACGTATTTTCCAGAAGTCATAATGTTCACCAACAAAGCAGGATGGTTTGTTACTGCTACCATCATCTCTAAAAACAGGTTGTGCGGAAGCCATGGATCTAGGAGCAAATTACCAAAAACCTGCTTTGATACCAATTGTAAGAACAGAGTTGCACCTAAGAGGGGGGTGAATTAGGTGTTGGACAATTTTTCTGTTTTAGAGATCAGAAGATTGTTAAAGGACTGTTTTAACTTTGTTTCAAATATTTGCTGTATTTGTAAATGAAAGCAGTAAATGGCAGAAGATAAAAACACACAGAAGATTTATCCTGGTTCCCCTTACAACCAAGGGTACGTCCAGTCCTCTTGCACACCACAAGAGATTTTCCACTTTGTATGAATATGTTACAAGTCTAACCCTAAGACTAAGTTACAGATTCACAAACACTTAACAGAAGATAGTACACCACTATTTGTGTTAACACAACTTGAAGAATCTACACTAAATCCTTCAAGTGATACAATGATTTTGTAATGATGTTCTTGAATAAGAACAAGGTTATAATACTGAGTATTTGATACTTAATCAATCACACTTCCAAGTACAACTGAGAACCTTTCTTAATGATATGAAAATGAAAAGCAAGTACTTGAAAATATGAAAGTTAAGTTTTGAAGTGTTTGATGTTTCAGAAAATTGATTCTAGAAAGTCAGTTGAAAGTTATTAAACGAAATCTGAAACGTTTGAAGTATTTATACTTCATAGGTAACACTTCAGATCAATGGCAAAGGTTCCCAAACGTTTTTAATGAACATGTGCAATGTTTCAAAACTGAAAAGTTGCATTGTTTCGAAGTTGTATTCGAATACAGTCTCAGTGTATTCGAATACACCTCTAAAACGTTCTGATTATATTTGAAATTTGAACTATGTAGTCGACTACGAGAGCGTGTAGTCAAATACAGATTTGGGATTTTTGCCACTGACTTGAGTTGTATTCGATTACACAAGGTTGTAGTCGAATATAGATTCGAGTTTTTGCCACTGACTTGCAATCTGTATTCAACTACGATATTTCGTATTCGAATACATAAATTTAGTTTTAGCTTCTGACTTGGAGTCTGTATTCGACTACGATACCTCGTATTCGAATACAGATTTCCAGTTTTGTAAAAACTTTATTTTCAACATGTTTAAGTCATTAATTATTATCATAAAAACATTTTAATGCATATGCTCAGAAGTTCTCATAATATTGTACTTTTAAACTGTGTTTTGATTTAATATCAAAATACTTTTACCTTAATATAAATGAAAAAATAAGTTGTTTAATAATCCTTCTTCTTTTTGATCAAGGATCTTTTTGTCTTCATCAAAAATGTAAGTCTTTAAATTTCAAAAAGAAAACCTGGACGATACCAGAAGGAAGCCTGCCAGAGGGAGACTTGATCCAGACCAGAAGGAATCATAAGTCAGACTTAGTCTAGAAGTTATTCTGACCAGAAGATGGTCTCACAGTGAAATGATAAACAGTCTAGACTTGATCCAGACTTAATCAGAGTATAAATTAATGGGTCCAGAACAAGAGAATCAATCCAGATTTGACCTAGACCATAAGATAGCATGGTTCAGGGTATGAAACTAAGTCCAAACCAGAAGAAATGATGTCCAGATTTGATCCAGACCTGATCAAAAATCAGAAGGTAAAATGTCCAGACTGAAATATTATTTGTCCAGATTTAATTTTTTTTCAATCCAGACCCAGTTCAGAATTGGTCCAGATCA
Organism: Cicer cuneatum; assembly: GCA_037974295.1. NCBI lineage: Eukaryota > Viridiplantae > Streptophyta > Magnoliopsida > Fabales > Fabaceae > Cicer > Cicer cuneatum. The sequence continues at coordinate 30,891,831 of JBBPBO010001985.1, read as the reverse complement.
GATGGAAAAGGTTCAGATCAATGGTCAAGATTTAAGTATATGGCCCAGTGTTGGCCGAGTTCAGAAGATCAGACCATGGCCCAGTGTTGGCCGAAATCAGAAGGTTAGAACGGTGAACCAGTATAAAATTCTGTGTTTTTATTTTTACTTTATATCCGCTGCTAACTCTGTTTTATTCATACATCAAGTTTTGTTATAAAACTGCAAAAACAAAAAAAGTATTCAAGTTAGTCAAACACAATTCAACCCCCTTCTCGTGTTTGCACCTTCAGACCAATGGTAACAGCTATAAGCCAAACCAAGAATCTTGAAGCACTTCCCTTGGAAGAACTAATTGGAACCTTAAGAGCACATGAAATATTACTACAAGAAGACAAACCAGTCAAGAAAGGCAAGGTAATAGCTCTGAAGGCATCTCAAGAAAGCATGTAAATACAAATAGAAGAAGAACCATAAGAAATTAGACAGGATGATGCTGATGAAGAGATTGCGCTTCTCACCAAAATAATACAAAGAATGATGAGAAGAAGAGATCAAATCAAGAAGGGGTTTCCAAACAAAAATCCCAAAACAGAAGTAGACAAGAACCAAATCACATGTTTTGGTTGCAATAAATTAAGCCATTACAATGACGAATGTCCCTTAAATAAGAAAACACCAAAACAACTTCTTTTTAAAAAGAAATCAATAATGGCAACATGGGATGATTTAGAAGAATCAGACACAAAAGATGGCGAATAAGACAACATATGCTTGGTGGAAAATACAGAAGAATATGAGGTAACAAATTCTAAACCTTGCTCTTTATGTGAACAAATGGGAAAAGAATTTGACAACTTGCTAAATGATTCAAACTTTCTTGTTCAAAAATGTAGTTCTTTAAAAAAACAATTTTTTAAAGAAAAAGAAAAAGTTCAGGCTATGAATGATGTTCTCAAAAATACCATTCAAGAACTGAGAAAATCAAAGCAGCAAAGTTATGAAAGTCAGAAAGGTTAAGAACGTTCTACGGTCAAAACGAAGAATGTTCTCCTTAAAACTAAAAATGAAATTCTAAAAAATGACTTATCAAATTTTATTAAAGCTACTAAAACATTCCAAAAAATCATGGGATCTCAAGTAGGAATATTTGATAAAGCTGATCTTGGTTTTAATCAAACTCAAAAAACAAAAATGTATGAAAACTTTTTTATTCCAGAAAGCAAGATAGAAAAATGTAAAACCAAATTCTCATATTGTAAGAAACTTGGACATCTGGAATTTGCTTGCTACTTTAAGAAACGAGATGAAAAGATTAAAAGCAACAAGATTTTTAAAAGGAAATTAGTGTTCTGCAAATAAAGTTGAACTAGTTTTGAAAAATCTACAGAAAGGAGAACGATCTCCAGATTGTTCTCAAAATGGAGAACGTTCTGGAACAAAAGCTGAACTTTCTCTAGAAAGTTTGAAAAAGGAGAACGACCAAGAACTTCTTCAAAACCAAGATTAAGACCTTTTAAAACCCATATTTCGAAATCAATTCCAAGATCAACAATTAAATGTTCCTATGTCTCAAAATTGGACATCAAGAATCAATTTGCTATTTTAAAAAGAAATAAAATTTTAAAACTAACTCTCAAAGACCCAAGACAAAGTGGGTACCTAAAGTTGATGTAAATTCTTATGCAGGTTGGATTTCCAAATGTCAAGAGAAAGCCTTGGTTCTTGGACAATGGCTGTTCAAGACGCATGACAGGAAATAAAAAATGTTTCATGTCATTCATCAAAAAGGATGAAGGATCGGTTACTTTTGGAAACAACAATCAAGCACATATTAAAGGTAAATGAACTATTGGTAAGGCAAACTCGGCTCAAATAACTGATGTCCAATATGTTGAAGGTTTGAAACCCAATCTTCTGAGCATAAGTCGGTTATGTCACAATGGTTTTGAAGTTATCTTTAAACCAAAAGTATGTGAAGTAAGAAAAACTGAAACTGGAGAAGTCCTATTTTCTGGAAATAGAAAGAAAAATTTATATGTCCTATATCTTGAAGAACTACCTGATGAATCCTGTTTTATGTCAATCAATAAAGATAAATGGATATAACATAAAAGGGATGGACATATAAGTATGAAAACAATTTCAAAACTAGATCTTGTCAGAGGATTACCCAAACTAACTTTTGGTAAAGATAAATTATGTGATGTTTGTGCAAAAGGAAAACAAGTCAAGAGTAGCTTTCATTCAAATGGTTTTGTAACTACAAACAAAACTCTTGAATTACTTCACATCGATCTTTTTGGGCCAATCAAAACAACAAGTCTAGGAAGAATGAAATATGGTTTTGTTATTGTTGATGATTTCTCAAGATACATTTGGGTACTATTTTTAAAACAAAAAGATGATGCATTTGATGAATTTAAAACATTTTGCAAAAAGGTACAGAATGAAAAGGAATCCAACATCATTTCTGTAAGAAGTGATCATGGTGGAGAATTCATAAATGCCTTTTTCAAAAACTTCTTTGATGAACTTGGCATTTCTCACAATCTATCTTGTGCAAGAACTCCACAACAAAATGGAGTTGTTGAACGAAAAATAGAACACTTCAAGAAATGGCAAGAACAATCTTGGAAGAATCAAATGTTGAAAGATATTTTTGGGCAGAAGCCATTAACACTTCTTGTTACATTTTAAATCGTGTATCAATTACAAAAATCATCAATAAAACTCCTTATGAAATCTGGAAAAATAGGAAAATAAACATATCTTATTTTCACATTTTTGGATACTATTGTTATATTTTAAACAACAAAGATGTACTTGAAAAGTTTGATGCAAAATTAGACAAAAATCTTCTTGGAGTATTCAACCGACTCTAAAGGCTATAGAGTGTTTAATCTAAGGACTAAAGTTGTAGAAATCAGTATGCATATATTATTTGATGAGTTTGATGATTTGGATTTGAGTAAAAAAGATGAGGAAGAAGAAGTTCAAACTGGCCTGCAACAATAGAATAATTTGCAGGAAACCGACATTGATAAACAATCTCTGTTTCATTCTCCACCAAAAACCTGGAGAGCAATTGGAGATCATCCTCAAACACAAATCATTGGAGACATGACTGATGGAATTCGTACAAGAAAATCATTCAAGAATGATGAAAACAACATGGCAATGATATCTCAAATCGAACCTAAATCAATCAAATAAGCTATAGTAGATCAATCTTGGATAGATGTCATGAAGGAAGAACTGCTTATGTTTAAGAAAAATGAGGTCTGGACTTTGGTACCTGATCCACAAGATCAAACAATCATTGGTATACGCTGTGTTTTCAGAAACAAATTAGATGAAGAAGGTAGGTTATAAGGAACAAAGCAAGATTAGTTGCTCAAGGCTATAACCAACAAGAAGGTATATACTATGACAAATTTTACTCATGTTGCAAGGTGAGAAGCTATTCGTATACTTCTTGCATATGCATCTCATAAGCTTGTTAATTTATTTCAAATGGATGTTCAAAGTGCTTTTCTAAATGGCTTTTTAAATGAACAAGGTTATGTAAAACAACCTATAGGTTTTGAGGATCAATCAAAACCAAATCATGTTTTCAAACCTACCAAAGCTCTCTATGGTTTAAAACAAGCACCAAAAGCTTGGTATGAAAGATTAAGTTCCTTCTTAATCAAGAATGGATTTTCCAGAGGAAAAATCGACACTACACTCTTTAAGAAAACTGAGAAAAATGATTTACTTGTTGTTTAAGTGAATGTCGATGATATCATCTTTGAATCAACAAATGAAAAAATGTGTGAAGGATTTTCAAAACTTATGCAAAGTGAATTTGAAATGAGCATGATGGGAGAGTTAAGGTATTTTCCTGGCTTGCAAATTAAACAATATGAAAATGGTATCTTTATTTGTCAAGCAAAATACATTAAAGATTTGTTAACTAAGTAGAAAATGAATGAGGCAAAAATCATGACTGCTCCCATGCATCCATCTTCTTCACTGGACAAAGATGAAAATGGAATATCAGTTTCTGAAAACGAATATATAGACATGATTGGTTCTTTACTTTATCTAACTACCAGTAGGCCTGATATTGTATTCACAGTAGGATTATGTGCTAGATTTCAATCTGCACCAAATGAATCACATATTTGATCTTGTAGCTTATTACGATGTTGATTATGCTGGAGATAAAATTGAACGCAAAACCACAAGTAGAGCATGTCAGTTCCTGGGTGAAGCATTGATAAGCTGGTCTTGCAGGAAACAAAACACAATAGCCTTATCAACCACTGAAGCTGAATATGTATCAGCAACAAACTGTTGCTCACAAGTTCTTTGGATTAAAAATCAACTTGAAGACTTCTTTGTAAGTTATTCAAGTATTCCAATTTATTAATTATTGTGATAATACTAGTGCAATCAATTTATCTAAAAATCCTATTCAGCATTCAAGATCAAAACATATTGAAATAACACATCATTTTATTCGTGATCATGTTAACAAGAAAGATATTGAAATAATCTTTGTTGATACTCAAAATCTGCTTGCTGGCATTTTTACAAAGCCTGTTGTTGAGGATAGTTTCAATTTGATTAAAGCAACACTGAAAATTGTGAAAAATCCTGAAAATTCGCGTTAATTTCTGCTTCTGCAGAAAACGGAGAATGATTATCAATCTCCATTTTCCAAGCATCTTTCTCCGTTTTCAACCAATGTTCTCCTCTGCGTCATCACTTTCTCTCTTGCGTAGAAAACGGGAAATGGGAAATCTTGGCATTTAATGCTCATGTCTCCCTACCACCAAAAGCTTCACTGACACGCTATCAAGTGACTTCCCGCCTCCATTTATCCTCCTTCCCTAGGATCATTTCATTATTGCGTTTTCCCCTTTCAAAATATGAAACGGTCGCTGCACAACCCCACACAAACCCTTTTGTTTTCTTTCTAAACCCAGACATTCATCTTCCTCTCTGCAAACTAAAAAAATTCATCAAAATAAAAAATGGCCAGAACTAAGGCATCCACTCGTAAGAATGCATGCCCTGAATCTCCATTTTCATCGCCATCTTCCTCTTCTCCATTCAAAAATCGATCTCCATCACCACCACCAAGACCATCACCAAACTCCTCTAATAAAACTTTCTCTAACCACATGTCATCCTCCTCCAAAGAATCCAGTCCCATTGTTCTTCCCCTTCGACCACTCACAACCGTTCTTCCTCCACTTTTCCAATGCCCTACTCCAAACGACTCTCAAGTCCCTCCTCACTTGAGAAAACTAGTGGCTAAACCCACTAAGGCTCAACGTCGTTCTATTCGCATACTATCTGGAATAGGTACATCAAAACCTAGATCAACTAACTCCACCATCTTTGTTATATCTGATTCAGAATCTGATTCTGATGATTCATCAACTCCTCCACAAACACTTCCAAAGCAACCATCAAAACCAGTCACTCCTTCTAAACCATCTTTCTCTTCTGAGCCATCACAATCAACTCCCCTGAACCAAAAAAGAAAAACTATGGATGAAATCTTTTCCTCTTCAAAGCCATCCCAACCTTCCTAAAAATCAATGATGGTAAAACCACCATCACTCTTTCTCAATTCTTGGCAAAGAACAAACTAAGGAATCCATAAAGAAAGAAATCCACTACCCCAAAACAAACAACACGAAGATGTTCTCCAATTGTTGAAGAACAATCTCCAGAATGTTCTCTTGAACGTTCTCCAATCCCACGTCGTTCTCTTCTCTTAAACCAAGAACGTTCCTCAACTCCAGAACGTTCTCCATCTCTCTTTCAAAAACATTCTGCTACAAATAAAACATCACCTGAACTATCTCCACCTGCTCCTCAACGTTCTCCGTTCGAAAAATCCAAAAACACCCCACTAATTCCCTCAAAGATATCAAAACTCTTCAAAGAGAAATGGGCTCAATGCCCCATAGGTGTTGGAAGAGTTGTCATCTTTGACAACCTAATTGTGGATGGAAATTGAGTCAAACATTACACTGATGTCTTGGGATGGACTTCTTTTCTACAAAATCTGAATGCTTCTATCCAGATGTAATTAGGGCTTTTTATTGTCAAGCCAAGACATTCCCTGACAAATCCTTAATCATCTCCAAAGTTAAAGGGATTGAAGTCAAACTAACACCAGATATTTTGGCCTCCATCCTCAACCTTCCAACAGAGGGACCTGCCATTTTTGGAAGCAAATGGTATGATGCTCTAAACTTGAATAAGACAGAGGTGTTATCTGATCTGTTCCAAGAAGGGTCCACTCGCTACCTATCAACCTATCTCAAACCTCTTCCCAAGGTTTTTAACAGCATCAACCAACATGCCATACTTCCCCATTGTGGAAGTCATGAGTATGTATCTGACAATGATGTTATGATCATCTACCATCTCCTCAACTGCAAATGTCTCAACCTTCCACACATCATCATCCACCACATGATATCCGCTGCCAATAAAGATTACAAAAAGAACACAGTCCCTTATGGGATGATCTTCACCAAAATCTTTAGGCACTTCCAGATCCCTATCACAAATGAGAAATATCTCATTAAAATCTCCAAATTTTCCTCAAAAAATATCTCTCACATGAGGAAAACCACATAAGAAACGAGTGCTCATTCACCCTCTTTTCCTCTAAAAACATTAAAGAGGAAGCGCTCAACAAGGAGAAGAGCTGCTACTGTACCAGCCCCAGCCTCACCACACCAGCCCCAGCCTCACCACACCAATCCCCTAAACTCACATAAGCAGTAGCTGAACCTGCTCAAGAACGTTCTCCAGACCAAACCAACAATCTCCATATTTTCTTTGTTTTTCCCACACCATTCACTCTATCCTCAACAGACTTTATCTCCTACTCTCAATACTTCCAATCACCACCTGATGACATGTGTACTCTACTCCCAAACCATCATGTGTCTACCATGTCACATTGCTGAGAACTTGGATGACAGAGCATCTTGCTCCCAAGATGGGTCTGGACCCTCCTCCTATTCGTCCTTCTCCCCCTCTCAGCCGATCCCTGACCCTGCAAAATCTTCATCTTCTAAAGGGTTTTCTCCATCGCTTGCTTCATAGGCATATTTTTTCTCCTTCCTTTTTCCTATGAAAAAGGGGGAGAATTAAGTTTAAGTTTTTAATAGATTTTTCCATGTAATTAGAAGTCATTTTGTGTACGGCACTTCTATATATTTTGACTTGACCTTATTATATATCTATCTTCTGAATATATCAATGGAATTTTCTTTTTGCTGAAACTGTGTATGATTTATCTGATTTTCTGTCAAAAATTAACTACTGCATAAATTGAGGGGGAGCTTTTAAGCTCTTCAAAATTAAAATTAAAATCAGAATGAAAATCTAAATTAACATGTTTGTCATCATAAAAAAGGGGAGATTGTTAAGACATACTCTCAATTTAAATTTTGATGAAAGTAAACAAAGGTTAATTAAGAATATTAATTATAATTCTAAATGTTACATTAATTTAACTTGTGCTTTTGAGTGTATTAATTCAAAGATAGGATTCAAGCAAAACAAAGAAATCATCATAAGAAGTAGAAAACTGAACAGAGAACATTCTTGACAAATTCAAGACAGCCTCAAGATCAATCAATCTCCATTAATTAAATGAAGATATTGCTTCTGATATTAACATCAACGTTATCAGTACTCTCCAAAGAGCAAATAGGATCTACTCTAGTCAAAGAAACCATTCAAATTACAAAAGAGAAAGGTCATGAATCAAGCAAGTCCAAACAAGTCTGAACCTTCTCCAGCTTGATTGCTAAGAATGTTGAACGATCTTGAAATATACAAGTCATCAGGGCAGGTTCAAGAATGATCAGAAAAAAAACTTTCAGAATGATCAAGACTAAAACCTCCAGATTGATTATCAATCTCCAGAATGTTCAAGACTAAAATCTCCAGATTGATCATCAATCTCCAGTATCTTCAATAAACATTCTGCAACAATTCATCATAATTCTCTAAGCTATTTTGACAAGAATCAAAACTCCAGATCAAGCCAAAGGCATCAACATATATATATGAAGTATTAAGGATCATTAAACTCAAGAGAATCTGATTGAGAACGAAGAACTCAGTCCAGTCAAAACAAAACTCGACAATGTTCAAAGGCTAGAATATTTTTATTCATAAAAATTGGTTTTGGTCAAGCCTGACAGAGCACTACCAACGACTCTTTTTTTACCTTAATTAAATGTGCTCAAGCCTATAAAAGAAGGCCAATGCCTAGGAAAATGCAGAAGTTCAAGTACTAACAAATCTGATCCAATCATTCACATTTACATACTTGAAATTCTCCCATTCTCAAAGAGAATCAGTTCTGATCTTATTTCAATCTCTTATTATATTTGTACTAAATCTCTTGTAAAGAATCTAATCTCAATAACGAGTTGAGACATCTCAAATTCTATCAAACAATCTTATTATTATTGTGTAAAAGCTCAAGACTATAAGTGTTGAGTATAGTTTGAGTAGATTGTGAGAAATCATTTTATGGTTAAAAGGTAAAGTGTAAACTCCTATCTAAAGATTGATAGGTGACCTAATTGTATTTTTTTCTGGGTGGAAAGATCGCATTTTGTAAACAGATCAAGATTGATCTAGACTAGGTGATGTAAAACCAAGAAGGTTCTTGTTTTGAACACTTAGTAGAAAATCTCACAGTTGTGAGGACTGGACGTAGCCCGAGTTCGGTGAACCAGAATATATCCTTGTGTGGTATCTCTTATCCTTTATCTTTTTATTAAGTTTGATTGATTTTCAAGTTAAAAACACAAACTGAATTTCTGATTTTTAACTAACCAAGAACGTTCTTCGTTTTCTAGTAAAAACCAAGAATGTCCTCTGTTTTCTGTTTTCTCAACCAAGATCATTCTTGAGTTAAAATCTTAAGTTTTTTTAGGAAATTTTAAATAGGAAGATTTACAATTTAAATCCCCCTTTCCTTGTAAATCGACATTTCCACTTCACCTTTAAGTGGTGTTGGTCCATTGAAAGTTTGTAGAGGTGGTGTTGGTCCTCTAATGGGTGGTTGTCTGATTCCATGTCTGTAAATGATTTTCTTCAAAATTTTAAATAATCAAGTAGTTTTCTCCTTGATTTTAATTACTCAAAGTCAAAAAGCTCCCTAAAATTTTGAACTTGTAAGCAAAAATAAAAAAATCTACCTAAAATTTGCTTGTAGTAGACAAATTGCTCCTTGATTTTAATAACTTACAACAAAATGATCCCTAAATAAACCAAATTGCCACACAATAAAACAATTTTTTTGATAGAGGGATTGACCCAAAGTAAACTAGACATACCAAACCAATACTTCTAAAAGTAGTGTCTTGATCTTGGGGTTGTTGTTTTTTATTAGGATAAATTGTGATAGAGAGATCTTTGCTTGTGTTTTTGTCTCTTTTTGTTGGGCTTTGTATATTAGATACACTATACTCTCATGGTCAACTTATAGCTATTGACCGAGTCTTCATTTCCATAATTTTTTATTTGTTTTTTTGGTGTTCTAGGAGTTTTCTTTAATGGAGGTGGAATAGGTTTGGGTAATCCATTATCCTCCCAATATTGTTGAGAAGTTGTCTGTTTGATGAAGTAATTATAGGTTACATTGTAAGAGGCAATCACCCATTACAAATTTAGGTGGAGAATGAGAATAATTGATTCAGAGATAATAAACTAGCCAATAATCTCTATAATATTTCTATTTAATGTCAAAATATTATTTGACATTTATAAGTTTATGTGTCATAGTGTTATTTAACATGACACATCAATACCACTAATGAAACTTTTTGTTAGAAGAAACATTTTTCTTATTGTTAGACAAAATAGAAGAGTTTTTTTTTGAAGGAGTGTAAATTTCAAAGATTACAATTTTAAGGGGTAGATTAGTAGTTTATTAAAAAAATAAACTAAGTAAAAGAAAAAGAAAGGAACAACTTTTGGCTTTTGCCACGTAAAAAAACCTCACGGGTCCATTTATAACGAACTTCATTCATTAGGTCGAACTTAAGCGAAACAAGAACCTCTTTCATACTTCATAACTGAGTGGAACTGTGAGTCACTGTTACACTCTCACACAGAGGCCGAACTCAACTTCAACTTCAGAAACTACTCAAAATCCAACAAGCAATCACTCTCTTCCTCCAATGGATCCTTCATCTTCCACTTCACTCCCACAATCTCTCCACCTCGCTATGGCTGCTTTACTCGGCGCCTCTTTCATGGCCATTTCAGCCTTTTACATCCACCGCCGCACCGTCGACCACGTCCTCCACCGTTTCATCGAAATCCGCCGCGCACCACCGCCTTCCGTCATCACCGAAGAAGAAAACTCCGACGAGGAAGAAAACTACGACGACGACCTAAGCGGATTCGACGGCGGTGAAACGGAAACGGAAACCGATTCGAGAAACTATAACGGAACCTTGTCGATGTCCGTAGACGAGAATATGAACTTGCTTAAAACCTATAGGATTTCGTCTTCCATGCCGGACGTTGTTTCTGCAACTGAATGGTTCCGTGATCATCCTAAGAACCGTTCTTCTTCGCATGATAATCTCAATTCCGTTCCGTTAGGGCTTCCATCTCTTCGAATGAGTTCAACACATGGTGTGACTTTGAAACCTAATCCTTTTCGTTTTTTATTTTTATTTTTTTCTTCTATTGAACTGTTGCTTTTTTGGGTAAAATTGTGATTTATGTGTTTTGGTTTTGTTGCAGAGAGTGCTCAAATTTCGAGTTCCTATAAGAGAATAGCATCTGTTGGTAGAATTAAGACACCGAGATCACCCGGACGGAATACGTTTGAAAATGCTGAGGATTCTGATGATGAGGGAACACAGCTTGGTGATGATAATGGCATTCCTTTTTACCCTGTGACTAGAGATTCTTCAAATTCTTATGTGAGGATAATGGTTTATTGTTTGTTGGGATATTTATTTATGCTGTTAATAGCTTTGTCAACTAAACTATGGCTTGCTGTTGATCATTTTCTTTTTGTTATCAAGTTAACAGGGGACAAGTTGAGGAGCATTCTTTTGAGTGTTTTCTGTATGTTTAGTTAGGCCTGACTGGTTTGCTAAAATGTTATTTTTAGGGCTAAATGTGTCTTTTGTCACTGTACTTATCTTGAATTTTGTTATTAGTCTCTGTACCTACTTTTTAGTCCTTACAAATTACAAAGCTCCTTGCTTTGAGTCACTCTTTAGGGTATGTTTGGTTCTATAGAGGGGAAGGGAGTAGAGATATGTTTGGTTTAGAATAAGGGAGTGATTTTAATTAAAATCACGTTTGGTTAAAGGGGAGGGGAGGAGAGGAATCTTAAGTGATTTTCTGTATGTTTAGTTAGGCCTGACTGGTTTGCTAAAATGTTATTTTTAGGGCTAAATGTGTCTTTTGTCACTGTACTTATCTTGAATTTTGTTATTAGTCTCTGTACCTACTTTTTAGTCCTTGCTTTGAGTCACTCTTTAGGGTATGTTTGGTTCAATAGAGGGGAAGGGAGTAGAGATATGTTTGGTTTAGAATAAGGGAGTGATTTTAATTAAAATCACTTTTGGTTAAAGGGGAGGGGAGGAGAGGAATCTTAAATGGTTTATATGTATTTAGTCACCTCTCCTCCCCTCCAAATCCCCCCAAAATGGAGGGAGAGCCAAATGTGGTTTAGGAAGGATTTTGCTCTCCTCCTCTCTTAAAAATTGAACTAAATACATATAACTTAAAATATTCATTTACCCCAACTAAAAACATATTTAACCCTATTTTTTATTATATGAACATTACTAGTTTGTTTCCACTTTATTTTCAGGATTTGAAGTTTTTTGTAGTAATTAGTGATAACAATAACAAAATTTTGAAAATAGAAATAAAGTCAGAATAAGGTGATATTTTTTAATTAAAAGTGACGGTGGGAAATAAAATTAGAAAACATATTTGAAACCCAAGAGGCTTTATATAAGTCGAGTTTCTGAGTCATCATATTTTATATGTCAACATACTCCTTATGGTTCACAATTCGAAGGCTATATTCTTGAGAGGATGCTTTTTTGATTTGAAAATTTAGAGATAGTGTTGAAGTTGTGGGATTTTAGAGAAAATAAGGAGAGAAAATAATAAGAGTTTGAATATTATTGATAATAGCTTTACGCTAACTTGATTATAAAAGACTCAATACTAGTCTCTATTTATAGAGAAACATAGACTCAATCCTAAATCAGGAACGAACCATAATAATAATGAGAGATATTCTAAGATATCTCTATTATTATAAATTGATCATAGGAAATAACTCAAGATACTCTAATATATTATAAAAGATATTATAAGATATTTTTTAATATTCTAACACTCCCCCTCAAGCTAAAGCTTTAGCTTGTTACAAGAAAACAATGTTTTGCTCCGCAAATTAATCAAAAAAAAAAGATGGAAAGGCAACTCAGGAATGTAGGTGAAGTCGAAGAAAATTGCTATAAATATAGCCTAGCCAGATAGCTGGAATAATTATCAGCATGAAAGAAATTCATGGCAAGCAATTGAATAAAGCAAGGTCCGTTCTTTTAAAAAACTGTATTTGGAAACTTCAAACCAATAATATCGGAGACCAAAATATTTAAACTTGAATATGCTTCAAGGAGAGAGAGAGAGAGGCGTGCTTTAGGGAGATAAAGGCAAGACTAGTACATCTGAGACAAATTGTCAAGATATAGTGAGTCATGAAAATAAAAGATACCGTCAAAATAACCATCAACGGAAGAAGAAGTCATCACTAATATGATTCATATGTGGGAAAAGGGACACCACTAGAATGATCGTCGGTGAGAATAGAAACCACTATTATAATCTATTAGTAAGAATTAAATTGCATGACAAACACCGAAGAAGAAACAACACGACTCTAATGAAACGAAGCCATGATCGATCAACGGAATGAGAAATTGGTATGGTGACTTCTTGGATAAGGTCATTGTGTCTAATAGGACTGCCAGATCAAACCAGAGAACTAGGTAACGAGTTTGCCATTGGTTTCTTGGATAAGACAAACCAACGCCATATGTAGGATTTCCATAATAACCACGATGATTGGAACCACCGGATTTATCACCCATTGGAACATTGTATGGTGACTTTTGAGGTGAAAGCGGAGATCTGAGAACAGTTTCTGAAGCTCAAGGAAATTCATGTACGGGTTGCCCAAGTAATTCCTGTCCACGGATTGGTTGTTAAGAGCAACAATTTGTGGATCGGTGGTTCGTGACAGGGAAGAACCAAGTGCAGCAGCATAAGAATATGAAGCTTGGGTCCCAACATTTTGGACTGCAGGTGACCCCTAAACATTTGATCCAGATCTTAAAGTATCAGTGGTTGAGGAATCATGGCGCAAATGAACCAGCTCTACTTTAGCGGAATATGTGATCTCAACATTTTCATCCAATGCATTACGACTGACTGGACGAAAGGGAAAGCCTGTGACAGGTGTGGCACGTCCCAAGTCATCTTGGAAAATTTCTGCAAGGCTCTTTTGTTTGGTCCCAAGACCACGTCCTGACAAACCAATGAGTTCATCACCACTTCACTCAGCAGAACCTCTAATTTTTTCATCAACCACCACCTCACTCTCTTTTTTCCTCATGTTAAAACTAGGAGGTGTAGCAAAGATTGATCTACCTCCATTATCATCAACAGCTCCATTCACTTTCCTCCTATCACCAATTCCACCAATTACTGAAGTTCCACCTTTTAGTCTCTATGTAAACCTCCAATCCTCCTTTGATAACAAAGGAGGTGGAAGTCTAGGATTCAAAAATTCACATTGTTGTAATAATATGAAAGATAAGCTGGATCAGACCTAAGCTCTTCCTCAAAAGCAAAACCATCATCCGAAAACTCCAAAACAGCAGCCTACGCCGTAAAACCACCATCAAATAACCCACCAACTAACTGCACTCAAAGAATCCTCAACAGTTGGAGGAGCTGATCCATTCCTATACAAATTAAGTTCAGGTTCCTGATCATTAACCTCGTGTCTTCTTTGATCACGAAGCAACATACCTCTTTCCTTCTCAAATTCATCACCAAATGAACCCTCGTTATCACCAATCACTGACCTCCTACCCAATTCAGACAACTATTATTTTTTCTCTTTCAAAAACTCAAATTGATCATCACAGTTTTTCACTAACTAAAACTTGATCACTACCCTTAAACCAAAATAAAACCTTAAACCGTTAAACAAGTCATAAACGCAGAGTTTTACCATGGAAGTGGTTGTGACGGAAAACTTGCTGTAAAACTTTTCCAGCAACGACGGTAGACGGCAGGCAGCAGTAGACAACAAATCTTTGAGGTAGCAGGTGTAGCTGTAGCCCAAAACTAGAATACAAGGGCAGATAAAGAACCAGGAGGCTGAGGCGAGTTCAATGAAAGAGGCCGCGTCTTAAACAGTTGCTGGGTGGCGCATGGATCTGACGCACGGTGGACGGTGAGGCGCGTGCGGTGTGGGCCAAATCTGGAAGAGACGAAGCTGATGGAGTGATTTTTTGCAGGAAAAGTCGCCGGAAACAGTGGCGGTGATGGCGGCAGTAGCGGACTGAACGGAAAACAAATGAAATTGGTGTCGAAATGTGTCACAATAGTGGTTTGAAAAAGGAATGACAATGTTGGAAAAAAGAAACTATGATTATGTTCCCAAACTGTTGGGAACTTGGCAGCGGAATAGAGGCGGGATCGTTCAAGGAGGATTGAAATAGGCTCCGATACCATGTTGAAGTTGTGGGATTTTAGAAAAAATAAGAAGAGAAAATAATAAGGGTTTGAATATTATTGATAATAGCTTTATGCTAACTTGATTACAAAAGACTCAATACTAATATCTATTTATAGAGAAACATAGGTTCAATCCTAAATCAGGAACGAATCATAATAATAATGAGAGATATTCTAAGATATCTCTATGATTATAAATTGATCATAGGAAATAACTTAAGATACTCTAATATATTATTAAAGATATTATAAGATATTTTATAATATTCTAATAGATAGAATTGGTGTGGTGCATGATAGTCTATCTTTTTCCTTCCTTATCCTTGCATTGTGGTGGTGTATCCTAATTTCACCGTACATTTATTTCTACACTGGACTTTTAATTGGTTCATGATGTTGTTGCATTGCAGGGGCTAAATCCAAATGTTCCATTCAGAGTTGATGATGTGAACTGTGCGGAAAATCAGATGTTTGGAGAGGTTTCAAATGAAGCCGTAGCTGGTGCAGATATGAATGGTGGAGTGATAGATTCGACTTCAGTACATGTAGCTGAGAATGACCTTGTGTTTCTCAACAATGTCTTGTCTGCAAGAAGCACAGCACTTGGTACTATCGTGATCTGTACTATTCTTCCTATTGCTTCTTAATTCTTTCGTGTTATAATATAATTTCAGATTTATTCCTGCATGTAATCTCTTTCTCCCATTCTCCTTTTGCTACTGTCTTTAGATTTTGTTTGCTCCCAAGTTTTGTGCTAACTATTTTTAACAGTAGAAAACAATATGATTATGTTTTTCTGTTGTTATTTTACTTTTATAGTTATAGTATATGGAAAAACTGAACGAATGAGTATTAAATGCATCATTGCCTTGTTCAGAGCCATTGAATATTGAAGAGGAGGAAGTTTGCAAGATGATTCGAGAATGCTTAGATTTGCGTAAGAAATATATTTACAAGGAAAATGTTGTTCCATGGAAGGCTGAACCTGTCGAAACTAACCCTGATCCATTTCACTTTGAACCAGTTGAAGCAACAGGAGTATGTTGCTTGTCCATTTATTTATTTGTCACTGAGATATTTTCTGATATATGTGCAATCTACTCGAGTTATTAACAGACATTTTTGTTTTGAAGTGTTTGTCTGATAATATTATGACTTGCTGACTTTTTTTGGCATTGCAAACAGCACCACTTTAGGATGGAAGATGGAGTTGTACGTGTTTTTGCAAGTAAAACTGGTAAGCCCTGATGTTAACAATATGGCAATGTGCTGATTATTTCTCAGCTATCTAATTTTTAATATGTAGTTTGTCAAGGAACAAACAACTGAGCTTTATTTGAAACTTTGCACAGACACTGAAGAGCTATTCCCCGTTGCAAGTGCAACAAAATTTTTTACTGACATGGATTACATTCTTAGAGTTATGTCTATTGGGAATGCTCGCTCTGCATGCTACCACAGGCTACGATTTCTTGAGGAAGTATGATTTCACAAACTTCTTTCTTTATACATTGTTTCTGTGTGCTTTACTGCGAGACGTTTGTTTATAACATGCATCTAATCATTTTACAGAAATTCCGCCTTCATCTGTTACTGCATGCAGATCGGGAGTTTGTTGCCCAGAAAAGTGCACCTCACCGAGACTTTTACAATATCCGAAAAGTTGATACTCATATTCATCATTCTGCGTGCATGAATCAGAAGCATCTCCTTCGCTTCATCAAGTCAAAATTAAGAAAAGAACCCGATGAGGTGAAAATCTACTTTCGGGTTATAATTATATTTTGAGACTATAATGCTATAGGCTGTTTCTTTCCTTCCTTTTCGCTCTTATATTTTTAGATTTGTAGCTTTTGTTTATTTTTCTGTTAGTATTAATGAAGAAAGTAAAAGGCAAAATACTTTCATGTTTTAGTACTATAGCCCTAAGCTGTTTATATAGGAAAAGAAATTACAAAAGTAATACCGAGTAATAATGACAGAATCATAAAATAAAAATAAATAGAATAATATAAAATAAAAGAGAATCAAATCTGATTTCCCTTGATTCTTCAACACCCCCTCAAGTTGTTGCATAGATATCTATCATGCTCAACTTGGCTATAAGTCGCTCAAAATTGGGTCTTGTCAAACTTTTTGTCAAGATATCAGCAGTTTGCTGATTGGAAGTCACAAATTATAGGCATATAATTCCAGCATCAATGTGCTTGGTTCTATCATGTTATACAGGGTTGTGAGCTATACTTATTGCTGTTTTGCTATCACAAAACAATTTTAAGGGTGAGTCAACTTTCATTTTCAGTTCATCCAAGAGTTTAAGAATTCACAAAAGTTCACAGATTCCTTGAGCCATTGCTCTGAATTCGGCTTCTGCACTGCTTCGAGCAACAACCCCTTGTTTCTTACTTATCCAAGTGACTAAATTTCCCCAAACATAGACACAATATCCAGTAGTGGATTTTCTATCAATAACTGATCCTGCCCAATCAACATCTGTAAATATAGAGGCTTCTCTGTCATTAGTTTTCTTGAAGTACAAACCCTTTCTAGGATTGAATTTCAAGCACCTTAAGATCCGATAAACTGCCTCCAAGTGTTCTTCATAGGGGGAATGCATGAATTTGCTTACAACACTCACAGAGAAAGAGATGTTAGGTCTAGTGTGGGCTAGATAAATAAGTTTGCCAACCAACCTCTGGTATCTTCCAATCTCAACAGGAACACTGCCTTTCTCCAAAAGTTTAACATTTGATTCCATAAGAGTATTTGCTGGTCTACACCCCCTCATCCTAGTTTCTTCCAAGAGATCTAGGATGTATTTTCTTTGAGAAACAACAATTCTCTTCTTTGAGCGAACAACTTCCATACCAAGAAAATATTTAAGTTTGCCTAAATCTTTGATCTCAAATTCTTTTGTCAAATTTTTCTTCAATCTTTCCATCTCAACAATGTCATTTCCTGTGAGAATAATATCATCTACATATACAATTAGAATTGCAATTTTACCAACATTAGAGAACTTAATGAGCAGAGTATGGTCTGATTGTCCCTGCATATATCCTTGCCTTTTGATCGACCGAGAGGATTTTTCAAACCAAGCCATTGGGGATTGCTTGAGACCATAAAGGGATTTTTGTTGTTTCACATTTGAACCAAACTTATCTTCAAAGCCAGGTAGACTATCCATGTATACTTCCTCCTCCAAATCACCATTCAGAAAAACATTTTTTACATCAAGCTAGTTAAGAGACCAATCTAAATTCACCGCCAAGGACAAGAGAACTCTAATAGTGTTTAATTTGGCAACAGGAGCAAAAGTCTCTTGAGTAATCAATGCCATATGTCTGAGTAAACCCTTTAGCAACCAAGCGTGCCTTGTATGTTTCAACTGTGTTATAAGAATTATATTTCACAGTAAATACCCATTTACAGCCAACGGTATTCTTTCTTGTAGGTAACATCATGACTCTCCAAGTTTGATTCTTCTCATGAGCTCTTATCTCCTCAAGAATAAATTCCTTCCACTTTGGAATTTTGAGTCTGCAGTAAATTTTTTGGAATTTCTACAGCAGACAACTTAGAGGTAAACGCAACAAATAAAGAAAACAATTTTGAGTATGACACATAATTAGACAAATGATGTTTAGTGCATGATCTAATAGGTTTTCTAATTGCAATAGGAAGGTCTATATCAGGATAGTCGACATGACTCTAAAGAATAGAAGAAGACTTACCTGTATGGCTGTGTCAAGATGATGTGTTGCTCGTGGCTCGAGTTTGTCAAGTTGTTTATCTTTATAAACAAAAGTAGTGCAACCAAAAACTTTAGTGGCAAATCAGCAGAGACACTAGTTAAAGGAAAACAATTTTGAAAAACATCAAAAGGGGTATGAAAATCTAAAATTTTAGATGACATATGATAAATTTAATATGATGTAATTAAAACAGCTTCACCCCACAAATATTTTGGAACCTTATATGCAAATAGTAAAGCTCTAGCAACCTCAAGAAGATGTCTATTCTTTTTCTCTGCAATTCCATTTTGTTGGGTGTATTAACACAAACTTTAATGAACAATCCCATTTGCAAGAAAAAAATTGGACAAAAGTATATTAAAATATTCTTTACCGTTGTCACTTCTGAAGATTTGAATATTTGTTTGGTATTGAGTTTGCACCATTTTAAATAAATTTTTGATAACCTGTCCAACTTCCGATTTTTCTTTCCATAAATAAACCCAACAAATTCTAGTATGATCATCAATAAAAGTTATAAACCATTTTTTATTAAAAAAAATGTTTATGCTATTAGGACTCCAATCATCACTATGAATAACTGCAAACGGTTACGATTGTTTATATGGTTGTGTAGAAAAAGAAGAACGGTGATGTTTAGCAAATTCTCAAGTTTCACAATGAAATAAAAACGGATCCTTCTTAGAAAATAATTTAGGAAACAAATGTTTCAAATACGAAAAACTAGGATGTCCTAACCGTAAATGTCATAACATAATATCATCATTATTAGAAGAAACAAAAATAGATTTAGAGCAGGTACTCGTTTGAGGTTGGTCTTTGAAGTCGAGTCCATTGTTTGTCAAGATAATAGAGTCCTCCACTCTCCTTAGTATTGTCAATCATGTTCCTGGTGCTCAAATCCTTAAAAGTGCAATGAGAATGAAAGAAGTTAGCTTGACAACTTATATCCTTTATTAATTTAGTAATGGATAACAAATTACATGATAAATTAGGAACATGTAAGACATCTTTTAAGGTTACACAAGTGACAAAATAACAAAACCTTTCCCTGCAATGGCTGAAAGAGAGCCATCTGCAATTTTAATTTTGTGGTTACCTACACAAAGACTATAAGAAAAAACAGACTCGACTCACCAATCATATGATCAATAGTACCAAAATCGATAATCCAAGTCTGACTGAAAGTGACACTAAGTAGAGCAGTATTTGAAAAATTACCTCTTTGAGCTATAGAGCAAGATGGAGTTTGAGACTCAAGGAGTTTGTACAATTGGTCTAACTGTTACTTGGTGAAAGGAGATGGGCTTGAAGGAGTCTGCTTCTCTTGATCAAAGGTACCAGCTTGGAGGGCATGACCTTTGTTTCTGTTGGATTCCAAAATTGTGGCTGAGAATAAGTCATTTATTGACTGGTTATTTTGTAAATAATTTATTATATTATATAGGATAGCTGTATTTAATTCTGATTTATTAAATCCCTCCTATTTAATTCTGATTTATTTATTAGATTAGGGAATGCTGTATTTAAAAACCAGAATTGTAACCATTCTGATTAAAAGAAATGAAAAGATCATTTCCTCAATAATTTACATGGTATCAGAGCAAACCTGGTTCAAGTAAAAAAAAAAACACCATTATTCCATGGCTGAAGAAAGCAGTTCAGTCACAGACCCAAACCCTAAAAAGGCAGCTGGAACTTCCACAATTACTAGTCCGACCGAAAACACCACTATACCCATCACTGGCTACAAATTAAATGGCCAAAACTACATCCAATGGGCAAGATCTGTCCGGATCTTCCTTCAAGGAAAAGGGAAGGAAGATTACATCTCTGATGATGCTGAAGAGCCAGAAAAAAAGGACCCCGATTACCCAAAGTGGAAGCTAGAGAACAATTTAGTCATGACATGGCTACTGAACTCAATGACCCCTGAAGCAGGCGAAAACTTCATGTATTACAGCACTGCAGCCGAGATCTGGAGCGCTGCCAAGGAGACATACTCAAATACTGATAATACTTCTGCCATATTCGAGATCAAGAGTCTCCTCCATGACCTGCGACAAGGAGACACAACAGTCACTGATTACTACCATACCCTCACCCGTTACTGGCAGCAACTGGATATGTATGAGGATATAGTATGAAAATGCCCTGAAGACAACAAACAGTACAAAAAACTGGTGGAGAAAGACCGAATATACCAGTTCCTCCTTGGCCTGAACAAGAATCTAGATGATGTAAGAGGAAGAATCCTTGGAACCAAACCTCTGCCCAACATAAGAGAAGTATTTTTCAGAAGTGAGAAGAGAAGAGAGCCGAAGGAAAGTCATGCTTGGAAGCATGGATCAGAGCTCCATTAATGAAGGTTCAGCCTTGGCTGTGAAAGGAAACTACAAAAAATCTAGAGGTTGGTGTGATCACTGCAAAAAATCAGGCCACAATAAAGAAACATGTTGGGTCATTCATGGAAAACCAGCAGACTGGAAACCATCTAGGAATAGGGACATTCGTGCCCATGCTGCCACATCAGAAAGAGGCAAAGTGTTGGCAGCCCCAACACCTGAACCAAATCCATTCAGCAAGGAACAAATGTAACATTAAACTTCCAAAAAATGTACAAGAAGCTGTCCAACATGCTGAATGGAAGGCTGCAGTGGAAGATGAAATTAAAGCACTGGACAAAAATGGAACATGGAAATTTGTGGTGCTGCCAAAAGAAAAAAAACCAATTGGGTGTAAATGGATCTTCTCAATAAAGCACAATGCTGATGGGAGTGTGAATAGGTACAAAGCCCGCTTGGTGGCAAAGGGGTTCACCCAATCATATGGAGTGGACTATGAAGAAACATTTGCACCAGTGGCAAAACTAAATTTTGTTCGTGTCATTATCTCCTTAGCTGTAAATCTAGATTGGCCCTTACACCAACTAGACATCAAGAATGCTTTTCTAAATGGTGAACTCGAAGAAGAGGTATACATGAAAATACCACCTGGCCTAGAAACTCCCCAAACAATTGGCAAGGTATGCAAGCTCCAGAAATCACTTTATGGTCTTAAGCAATCCCCACGGACATGGTTTGAAAGACTAACCCGAGTTGTTAAGGGTCACGGCTTTACTCAATGCCAAACCGACCATACAATGTTTGTCAAGCATTCTAGTGAAGGAAAGGTGGCAATATTTATTGTTTATGTGGATGACATCATAATCTCAGGCGATGATGACAAAGAGATAGAAGAACTCAAGAGATTTCTAGCTAAAGAATTTGAGGTCAAGGACCTTGGACACCTAAAATATTTTCTTGGGATGGAGATTGCTCGTTCCAAACATGGAATCTACGTATCCCAAAGAAAATATGTGCTAGACCTGTTGGAAGAAACAAGAATGTTAGGGTGCAAGCCATCAGATACACCGATGGAACCTAACCTTAAATTGGCAGAACAAGAAGGCAGTCCTCAAGTTGATAAGGAGAGATACCAAAGATTGGTAGGAAAGCTAATTTACCTAACTCACACTAGACCAGATATTGGTTACTCAGTGAGTATGGTAAGTCGTTTCATGAATAAGCCAACTGAAGATCACATGAAAGCTGTGACTCGAATTTTGCAATACCTCAAAAAGACACCCAGGAGAGGTCTTCACTTCAAAAAGGACCCAATTAGGAGTGTGAAAGTGTTCACAGATGCAGATTGGGCTGGTTCATTGACTGATCGCAAGTCAACTAGTGGATATTGCACATATGTGTGGGGAAATTTGACTACTTGGAGAAGTAAAAAACAGTCGGTGGTGGAAAGAAGTAGTGTAGAGGCTGAGTTCAGAGTAATGGCTCATGGCATTTGTGAGGGAATTTGGTTACAGAGAATGCTTAAGGAATTAGGAGTACCAACAGATTCCACCATGATCCTATGGTGCGACAACAAGGCAGCCATCAATATTGCAAAAAATCCAGTCCACCATGACAGAACGAAACATGTGGAGATAGATAGACATTTCATAAAAGAAAAGATAGATGGTGGAATTATCAAGTTGGAATACATCCCTTCTCAGAACCAAATTGTAAACTTACTGACCAAGGCCCTTCACAAATTCACAAATCTAATTTTGAGAACTTAAGGTCCAAGCTAGGCATGATTGACATCTACTGCCCAGCTTGAGGGGGAGTGTTGGATTTCAAAATTGTGGCTGAGAATAAGTCATTTATTGACTGGTTATTTTGTAAATAATTTATTATATTATATAGGATAGCTGTAGAGAATATCAAGGGACTTTGTACAGTAAATCCCTCTTATTTAATTCTGATTTATTTATTATACTAGGGAATGCTGTATTTAAAAACCAGAATTGTAACCATTCAGATTATAAGAAATGAAAAGATCATTTCCTCAATAATTTACAGTTTCCTTTGTTTTCTTTCAATTTAGAGGTTTTCCATGGAGCTTCCAACATGTATCATGTGTGTGCCATTGACGTTTGCAATGTTCGCGCCATGGTTTCTTGCTATCTCTCTTCTCGTTTTCATTCTTAGTGACCAGGGCAGAGCTTTCAACTTCAACAACAGACCCATCATAACACCTTGTCTCGCCTCTTCTAACTTTTGAGAATGCTTCCCGAAGTGATGACAATGGAATTTTTTCCAATATTCTGCCTCAGACTTCATTAAGCTGCTTATTAAGCCCAACCAAGAACATGAATACTCGGTCGTTCTCATGTATCTTAAGAAACAAAACACTGTCCTCACAGTACTTCCAATGACCATCATAGCAGAGATCCAATTCTTGCCAGTGTCATCAACTCATTATAATAGGTAGTGACATTTCTATCTCTTTGTTTGGTATGCCACAATCGTGATTTGAGATTGAAAATTTGAGAAGAATTCTGAATATAGAATATGTTTCTTTGACAGTCTCCCAAGCTTCCTTCGCAGTAGGCAAAAGCATAAAAGGTTTTTTAATCGCTGATTCTATATTACCTATAATTCGGATCAGTTGTGGCAGACATTTGCACCTTTCCTGTGAAGAAACCATATTTTCCCTTACCATCTAGTATCAATCTTGCGGTTTGGGACCATTCAACATAATTTTTTCCATTGAGTTTCTGGATTTCAACCTTGAGGGCATTAGAAGTTCCTTCATGGCCAAAAAATTGGAAAAATCATTGTTAGATAAACCATTCCAGCCACCATTGCCGCCGGGGGGGCCGCCACTGCGTAAACCAATACTGTTGGAGTTGTTGACTACTTATGATTTTTCACCCAAACCGTCGCCGCTACCCATAAGGGTTGCCTTCCATGGGGTATTGTGTGCCATTAAGTAGACAAAAAAACGGGTTGGATCGCACAACGGGTCATTCAAAAATTAAAAACAAAATGTTGGTACCCTTTTAAGTTTGGAGCCCTAAATCCCATTGGGTTGTGGAAAGTTTTACAGAATCCTAACCAAGAGCTCTGATACTATGAAGAAAGTAAAAGGCAAAATACTTTCAATGTTTTATTATTATAGCTCTAAGCTGTTTATATAAGAAAAGAAATTACAATAGTAATACTGAGTAGTAATGACAGAATCATAAAATAAAAAATAAACAGAATAATATAAAATAAAAGAGAATCAAATCTGATTTCCCTTGATTCTTCAACAATTAACTTATATTGACAGGTTGTTATATTTAGAGATGGAAAGTATATGACGCTTAAGGAGGTGTTTGAGAGTTTGGATTTGACCGGGTATGCATTTTGCTCTGATTTTTTCATCTAGTAGCTTCTTGAAAAATGAGGTCATCATATATTTATGGGCTTGCATGTCTGCATGTTTCTAATTAGCAAAAATTGTGATGCAGATATGATCTAAATGTGGATTTATTGGACGTCCATGCAGATAAGAGCACATTTCATAGATTTGACAAATTCAACCTCAAGTATAATCCGTGTGGACAGAGTAGACTCAGAGAGATATTTTTAAAGCAGGATAATCTTATCCAAGGTATGTTTGGAAATGTAAATGATACCTAAAATCTAATATTCTTTTGTATCAAGTGTTGCAACTCCAAATGATTATTAAAAGTATTAGTTGATTCTTTATGATTTCATAATAGCTTAAGACTACCCATATTTCAGGACGGTTTCTGGCTGAAGTAACAAAGCAAGTTTTGTTAGATCTTGAAGCAAGTAAATATCAGGTAAAGTTTCAGACATATAAATTGATTTTTTCCCGTGATATTTGGTATCTCATGCATTTTATGTTAAAAAATATATATTTTCAGATGGCCGAGTACAGGATCTCTGTCTATGGAAGAAAACAGAGCGAATGGGATCAGCTGGCAAGTTGGTTTGTTAACAATGCTCTTTATAGTAAGAATGCCGTATGGTTAATCCAGGTAGTGTGTTATTCAGGCTTCTATTCTTGCAATATTGCTCTCTCTTTCTCTAATGATTAGTTTATCAGCCATTGGGCCCCAAAAGTAACCCATTTTGGCCTCAATAATAAAATTTGTCCACTTTTGGCTGTCTTAAAACTTTAAAGTGTTTGATCTGACTCTCTTTAGTGGTTTGATATTTTCACTGAACTTCTTATGACTTTACGAATAACGTTTCATATTGATGACTTGACGTTTAAAAGAACTTTACTACTTGAGTGGGTCATCGAAAGTTTTTATTTATCTTTAGGACCAGCCTAGTTTTCAGTCTGAAATTGCAATGGACAATGGCTATAGAATAAAAATAATCACATCAAGTGCCCTCAGAAAATTGATCTAAATCACTTATAACTTAATGGAAGGTCTCTATGTTACTTTTATTTTACGAGTACAGTGATTGTTGGCACTAGTAAAATGTGACTTCTTGTCAGCGGCATCATTACCTGATTGTCCACATCTCTTCCTACTTCATGGCTTGAGTAGTGGTATGCCTGATTGTCCACATCTCTTCCTGCTTCATGGCTTGAGTAGTGGTATGAGTTGCACGTAGATAGTGGATGTTGGAACTCATGATAAAGTTGATAAAAACAAATGAAAAGAAAGAACAATTTAATTGAATGAAATGAACGTGCGTGAGAACAGTAGAGAGGTCTCTCCTCTCTTTACAAAGGATTACTCCTTTGACTTACACCTATCTAATCTATAGAATGACCCCCTAACCTTACATCCCCTATTTATCTAACCAACCCCCTCTTACTAATTATGCTAATACACCCCAAATAAATTGATTATACAGATTCTTACATAGATTATGGAACATATAATGCTACAACTTATTCTACAAGAATATAAAGTCAAGATTTTGGATTATCAGGAAAATATCCAATCATAGTTTTAATAATGTTATGTTTAGAATTTTGTGTGGTGCTGCTTTCTCTCGAGTCTTTTAGATTTATCTTTTTGTTCATTGATTCTGATTTTTATTTTATATAATTTCTTGGCACAGTTACCACGGCTATATAATATCTACAGGAGTATGGGAATTGTTACCTCCTTTCAGAATATTCTGGATAATGTGTTTATTCCTCTATTTGAAGCCACAATAGATCCAAACTCTCATCCTCAATTACATTTGTTTTTGATGCAGGTTTGTCAATCTGTATTTTTATGTGCTTGTGCATACCTCTACTTTTTATGCTTGTCGGGTTCTGTTACATAATTTTTTATATGTAGCATGGTAACAAGAGTAAATATACCCTATTGTGACCATGTTATTTTGTGCAATAGTATATGGCGACCACTGTTGCGTGATACTTGACTGTTCCACTATGTGTAAATTTTCTTGTCACTGTAACAATGTCTTCCTTTCTTTAAAAAAGAAAATGTCTGCCTTTATTTTATTCTATTGGATTTGAATGAGCCTATGCATTATCTCCCTACAACAGAATTCTCTAATATCCTCTTTCCTCACCCACTTATTCCTTATATAACTAACTTATCATTATTCGCTCATTTCCCTCCTTCCTTTGCCAGCTCAGTGCCCTCAGCATCTTTCTTTTTACTAGAATGCTTCTTATAGTAAACTCTCCACAATTTAGGTCTAATACCCTCATTTGGACTTAGTTGACCCAATCCTTCTTCTTTTACTCTTAAAATTGGTTTTTGTGTCAAGAGTGTTATAACCATAGCAGTGCAGACTGGCCGTGGCCAAAATCACAGCTGTTTGTGTCCAAGACTATATGCTTCAGAAAAAAAACCTTGTTTTATTAGTTTTTTTTTTTAAATTGAAGTTGAAGCTTTGAATTCTTAAACTTGTTTGTTTTTCTTGACTCTTTTTTGGTATTTAGTTTTTTACTTAATGTTTTGCTCAAGACCTATGGCTTATTATTGTTATTTATGAATATTTCATGAATTTTGAGTATTATTTTAATACTTCAGCATATATTATTTATAATTTTTTTGGAATAGTGGTCATCCTGCTATAGCATTTTTTAAATTGACCATTACATGCCACTATCCTTAATTGAAAATTATGCCCTAAATATGTGAACTTCATTGTTACTTGGTTATTTAACATTATAACTGACGGGTGAAGGGTTAATTTCTGTTTCTCCATGTTGTTTTGTTGTGGGTTATAAAATCATGAACAAAGGTTGCAATTACGTTGTCTGTGATGGAGTTTTTCATTTCTTGATGTATTACTTGTAATATGTTTGGCCTTCTTCTACTTACAGGTGGTTGGATTTGATCTTGTAGATGATGAAAGCAAACCAGAAAGGCGTCCAACTAAGCACATGCCTACTCCAGCTGAGTGGACAAATGAATTCAATCCAGCATACTCTTATTACCTATATTACTGCTATGCAAACTTGTACACGCTCAATAAGGTTTATATGTTATTCACCATTCATCTCTTTATATAGAGCTTTATGCCTTTAAGGCTGTAACAATTGACCATTGCCTTCACTTTTCTTTTTTCTCTTTCAATTTAAGGCCAATTATGCCTCACATTGTGTGTGTGTGTGTGTGCATGTGTGTTTCAAAATAAGAAAAAGGAAAACATGGGGGCAAGGCTAGGTTCACATGGAATTTTGGTTATCAACTCAGTATATTAATATCTTTCTGTCGGTTGGTTTCAGTTGCGCGAGTCTAAAGGAATGACAACAATAAAATTGCGGCCTCATTGTGGAGAGGTTATTTTCTGCATCCTAACTGTATGGTTTAATTATTTATGTTTAGTAAGATGGTAATATTGAATTACTCATGCAGGCTGGAGATAGTGATCATTTGGCTGCTGCCTTCCTCCTATGCCATAACATTTCTCATGGCATTAATCTACGGAAAACTCCTGTTTTGCAGTATTTATATTACCTTGCGCAGGTAAGCCCTTGGGCAGAAATATTCAGTTGATCAACATAGTTGTTTTAAAGTTAAAATGTTTCTAATATTGTAGATCTTGCTGCATTCCAAGTTTGAGTCCATTTTAGTGGGAAATTAAAGCAGAAATCATATTATTTCTCAATACTTTAGATTAGATCATTCTTTGTTTTGATGCTAGATAATGTATTAATACCATTGTGCTCTCTTTAGGTTGGATTAGCTATGTCGCCGCTCAGCAACAATTCGCTTTTCTTGGACTATCACCGCAATCCTTTGCCCATGTTTTTCCAGCGAGGGCTGAATG
The DNA here is from genome assembly GCA_037974295.1 of Cicer cuneatum. Taxonomy (NCBI): domain Eukaryota; kingdom Viridiplantae; phylum Streptophyta; class Magnoliopsida; order Fabales; family Fabaceae; genus Cicer; species Cicer cuneatum. Next base: position 30,863,663 of record JBBPBO010001985.1, on the reverse strand, counting down.
TCTCTCTCTCTACTGATGATCCTTTGCAAATTCATTTGACCAAAGAGCCATTGTTAGAAGAATATAGTGTTGCAGCAAAGGTTGTTTTCTGCCAAATTGTTGCCTGTTTGTTTGAACAGTGTCATAATATATTCTATCTTCTTTCTTAGGGATCATTTATCTTATCTTTCTATAACATGCATTGCAGGTATGGAAACTTTCTGCTTGTGACCTGTGTGAGATAGCTAGAAATTCGGTTTACCAATCTGGGTTTTCACATGAAGCCAAGGTAATTGAGAAGACTGTAGGAATTTCATAATTTCAATTGTTGTGCATTTTTGACTTTTTATAAAATGTTTTCATTTTTTGGTTGGGGGCTAAATAATTTGATATTTGAAGGTTCTATCTTTTATGTACGTCACATGTTATGATTTTAATACTTTTGAATATTAGGATCATTCTCATATTTTTACAGAGTACTCCAAACTCTTGTTTTACTAAATTCCTTCAATATTAGTGATTGTGTTCATTTTCTGTTTTCATTATTATCATAATTTTTTTCCTTTTGTAGTTACACTGGCTAGGGGATAAATATTTCTTGAGAGGTTCTGAAGGAAATAACATTCACAAGACAAATGTTCCTAGTTTAAGGATCTCTTTCCGATACGAGGTCAGATCGCTTGAAACAAACATTTTATTTTTCCGGTGCTTTTTGATTTAGTTATTATTTCATGATTTCCATTCTTGTAATCGTTGGTGCTTATGCAGACATGGAAGGATGAAATGCAATATGTTTATGCTGGTCAAGCCACCTTTCCTGAAGATGTAGATCCATGAAGTCAACCAAATGAATTTCACCGTTCATTCGGTGATCTAAAGATCGTATGTGCTTTCATCATTTTTTTAGCAGCATCTTTGGCAGTGACAAGCTATTCGTTTAAGCTTTTAGCCACACTAAAACGTTTTTAACAAAATTAACAAGCCAATGACATGCTTACTAATAATGATAATGATGGCAAGCACTGACATCAGCAGTCGAACTTTTACTTGGCTGGAACACTTCTCTAAGTTATTTATTAGAATTAGAAATAATCAGTAGTTAATTAATAATTGTTATTTTACAAATTTGTTCTTCGTCAGTATGAATAGGTAGAATCAGGGTTTCTAACCCTTTGTAACAAAAGCACGAGTATCTTAAATGAAAGATCCCTTTTATCTATTTGTTACTTTTAGATCTTTGTGAAGAGGTTTTAAATAAATTAAGACTAAAAGTTAGAGTGGTAATGACATTTTAAAAATAAGTTTAGAACTAGATGTATATATACCTGCCCGCCCGTTGCGCAGGTTTATATGCGAAATTAATTTTTTTTCTTTCAATTGTGTGGTGATTTAAAAGTATTAATTTTGAGTAAAAAATCATCTTTTAAGTAGATATATTGTAAAATATTAGTATATTAGAGGTTGAGTTCAAAGATATAAAATTATTTTGAGATTGTAGAACTAAGATTTAGTGAAATAATTAATTATTACCAATGTATTTTACTAAGATTGAAAAGTTTAAAATTGTTTACAAAAATGCAAATGACAATTGATGCTCGAAAACATTAAAATTTTAACAAAATTGTGTTATGACAATGAAATATACTCCATAATCATATTTAACGTGTCTATGATTGTACAAATTGAAGAAATTTTATTTGTATTGTTATATATTTAATAATATTAAAGAAACTTTCGCTGCCCCTCAGCTCACTAATCAAATTACATTCAACATAGTAAATAATTTACAATTTAAACTTATTTTTCGTCTTAGAGTAGTACCTTCTAGCATTTGTGGTTTAATGAAGATGTCTTTGTGATTCTAACTAACATCAATTTCCAATGACAATCATTTGGATGTTGAGTCCACTAATTTTTGAGTTACTTAAACCACCTTTACATTTACACAACAACTAATCGATACAATCTATACAATATATCACATATTAAATATGTAGACTTATCAAATATGAAATACAGAAGCACAATCAAATTATAATACAAAACCACAAAAAATAATTAATTCAAAAATAAGACAACGTTACCATGGTAGTTACTCAATATTTAGTATTTTTTTACAATTGAAGAGAACATAATTTTACTTCTTCAATTTAACATAAATTGTAAACGATTATGCAACATCAAAATATAGAAAAACAAACTAATTAGGGAAAAATAAATAAGTAAGAAAATAATCGGAAGAATAGAGACTTCAAATTGAAAGTCGCAATCTAAACTGACAAATTTGATCTCTGCAAGAAATTATAAAAAATCTTAAATGTAAGTTCTTCTAAATTGTATAAGATCGTACAATAATTTGTGTGGTAAACTGACGATGCAAATTGTGGCCATTGTAACATGGTAAAAATTGATGTTTACAATAAGCATAATTTAGTACTATTGTTGAGTGTTTGTAAACGATTATGCAACATCAAAATACAGAAAAACACAATGATTTGAGAAAAAGAAAAAAGTAAGAAAGAAATTGAAGAATAGAGACTTCAAATTGAAAATCGCAAATCTAACCTGTAATCACAATTATGTATAAGATTGATGCAATAATTTATGTGGCAATTTGGCAATGCAAATTGTGGCCATTGCAACATGGTAAAAATTGATGTTTACAATAAACAATAAAGTATTGTTGCTGAGTGTTGTTGTTGTGTGATAGGTCTATTGCTTTATAATAAACAATAGTTCAGTTACCTGCTTATCAAATATGATGAATGAATTAATTATTTAAAATTTATGATATAAATTGATTGAGAAATTAAAGGGAATATATTGATGATAATAGATTGAAGTTACCAAATTAATTGAGGAATAGTGAGTGACTTAAAAGTTAATTAGTAGATATGTTTAAGTTTAGAAGACAAAAAAGTTTAGTAAGGTCCAAAAAGTTTTTTTACAAAAGCATAGAAGTTTAGTAATAGAAAAGGTGAAAGCAATAGTCATATGCATTGATGGACTACGTAACGGAAAATGTCAAAACTGAGTTGCATTTAGAGATATGAGTGATAAGGTAGTAATAGAGATATAATTTAGAAATGTGAATGATTGTAGAGAGTGACTCATCAGATTTTTTATGATGTGAAATAGATTTTAGTATGTGGCACACAAATACATGATGTGTCAATAGAAAAAGTTAAAGATTATTTTAATATATTATAATAGATTTTGTTTGGATGGTGTAGTTCAATTACTTAAGAAATGTTGATGTAGATGCTTCGAATTTATTTAACAAAAATGTTTCATTGACACTTATTTTTTCGTACAATTGCAATATCTGCTTAATTGCGTACAAAAATATGGTTTATGAATAGATGGTTAACGTAAATCATGATAAAAATTATAGTTAATTATGTATTTGAATTAGCTATATTTTTTTACCGTGATTTAAATTAATTATTTATTCAACCGAATTAATCACATTTTTGTATTTGATTAAACCGATGTTGTAATGTGTTTGTCCGTGTATAATTACCATTTATTTAATGAAAAGTTATCTTTTCTCTCTAACTAGCAAAACTACCACGTAAGTGTAAGCCAAAAATATTTTGGGGACTAACTAAGAAATTTTTTATAGCAATAAATTAATTATAGTGGAATTACATTAATACCCAGGCCTTACATTTGTATGAATTAATAATAGTGAAATTACATTAATGAGAATAATTAAATTACTATGGTCAAATTTTATATTTAGGTCTTGTCGGAGTTTTAACTAAGGATTTGTTTGATTCTCCTCCCAAAAATTCTATTTTAGATTTTTAAAATTTAAAAATTAAAAAATTTGTTTGGATTACTTATTTTTAAAAATTGTTTTGTAAAACTATTTTTAATGTTATACTTTTTAAAACTAAAAAAGCAAAACAGTTAAATGGTGTTTTACTTCTCAATTTTCAGTTTTTTTAATTCTCTAGTAAAAAACTGTTTTAAAAATTTAGATTACCAAATAAGTTTTCTATTTTTCTCATTTCTAAAACTGTTTTTAAAAACAAATATCCCAAACAAATTTTTTCTCTAATTCTATTTTTAAAACTATTTACAAAATTAAATTTATAAAACATTTTTAAAAACTAAAATACAAAAGTGTTTCAAACGTGCCATAAATTACTTTAAATATTGTTTTTCGTGTCCATGTCATCTTCATATTTCCGTATCTATACTTTTTTACATTGCCACTTTGAATAACTAGCTATCAGTCCACATTGCCATTTGGCCATACATATGCATATATTTTAACTACCACTTCAAAGTGTAATTCAAAATCTCATTCAACTTTCCTCCTTCGGTTACGTCTTTGATGTGGATCAGCAGTAGACTTTTTTAGTCGTATGTATACACACACACACGTCTATTCTGGCTAGAATTACTCTGATCAATTCAGTTCTAGGAAGATAGAACGAAGCAACGTTGAAATTATCATCACTTTGAATAACTTCATATATTAATGCTATTTTGCCAAAGTACATATGCTTTGTACAATCATTATTCGAAGTCGCAGTCAACGTATCCTCTCCCTTTGCTAGCCGTAATCACTCTTTGACCCAAGAAAACCGTAATCACTTTTTAATATTATGATTTTAAATTGTAATTGCAGTTATGTTGTGAATTTTTATATTAAAAAAAATGTTAACAATTGTAGTGATATAACTAAAATTACGGCTGCATGTTCCAAATGTCTAGATTATGAGTTTTACATTATATAAGATAAGACTTAACAAAATGTTTATAAATGGAATAATTTTTATTTTACATATCCATTTTGTAAGATTTGAGTTAGATTCAACCAAATTCTAATAATTAAGGATAGAGTTAGAAAGAGACAGTAACAACCTTCAACTTTTATAATTTTTTTAATACTAGCTAGTATGCTATTATAATGTTTTGTCTCGATATTTCTTTTTTGTAAATTTATATGATGTTTTATAATGGGCCTTTTTTGACTCAAAATATTAGACCTTAAACACATTTTAACCAAATAAAATATAATTCAAAAATTTATTAAAAACATAATTTATTTTAAGTTTTAGATATGTCTTATAATTTTCTGCGCATTTAAAAATTTATTTTTGTTTAATAAATTATACTTTTAACTTTGGTCCCTACACTTAATTTATGTCTCCGTACCGCTAATAACCTTAAAAAATAATTAATCCAAACTAATTTTAAACTCATTCTTTAATTTCAATAATTTAGTGGGCGAAGAAGCTTCTTTAGATTTATAAAAGGGAACTGCTCGAGTCGAGTACATACAACAAGAAGGTAGGAGGAATTTCAATATTCCAATCAAGTCTCATAATAAAACTTTATGGCTAATTCATCCACACCTAAAGAAACACATGAAGTTTTTATTAGCTTCAGAGGCGAGGATACTCGTAAAAAATTCACTAGCCATCTCAATAGTGCATTAAGAAGATTAGATATCAAAACCTACATAGATGATCACAATCTTGAAAGAGGAGATGAAATATCACAATCACTTCTCAAAGCAATCGAGGATGCGAAACTATCGGTGATTGTTTTCTCGAAAAACTTTGCGAATTCAAAATGGTGCTTGGATGAAGTTGTGAAGATACTTGAGTGTAGAAAATATAAAGGACAAATTATATTGCCTGTTTTCTATGAAGTTGATCCTTTTCATGTTCGACATCAATTGGAAAGTTATGGTGAAGCATTTGTTAAGCATGAGAAGCGTTTTGAGAGTACAATGAATGTTGTGCAAAAATGGAGGGATGCTTTAGGGGAAGCAGCCAATCACTCTGGTTGGGATTGCTCCGTTAACAGGTAAATTATCTTTAGTATAAATTTTTTTTTATAGACAAATATTAGTGATTAATTAGATAATGAAGAGAAGAAAATATTAGTATTTCTCGATACTTCTTTATATTTGACATAATAATTACTACTTGTAAAAGCAAGATTCATCAATTAAGTTACAAAGCTAAAAATATATGATATGCACTTTATTTGATTATCTAATTAATAATAGAAAAAAAAAATTAGCAATAAAAATAAATAAATTCTAAGTTGTTAGTGGAGTATGAGTGAGTTTTAATTGGTTGTTGGTACCTACAATTTTCGAAAGGCAACTAGCCTCACCATTAAAATATGTTTTAAAAATGAAGTTTTTATTTTATTTTATATAATTTAAGTTTGTCTCTAATTTAATATTTTTATATCCTCTTTTGGTTTTGACTTTTAATAATTTGATACATGAATAGTATATCATACCATACAACGTAAGATCTAATTAGTATGTGCCTCTTTTCAATGTTTGCACAAACAGAACGGAGTCTGAACTTGTTGAGGAAATTGCAATGGATGTGTTGCAAAAGCTGAATCATGTTTATGTTGGTGATTTAGATAATGAAATTACTATACTAGAGAAACTTGCACACCTTCAGCTTGAATATTATAAAAGTATAAATACTTATGCTAATAGAGAAAGTCACGAAGCAACAGTTGAACGCATAACGGAGCTAAAAATGAAGAGAAGCGTTCGTATGCTTCGTTTGACTCGTGAGATGCTTTCATACATGGAGGATTCCGAAGCTTATGAAAAATTATTTTAGTTGCATATTAAGTGCGCTTTTTATTATTATTTTTATATATATTTATCGATGGATGTATCATGCATGCATTGCAGAGTTTGATTGATTTAAAACATTGTATCAAGGAATCTAGTAAAAAATATTGCATCATTGAATGTATGAATTGATTGTTTATGTTCACATCATTTTTAATTATAAATATAAGGTAAATTTTTAAGTAGAGATTGATAAGACAAAATTTCAATTAAAGTGTTTTGATGAAAACAAACAAAGATTAATTAAAGATTCTAATTATAATTTTAAGTTAATTGCTATTTAACATGTGTATTTGAGTGTATTAATTCAAGATAGATACTAAGCAAAATCGATTTAAAAAACAAAGTTAAAAATGGACTGCCAAGAACCAAGAATGTTCTGGATGTTTTCTGAAAAAACCAAGAACGCTCTCCTGGATGCTTTTCACTTCATCAAGATTGTTTGAACCTGATTTTTATGCAAGGAAAAATCATGCTTATTTTAAACAAATTTCCAGTACATCATCATGGGATATGAAGCTTTAAAGATAGAAAAAGAAACACTCTAAAAGATCTAAGGAGAAAAGATTTAGAGCAAGACAAAACAGATGAAATAGCTGAAAACGATCATTCTCCAGTTTCTGCCATTCTGCACCAGAATATTCTCCAAGTTCTGAACCAGACCAAGAATGTTTTTATTTATTGTACATCATCACATTCTGACACGTATTATTTTGATCAAACTAATCCTATAGTGTGCACATATCAAATGGCAAACAATAAACAAATATGTGAAAGTCAAGAAGTCAAAAAAGCAGAAAAGTTCAGTCAAAAGGATTAAAATAAGAGTTGATTATTTTATTCTGCCCCTTGACCAAGGGAACCTCCTCAAAAGGTAATATTGAGCCTTCAAGGACTTCCTAAATATCTATAAAAGGAACCTCACTGCTGAAGAGAAATTTAAGACATTCAAGTGTAAAGAAAATCATCAATCACTCACATTAACACTTGAAAGCTTCTCAAAGAAATTAGTAACCTTCTGTTTTGAATTCATTATCTTTAGCTTACCGAAACCTCTTGTAAAGAATCTAAACTCAAACAAGATTTGAGTCAAAACAGATTCTGTTATAAACCTTATCATTATCATAGAACACTTAAAAATATAAGGATTGTTATTGCATGAGTGAGTTGTTTAAGAGAAAATCCTTTTAAGATTAAAAGGTGAGTTGTAAAATCCTATCAAGGGTTGATAGGTGATCTGATTGAATCTTTTTCTGGGTAGAAAGGATTGACAAACTGTAACAGATCAAGGTTGATCTGAACTAGGTGCTGTAAAACCAAGAGGGTACTTTGTTTTAAACACTTAGTGGAAAAACTCACTGGTGTGAGGACTGGACGTAGCCCAAGTTGGGTGAACTAGGATAAATCTCTGTGGGTTATCACTTCCTTAACTCTATTTAAATTCAGCTTTTTATTTACTTAAGTTGAAAAACAATTTTCTATTTTAAAACAAACCAGAACGTTCTACGTTTTCCAGAACGATCTCCGTTTTCTGCCTTTACTATTAAGATTGTTATGCCTTTTAAAACTAACCAAGAACGTTCTTCCTTTTCTGTTTCCAGAATCAAGAACGTTCTCCATTTTCTATCTTATTAACCAATATCATTCTTGAGTTATTTTTAAGTGTTAACAGGAAAATTTTAAAAGACAACTTTACAATTCAAACCCCCCTTCCTTGTAAAGCATCATTTCTACTTCAATTGGCATCAGAGCACGATCTCTAAGATTAAAACACCTAAACAATGTTAGAGAAAAGATCTAGAAGGAAATGTCAAAAGCCAAGTACATAGTTGAAGGAGGATCTTCAAACAGACCACCTTACTTTGATGGAACAAACTACTATTTATGGAAAAACAAAATGAAGCTATTTCTGAAATCTCAAGACACAGGAATGTGGCATATCATAATTGATGGACATTACATTCCAAGAATAAATCATGATGATCCAACATTAGCTGAAAAAAGAGAAGCTGACTGGACAACTGAAGACAAAACTAAGGTACTCTTAAACTCTAAAGCTCAATTACTCTTATCATGTGCCTTAAGCAGGGAAGAAAGTGAAAGAATTGACGAATGTAATACTGCTAAAGAAATATGGGACACATTGCAAACTCATCATGAAGGAAAAAGCCATGTTAAAGAAACCAAAATTGACATAGGCATAAAGAAATTCGAACTCTTTGAAATGAATGAAGGTGAGACCATTGATGAGCTGTATGCAAGGTTTACAACCATTGTAAATGAGATGCGCTCCTTAGGAAAAGCATACCCAGTGCAAGATAGAGTCAGAAAAATCATGAGATGCCTTCCAACAATCTAGAGGCCAATGGTGACTGCCAGAAGTCAAGCCAAGAACCTTGATGCATTGGCACTAGAAGAGCTGATTGGTACATTAAGAGCACATGAAGTGTTGCTACAAGAAGACAAACCAATCAAGAAGAATAAAGCAATAGCATTAAAAGTAGCACAACAAAATTCACCATCACAAACAGAAGAGGACTTAGAAGAAACTGAAGATACTAATGAAGAAGTAGCTCTACTCACCAGAAAGATTCAAAGGATGATGAAAAGAAGAGATCAGTTAAAAAGAGGATTCCCAAGCAGAAGAGAAAATCCCAAGACAGAAGTAGACAAAAGTCAGATCACATGCTTTGGCTGCAACAAACTTGGACACTACAAAGCAGAAAGTCCATTAAACAAGAAAACACCAAAAAGATTTCCTTAAAAAAAGAAATCAATGTTGGCCACATGGGATGATTTAGAAGAATCAGAAACAGAAGAAGAAGAAGCCAACATATGTCTGATGGCAAGCACAAAACAAAATTAGGTAAATAAATCTGAACCCTGCTCTCTATGTGAACAAATGGGAAATGAGTTTGATAATTTGCTTAATGATTCAAATTTTCTTATTAAAAAATGTAGCTCTTTGAACGAACAATTTTATAAAGAAAAAGAAGAGAAAAAGAAAGTTCAGACTATGAATAATGAATTTAAAAAAATCATTCAAGATCTCAAACAATCTCAGCTTGAAAATTACAAAACTGAAAATCTTGAAAAACCAGAATGTTCTGTAACACAAAAGGAGAATGTTCTCCTTAAAGCTGAAATTGAAATTCTGAAAAATGATTTATTACAATTCATCAAAGCTACTGAAACCTTTCAAAAAATTATGGGATCTCAAGTAGGTCTCTTTGATAAAGCAGGACTTGATTTTGATAAAACGCAAAAAATGAAATTGTATGAACATTTCTTTGTTTTGGAAAGTAAAGAGAATAAATGCAAAACTAAGTGTTCATATTGTAATAAAACCGGACATCTAGAATTTTCATGTTATTTCAAAAAGAGGGATGATAAAATAAAAAACAAACGAAATTTTATAAATCTGAAACAATCTGGAATAAAAATAAACAGTTTTCAAAACCAAAAAAAAGGAGAACGTTCCCCAGGCAACCTGAAAAAGGGAGAATGTTCTGGACATAAACATTCTCCAAAATTTTTAAAAGGAGAACATTCTGGGATTTTACCAACACCTATCAAACCTCAGCTTTCCAGAAACTTTCAAACACTAAAATGTTCTCATTTCTCTAAAAATGGTCACAATGAATCAGCCTGTTATATCAAAAGAAAATCCAATCTTAAAACTAACTCTCAAGGACCCAAGACCAAGTGGGTACCTAAAGTTAATATAACACCTTATGCAGGATGAATTTCAACTTGTCAAGAAAAAGCCATGGTTCTTGGACAGTGGCTGTTCAAGACATATGACAGGAGATAAAAATTGTTTCATGTCATTTGAAAAGAAAGAAGGAGGTTCAGTAACCTTTGGTAACAACAGCCAAGCTCAAATCAAAGGTAAAGGAACCATTGGTAAGAAAAACTCAGCTCGAATTTATGATGTTCAATATGTAGAAGGTCTGAAACATAATCTGTTAAGCATAAGTCAATTATGTGACAATAGCTTCGAGGCTATCTTCAAACCAAATTTCTGTGAAGTTAAAAAAAAAAATTGGCGAACTCCTTTTTTCAGGTATAAGAAAGAAAAATCTTTATGTTTTATACCTTGAAGAACTACCTGATGAATCCTACTTCATGTCCATAAACAAAGATAAATGGATTTGGCACGATAGGACAAGACACATCAGTATGAAAACAATTTCAAAGATTTCAAAATTAGAACTTGTTAGAGGATTACCAAAAATCAATTTTGATAAAGACAAAGTATGTGAAACTTGTGCTAAAGGAAAACAAGTTAAAAGTAGTTTTCATCCAAAAGATGTTATTTCCACAAATAGAATCCTTGAGCTGCTTCACATAGATCTTTTTGGTCCTATTAAAACAACAAGTCTAGGTGGAATGAGATATGGTTTTGTTATTGTTGATGATTACTCTCGATATACATGGGTTTTATGTTTAAAACAAAAAGATGATGCATTTGATGCTTTCAAAAACTTTTGCAAGAAGGTACAAAATGAAAAAGATTCCAATATCATTTCTATAAGAAGTGATCATGGAGGAGAATTCATAAATGCCTCTTTTAAAACCTTCTTCGAAGATCTTGGCATTTCTCATAATCTATCTTGTGCAAGAACTCCTCAACATAATGGAGTTGTTGAAAGAAAGAATAAAACATTACAAGAAATGGCAAGAACAATCATGGAAGAATCTAATGTTGAAAAATACTTTTGGGCTGAAGCTATAAACACTTCATGCTACATTTTACCGTGTGTCAATAAGAAAAATCATCAACAAAACACCATATGAAATCTGGAAAAACAGAAAGCCAAACATTTCATATTTTCACATTTTTGGTTGTTATTGTTACATTTTAAACAACAAGGAAAACCTTGGAAAGTTTGATGCTAAATTAGACAAAGCCATATTTTTGGGTTACTCAACTGAATCTAAATAATATCGTGTGTTTAATCTCAAAACAAAGGTTGTTGAAATTAGTATACATGTATTATTTGATGAATTTGATGATCTGGAAATAAGCAAAAAATATGATGAAGAAGAAGAACATTTTGGACAGCAGCAGCAGAATGTTCCCCAGGAAACCTAGATTGATAAACAATCTCCACTTCATTCTCCTTCCAAAAGCTGGAGAACAATCAGTGACCATCCCCAAAATCAGATTATTGGAAATACAACTGGTGGGATTCGAACCAGAATGTCTTTCAAAGAAGATGACAACAACAACATGGAAATGATCTCCCAAATCGAACCAAAGTCAATCAAAGAAGCCATTGTTGATTAATCTTGGATAGATGCAATGAAAGAAGAACTTTTTCAGTTTGAAAAAAATGAAGTATGAGATCTTGTTCCAGATCCTCATAACCAAACAATCATAGGAACAAGATGGGTATGAAGGTGCAAACACGAGAAGGGGGGGTTGAATTGTGTTTGACTTAACTTGAATAATTTTCCTGTTTTAATACTTTCAAAACAAAACTTGATGTATAATTAAAACAGAGTTAGCAGCGGATAAAAATAAAAATAAAACTCAGATTTTATACTGGTTCACCGTTAACGAGGCTACGTCCAGTCCCTTCGCCTTGAAGGATTTCACTAATTCAATCTTGAATTACAACCTTGCTACTGACCCTCCAAGTCAGTCTTCTCAATAGTCTAACAATCCTAGACTTCTTGAGGAAAACAACCTTGTCTTCAGCCAATCTGACAATCCCAGATTGTAGAAGAAATCACAACACTATGAATCTAATTGCCAAGTAACCTGCTACCTCTACTGACTCCCTCAGATTGTAGACTCTACTTCAACAACTTAGATTTGACACAGTGGAAAGAAAATAACACGAGTACTTGCTTCTTGAAAGCTGGAACTCACAATTGACCTCTCTGAAAAATCTGAGTGTTTGCTTTGGAAGTGTATGACTCTTTTGTGATTTTCGATGCTTTATTCTTCAGCATTAAGTCTCTATTTATAGTTGAACTTTAGAACTTCACTGATGCTTTACTTCTGCAGTATATTTAGATTAATTTGTTTTGAAAATATTCTAGAGTATTTTGCTCAGATTCTGTTTTGAGCCTTTTGCTCACTGATCTGTTTTGAGCATTTTGCTCAGCTTCTGTTTTGAGCGTTTTCTCAGATTCTTTAATTCTCATGATCAAATCTGCACCATTGGATCTTAATGCGATAGTCCACATATGGACCAGCCTATTTCATATTTTGTGATCCTCTGATTTCGGCCATTCCTGGACCACACTTCCTAACCCTCTGATTTCGGCCACCACTGGGCCATGGTCTGATTTTCTGATCTGGATCATCACTGGACCAAATAATTATTTCTGAACCATTGATATGGAAATTTTTACTCTGATCTGGACAGATTATGGACTTTGGTCTGGAACAAACTGAAATTAACTTGAACAAAAAATATTTCAGTCTGGACATTTTACCTTTAATTTTGGACCAGGTCTGGATTGATTCTGGAACTCATTTCTTTTGGTCTGGACTTAGTTCCATGCCCTGAATCATGCTATCTCATGATCTGGGCCAAATCTGAATTGATCCTTTTGTTCTGGACTCATAAACATACCTTCTGGTCAAGTCTGGAACAAGTCTGGACTGTGTAATTTTTCACTGCTAGGCCATCTTCTGGTCAGAATAACTTCTGGAATAAAATTGATAATAAAAGTTAAATCCTTGAATTTATACTGGTTCACCGTTAACTAGGCTACATCCAGTCCCTTCCTTTAGAAGGCCTTTTCACTAATTCAAACTTCTTTGAATTACAAGACCACTAACCCTTCAAGCCAGTCTTCCCAAATAGCCTAACAACCCTAGACTTTTGAGGAACAACAACACATTGACTCTACCAGCCAAGTCTTCTCAAACAATCTGACAACCCCAGATTTTTTAGGAACAACAACACCTTGACTATACCAGCCAAGTCTTCTCAAACAGTCTAACAACCCCAGACTTTTGAGGAATAACAACACTTTGACTATACCAGCCAAGTCTTCTCAAACAGTCTGACAACCCCAGACTTTTGGGGAACAAAAACACCTTGACTATATCAGCCAAGTCTTCTCAAACAGTCTGACAACCCCAAACTTTTTAGGAACTTCATAACCTTAAACCTACAATAAGTCTTTTTCTAACAACCTGACAACCCCAGATTTTAAAAGAAACTTCAACACTATAGGATTTTATACAAGGGATCAAAATTAAACTGAGTAACTACTTCTGGAGAGTTGATACTCACAACAAGTTTATCTTGAACTTGAGTGTTTGCTTCTGAAAAATCTATGATGACAATCAGCCTCACACTCTAAGAAAAAAACACTTAGAAAATATTTATATTTTAAGCAAGTGTTTCTCTCCTTTGAACTCTTTGAATACTTAGGAATTTTTGCTTGAGTTCCTCTATTTTTTGATACTTTATTCTTCAGCATTAAGCCTCATTTATAGTTGAAATTAGAGCTTCACTTTGATCCGTTGCTTTACTTTTGGAGTGTATTTCAATTGATTCTGTTTTGAGAATATTCTGGAGTATTTTGCTCAAATTCTGTTTCTGGAGTATTTTGCTCCAATTCTGTTTTGAGCATTTTGCTCAGATTCTGTTTTGAGCATACTTTCAGCTAGATTTTGTTTCTGGAGTCTTTTGCTCTGATTCTGTTTTGAGCATTTTGCTCAGATTCTATTTCGAGCATACTTTCAGCTTCTATTGATTTAGCTTCTAATTTTTGCCTCTTATGAGATCCTCTGGAATTATCCTTTGACGAGATCCTCTGATTGTATCCTCTGATGGGAATTTCTGATTATATCCTCTGATGGGATCTTCTTATGATATCCTCTGACAGGTTCCTCTGATGATATCCTATGGTAATATCCTCTGATGATATCCTCTGGTGATATCCCCTGATGATATCCTCTCGTGATATCCTCTCGTGATATCCTCTTATGATATCCTCTGGTGACATCATCTGATGACCATCTTCTAGTGACTTCATTATGCTTCTGGTTTGTATCTTCTGGTGACGTCATCTGGTGACCATCCTCTGGTGACGTCATCTGATGACCATCCTCTGGTGACTTCATTCTGCTTCTGATTTGTATCTTCTGGTGACGTCATCTTTATCTTCTGGTGGCATTTTTCATTCTTCTTCTAAGTCAAATATGTTATTTTTATAAAATACTTTTGTTAACATCAAAATTTTAAGTGAAAGAACCAACTTGGTTCCAACAATATTTACAAAGCCTCTGGTAGAGGACAGTTTTAATTTCATCAAAGAAAAATTAAAAACCATAAAAAATCCAAACTGAATGCATCTGAAAATTTTTTCTTTGCAAAACCAAGAACGTTCTTGGTTTCGCGATCATTCTCTGTTTTTAAAAGCATCATTCTCTGTTTTTCCTCTCTCCACTCAAAAAAACTGAAATCATGATTGCCAGCATTGTATTTAATGCTCTTGTCTAGAGTTTTCAAAAGTAACTAACACGATAACCTTTGCGCCTCCACATTTTCATTGTTTTTAATCAATCATCTCTTCAACTTCCCTCTTTATGAAAAAACTTCCCATCTTCCAACTACTCTCCATTTTTCCCTCTATTTCTATCTGATTCCTCAAACTCTCCATTCCTTTTGCCCTCTACAAAAAATTCTCAAAAAAAAAAAGGCCAAAACCAAACATTCTGCTCGAAAAAATGCTTGCCCTAAATCACCATCATCATCTCCATCCTATTCCTCTCCTTTTCGAAACTGTTCTCCATCACCTCCGCCCAGACCTTCACCACCAAAAATGCCATTCTCTTTTTGAGACTCATCATCATCATCATCAAGAGAATCAAGACGTTATGTTCCTTAACAAACTGAACTAGAACATTCTTCTCCTCCCCAAACTGACCCATCCTTTTGCCTCTCATCTCTGATTCCCTCTTCTCTCCAGAAGACCTTTTCTGAAAATTGGGCTGAGAGACCTATTGGTATTGGCAGGGTGTTTCTACTAGATAATCTCACCCTTGAAGACAAAACCATCAAGGATCATACTGACTCCCTTGGATGGACTTCTTTCCTCCAAACTTCAGAATGTTTATATCCTGATGTAGTTAGGGCATTCTACTGCCAGACCCAAACCTTTCCAAAAAAATCCTTACTAGTGTCCAACATCAAAGGCATAGAGATTAAGCTCACCCCTGAAATCCTAGCCTCCATTCTCAACTTGCCCACAGAAGGACCTACTGTTTTTGGGAAAACCTGGTATTCTGCCCTAACTCTCAACAAAAAAGAAGTTCTATATGATATTTTCTTACCCATTACCAAAGAATATCTATCATCCTCCCTCAAACCTATATGCAAGGTCTTTAACAACATAAGCCAATATTCTATCTTGCCACATTGTGGTAGTCATGAATACGTCTTTGATAATGATGTCCTCATCATTTATCATCTTCTCCACCAAAAACGCCTAAACCTTCCATACATCATTCTTCAGAACATGATTGCTGCCACATCCAAAGTTTATAAGAAGAACATTGTCCCCTATGGAATGGTTCTCACTAAAATCTTTTGGCACTTCAAAATCCCTCTCACCACAGAAAAATTCACCCTCAAAATATCCAAATTTTCAGCCAAAAACATCTCCCACATGAAGAAGATTTCCTCTGATCGCCCACAATCTGTTCTACCTACCACCACCACCTAAAGAAAACGCTCAGCTCAAGGAAAAGCTGCAGCACACTCTAGTTCTGCCCCTGCTGAAAATCCAGCCCCAACCCCAGCTAACCAACCTACAAGATAACGTTCTCCTCAAATACCTCAAGAACGTTCTCCACCTACCATTATTCTCCTTCCTTCTGTTTTACAAAGACACCTTCCCCCTCTTTTTGCTCAACCTCTATCCAGCTCTTCACCTATCCGAACCAACCTCTCTCCTCTCCACAACAACATCTGCTCTCAACCTCACCACACCAATCCTCCACCATGTCACCAGTTTTTGTTTCCCCTAAAAGATCCAGCTCATCCATTTTTGGAATAAGCCAATTTTTTGTTTTTCCAGACACTCCTGGACCGTCTATTAACAATCTCAAACCACACTCTGATCCACTCCCTCAAATAGCTACTTCTTTTGATTCTCTCTCAACCTTTTGCACTAGGCCAGTACCTACCTCCACCCCCTACCCTCCACTCCCAAGGGTGATTCTGCAGGACCATCCAAGCGACAAAAGATTGAGAAAGACTCATCCAACTTAGCCATCCTAGCTACTTTTGAGACCACTATGTCCAGACAAGCTATTCAAGATAAAGAGTATGTCATGCTCAAAGAATGGATGACTACTCAGCTTGCTCCCAAACTTGGGATTGATCCTCCTCCTCCCTTTGTCCATCTTGTTCCAGACCCTTCATGCTCATCTTCCTCAAAAGGATCTTCTCCTTCCCTCTCTGTGTGAAGACTCGACTTTGGATGTTTTTCTATTTTGATTCTCCCACCTCTTTTTGTAATGACAAAGGGGGAGAACGAAGTTTAGTTTTATGACTTAATTTTGTGAAGTTTCTTTTTTGTATCTTGGAAGGGGGAGATTGTTAAAAAGGGGGAGATTGTTAAGACAAACTAAGTTGCTTGTTAAAAAGGGGGAGATTGTTAAGACAAAATCTCAATTAAAGTGTTTTGATGAAAACAAACAAAGCTTAATTAAAGACTCTAATTATGATTCTAAGTTAATTGTTATTTAACATGTGTATTTGAGTGTATTAATCAAAGACAGGTACTAAGCAAAATCAGTATAAAAAACAAAGCTAAAAATGGACTGCCAAGAACCAAGAACGTTTTGGACGTTTTCTGGAAAAACCAAGAATGTTCTCCATGATGCTCTTCACTTCATCAAGACTGTTTGAACCTGATTTTTATGCAAGGAAAAATCATGCTTATTTTAAACGGGTTTCCAATACATCATCATGGGATTTGAAGCTTTAAAGATAGAAAAAGAAACACTTTAAAAGATCTAAGGCGAAAAGATTTAGAGCAAGGCAAAATAGATGAAACAGCTGAAAACAATCATTCTCCAGCTTCTGCCATTCTGCACTACAACATTCTCCAAGTTCTGAACGAGACCAAGAACATTTTTATTTATTGTACATCATCACATTCTGACACATATTATTATGATCAAACTAATCTTATAGTGTGCACAGATCAGATGGCAAACAATAAACAAATATGAGAAAGTCAAGAAGTCAAAAAAGCAGAAAAGTTCAGTAAAAAGGATTAAAATAAGACCTGATTATTTTATTTTGCCCCTTGACCAAGGGAACCTCCTCAAAGGGTAATATTGAGCCTTCAAGGACTTCCTAAATATCCATAAGAGGAATCCTTCAGTTGAAGGGAAATTTAAGACATTTAAGTGCAAAGAAAATCATCAATCACTCACATTAACACTTGAAAGCTTCTCAAAGAAATTAGTAACCTTCTATTTCGAATTCATTATCTTTAGCTTACTGAAACCTCTTGTAAAGAATCTAAACTCAAACAAGAGTTGAGTCAAAACAGATTTTGTTATAAACCGTATCATTATCATAGAACACTTAAAACTATAAGGATTATTTATAGCTTGAGTGAGTTGTTTAAGAGAAAATCCTTTTAAGATTAAAAGGTGATCTAAAACCAAGAGGGTACTTTGTTTTAAACACTTAGTGGAAAAACTCACTGGTGTGAGGACTGGACGTAGCCCAAGTTGGGTAAACCAGGATAAATCTATGCGGGTTATCTCTTCCTTAACTCTATTTAAATTCAGCTTTTTATTTACTTAAGTTGAAAAACAATTTTCTGTTTTAAATCAAACCAGAACATTCTGCGTTTTCCAGAACGATCTTCGTTTTCTGCCTTTACTATTAAGATCGTTCTGCCTTTTAAAACTAACCAAGAACGTTCTTCCTTTTCTGTTTCCAGAATCAAGAACGTTCTCCATTTTTTGTCTTATTAACCAAGATCATTCTTGAGTTATTTTTAAGTGTTATCAGGAAAATTTTAAAAGACAGCATTACAATTCAAACCCCTCTTCCTTGTAAAGCAACATTTCTACTTTAGAGATGCCTATCGAACATGGCTGAAAATGTGATAGACAATTAAATGAAGAAAATTAAATACTACATTTTTTAGTATTTGCATATGCATCTTTATATGGTTCAGTTAATTTGATAGTATCTCTTCTGGGTTAGACTAAGACCCACCCGATCCAACTCAACCCCAACTTTCATGCATTCGAGAATTAAGGTATAACAACATAACAAAAGAGATCTGAGGTGAGTGAACATCATAACTCCTTTAGACCTCTTTCTCAAGACCACACCATGGCAATCATGATCATTATATCATAATCTCAATCATATGGTGGCAACAATTATCATTTATAATCAAGGACACATTGATGAAATCAAAAAATGATCCAAAAATCACATAATACAACTTATAGCACTAACGAATTTCTTCTAGAACCTACGAATGAGGTTCTATAAAAGGACACCTGACTCAGGTGGAAGATACTCATTATTCTAACTCTAAAAATTCTCACTCTCATCTAATCATTAGAGTGTGTGCAGGTACACCTCCACAGATGAGCGATCACCACTCACTTTCACATTCTCGTCTCTCCAACAACAATTCTAGGTCCACTCTAGACCATTGACACCGTTTGTGGGAATTGAACACTGCAATTCCATCGCCATTACTTCAGTAAGATCTAACTCATGGACTAGAAGAAGGTTATGTGACAAAGGACGATGGAAAATGTTGTGTCAGACAACAACAACCATGTCTAAAAGACGGAGCCATGACTTCTTCGTCACCAACGGGGAACAACGCAAAACTACAAGAGGTCTAACTTCAATAGGCTCCATGATAACTCTTCATCATATGTATATTTGTCACTATTTTTAATCTTATTTACAGGAAATCATTAGTTAATTTAAGGAGTTATGTAATATATTTTGTTGATTTTAGTTTTTAGATTTAATAACATGTTTATGTTCGTATTACCTTTATTAAGTAGATATTTTTTATGGTTTTATGTTATTTCATTATTTTCCGTGCAGTGCTGAATTTTGGTGAGAAATCAACATGACCTACATGGAGTATTTCTACCATATCTGAGTTGTAAATGTCCAATTGGAGTCAAACTCAGTGCAAATGAAAGCTAAGAGCCATAGCTACAACTTTCATGAAGACACCGGAACCAAATTCGGACTCGAAAGAGGAGCAAAAATGCAATAAACGCCAGACATCAGATGTTGTGCGCCTGAAGCGCAAGGCACGCGCCCGAAGCGCATTTTGGCACCTCTGCTTCTGTTTTAATACGCCTAAAGCGCAACTCTTGCGCCTGGGGCGCGTTGCGCGCTAAAGAATACATAAAACCGAGTTTTTTTGAATTTTGGGGGATCTTTTGGTCAACTGAGAAGCTCAGAGACTTGTGCCCTAGCAGAGAAGTTCAGAGACGGCTGTTTTACATCATTGAAGGAGTTTTATCAAGAATCATTCATGAATCTTTCTTGTAATTCTTCTTTAATCTCTATCTCTTTAATCTGTCATGAGTAACTAAATCCTATTTGTTAGGGATGAGTGAAACAAGATGAAACCTTTATTTTTCGGATTTGATTTCTAGTTATATGAATGAGTTTATTGAATTATTTTTCTCATCTATGTGCTTAATGCTTTTTATTGCTTGCTCAACTTTTAAATGTTCTACGATTCATATTTTGAAACGGAAGTGGACTTTACGAATGCTTGAGATGAGAAATTCATGATATTGTAGTCTAGGAATAGATGCAGGTCATGAAACCAATTAAATTAGTTGCAATGGCAATAGTTTAATAAGAGAATTCCTGTACGGTAAGGCTTAGTTCTAATCTTAAATCCACAAAGGAATTAGGGGTTAATTTGGAATTAAAGGTTCTGTCAATAAGACATTCGGGCAAGAATAATAAAGAGAATTCGGTAATAATTCAATAAAGGAATTTAGTAACTAGGATCAAATTAGACACCAAGGTTGGACTCGCAGTGAAACTCATCCCTGACATTTTTCTCATTATAAAAGTTCAATTTTATTACTGTTGTTATTTCAAATATTATTCTACTCAATCTAGAAAAAATTTGTTCGATTTTAGTAATTAAATATAATTCGATAGTAAAATGCAATCCTTGACTTCGACACTTGGTACTACCATTTTAATTATTACTTGCAACGATTCAGTACACTTGCTGAAACGTTACCAAGTTTTTGACGCCGTTGCCGGGGATTGCCATATCACTATTGAGTTATAATTTATTTACTTAATTGGAATTCTTTGCTCTGCAATAAAATTTTTGTTTTCTTTTATTTACTTATTTTTTTATTTTCTGTTTTCTCATGATTTTTTTTTCTAACCTTGTATGCGAGGCCAGTCCTTAGCTAAGCTTCTTTTTGATCCAGAAATAGAAAAGACCGCAAAAGCAAATCGAAAGGTGGTTCGAGAAAGGAGGAAAAGGGAGAGAAAGTTAGCAGCAGATGATCAAGATCTGGGGGATTGCTTCATATTTGCTTAAATGGCTGATCCACCACCACCTGAACGTACCCTCGGGGAGTATGGGAATCGTGATAGAAACCGTGCTCGGTTGGCCATCCATAACCAACCGGTCATAGTCAACAAATTTGAAATAAGTCCCGCCCTATACCGAGAGTTGAAGGAGATTCATTTTTCCGGTAAACATAATGAACATGCAAATAGACATCTCACAAACTTCTTTGAACTATGTGAGACAGTGAAGGTGGATGGTAACAGTGAAAAAGGTAAAAGGTTGAGATTGTTTCCATTGTCATTGAAAGATGATGCTAAGGAGTGGCTAAACTCTTTACCCTCCGGTAGCATCAGCTGGAACAATACTTTCCCCCAGCTTTGTTTCCATTGTCATTGAAAGATGATGCTAAGGAGTGGCTAAATCCTTGAAGACAAATCCTTGGAACAATACTTTCCCCCAGCTGTGTTTGTCAGAAAAAGACAAGAGATTTCTGGTTACAAGCAGAAAGAAGGAGAATCACTTCGTGACACTTACAAGAGGTTCAAGAGTTTACTAGTAGGATGCCCCAATCATGCTTATGACGACATCGCTCAAATGCAAATATTCTGCAATGGCTTGAGGCCGAGCACTAGAATTATGTTGGATGCTACAGCAAGTGGCTCTTTGAATTACAAGACTGCATCAGATGCACGAAAAATTATCGAGATTATGGCATCAAATGAGCAAATGATGTTGTATGATAGAGGAAGTGGGTCAAAAAGTGGTATGCTGGAATTGAGTGTTATGGATGTCGGGTTGGCTTAAGGAAAGCTACTCTCAAAACAGATAGAAGAGGTTATAGCTGCGGAGATTAAAAAAAGGGATGGCAGCTCTAAATATACAACCCCAAGTGGCCCCTGTTACATTATTGAAACATACAAGTTGTGATTTTTGTGGGGGAGCACATAAAAATGGTGCCAGTGAAGTACCAGAGGATGATGACACAGAAGAACCTGAAAAAGTGAGTTTTGTGGGTAACAACGGAAAGCAAAATAATCGTTACTCTAGTACATACAATCCGGGTTGGAGAAATCATCCAAATTTTTCATGCAAAGATCCACCGGGTGGGTCCCAAAGCCAACAAGGAGCTCAAACGAATCAAGTGCCACCACGTAAAGCTGCTTGGGAGATTGCTATTAAGAAGTTGGCAACAAACACAAGTGTTTTCATTGAAGAGTCTAGAGCCATCCAGAAAAATCAATCAGCATCTATCAAGAATCTTGAGACCCAAGTGGGTCAAATTGCACAACAGCTAGCACAAAGAGCACCCGGAAATTTGCCTAGTGATACAGTTCCAAATCCGCGAAACAATGTCAATGTCGTGACAACAAGGAATGGCTAAGTAAGTGAACCAACACCACCAGAAGAAAAAAAGGGTGGAAGTGCTTCAATCCCTACCCACTCGGAGGAAATAGTCACCCCGACATCAGCTGAGGGGGATATTGGTTGTGAAAAGGAGGAAGAACTTGTGGTGCACAAAAAGGAAGCCCTACCAAAACCAGAAATTCAACTCCCATTCCCTCAAAGATTAAAAAGGGAAGAAAGAGAAAAACAATTTAGTAAGTTTCTCGATGTTTTTAAAAAATTGCAAGTTAACATTCCTTTTGCAGATGCCGCATGTGCCAAGTTCATGAAGGAGATTTTGTCAAAGAAAAGGAAAATCGGCGGTGAAATAGTGATGCTTACTGAAGAGTGCAGTGTTATTCTACAGAGGAAGCTACCACCTAAGCTCAACGATCCTGGAAGCTTCTCTATCCCTTGCGCTATTGGGAATAGAACTTTTGGGAAGGCCTTGTGTGATCTTGGGGAAAGTGTGAGTTTTATGCCTCTTTCTATATACAAAAGGCTAGGCATTGGAAGAGTCAAAGACACACAATTGATGTTACAGTTCGCAGACCACTCAATGAAACACCCATACTGAGTGGTGGAAGATGTGTTGGTCAAGGTGGATAAGTTCATTTTCCCAGTTGATTTTGTGGTACTAGACATGGAGGAAGACAATGATATCTCCTTGATTTTGGGGAGACCGTTCCTAGCAACAGGGCGAGCTATGATTGATGTGGCGGATGGCACCTTAACCTTGAAAATAAATGAGGAAACAATCACCTTTAACATCCTAAAAGCCATGGAACACTCTAAAGAAAGATAACGGTGCAACCGAATCAAGATATTTGATTCGATAGTTGATGAAGACGTTGGGCATCAAGTGCCCGTTTTGCCGCTAAAAAGAGTGTTATGCCTAGCCCAAGAAGTTGTTAAAGATAATGAAGACCCGAGGGAAAAAGAAGTTTTAGCCATGTTAGAAGCATCACCATCTCATTCCCCCCGCTTCCGCACTAGATGGGAGGAGTTGAAGGGGAATGAAGAGGAACTCCTAGAAAAAAAAAGAGACACCACTTATTGAACTCAAGAAGCGGCCTCCTCACTTAAAATATGTATTCCTTGGTGAAAAAGATAATAACCCAGCTATCATTAATGCAAGCTTGAGTGAGTTACAAGAAGAGAAGCTGTTGAGAATTTTGTGGAAGCATAAAGGTGCCATCGGTTGGTCCATTGAAGACTTGAAAGGAATAAGTCCGAATTTTTGTATGCACAAGATCCTAATGGAGGACGGTCACAAACCAGTTGTACAACCCCAAAGAAGATTGAATCCAACTATGAAAGAGGTGATTACGAAAGAAGTGGTAAAGCTCTTAGAAGCCGGTCTCATTTACCCCATTTCAGATAGCTCGTGGCTGAGCCCCGTTCAAGTTGTACCAAAAAAGGGTGGAACGACCGTCATCACAAATGAAAAGAATGAGCTAATTTCAACGCGAACGGTCACAGGGTGGAGAGTTTGTATTGATTATAGAAGATTGAATAGTGCTACGAGGAAGGATCATTTTCCACTCCCTTTCATTGACCTGATGCTTGAGAGACTAGCAGGACATGACTATTACTGCTTCTTAGATGGATACTCGGGGTATAATCAGATAGCTGTGGCAACTGAAGATCAAGAGAAAATTGCATTTACATGTCCTTATGAGGTGTTTCCCTATCGGCGGATGCCGTTTGGGTTATGTAATGCACCCGCTACATTTCAAAGGTGCATGATGTCCATATTCTCCGATATGATTGAGAAACCTATCGAAGTATTTATGGACGACTTTTCTGTTTTTGTTCATCGTTTGACAATTGTTTGATTAATCTAGCCCTTGTATTAGAAAGGTGTGGAAAATCCAACTTGGTCCTAAATTGGGAAAAATGCCATTTTATGGTAAGAAAGGGAATTGTTTTAGGCCACCGAATCTCCCACAAAGGGATTGAAGTTGACAAGGCCAAAGTTGAAGTTATTGAAAAACTTCCCCCTCCCACCAATGAAAAAGGCATTAGAAGCTTTTTAGGTCATGCTGGATTTTACAGGAGGTTTATAAAATATTTTTCTAAAGTTGTCAAACCACTTACAAACCCTCTTGTAAAAGACACACCTTTCAAATTCAATGAGGACTGTTTGAATGCTTTTAACACCTTGAAAAATACGTTGATAATTGCCCCTATTGTCACTGCACCCGATTGGTCACTACCTTTTGAAATAATGTGTGATGCAAGTGACATTGCTATCGGGGCAGTCCTGGGACAAAGAAAAGATAAGTTGTTGCATGTAATTTACTATGCGAGTCATGTTTTGAATCATGCACAACATAATTATGCAACAACTGAAAAAGAATTATTGGTTGTGGTTTATGCTTTTGATACATTTCGATCTTACTTATTAGGATCGAAAGTTATTGTTTACACTGATCATGCTGCCTTGAGAAATTTGTTTGCTAAGCAAGGAATCAAAGGCAAGGCTACTTAGGTGGATTTTGTTACTACAAGAGTTCGAAATTGAGATCCGAGTTAAGAAGGGTTCAAAAAACACTGTAGCTGACCATCTATCTCAATTGGAGAAAATGGATGAGGATGATGACACTAGATCGATTCGAGACCAGTTCGCCAAAGAACACATCTTCACGATTTCAGAGGCACCTTGGTTCGCTAACATTGCAAATTTTAAGGTAGGAAAGGCAATTCCATCTGATTTCACCTACCAACAACGAAAGAAGTTCATCCATGACGCCAAATTCTATGTATGGGATGAGCCCTTTCTATACAAAAAAGGAGTGGATAGGTTGTTGCGAAGGTGTGTACCCGAGGAAGAGCAAGAAAAGGTACTGTGGCACTGCCATGACTTTGATTATGGGGGTCATTTTAGTGGAGATCGGACTGCATCAAAGGTTCTCCAATCAAGATTGTTCTGGCCGTCATTGTTTAAAGATGCATTCAACTATGTGAAGAAGTGTGATCGATGTCAGCGCACCGGTAATATTTCAAAATGGGATGAGATGCCTCAAAATCCTGTATTAGAAGTAGAAGTGTTCGATGTGTGGGGTATCGATTTCATGGGTCCATTTCCACCCTCATATGCAAAATTTTATATTCTGGTGGCAAAGGATTATGTCTCAAAGTGGGTTGAAGTAGTTGCTACACCAACCAATCATTCACAACAGGTAATCGTATTTCTCAAGAAGAACATCTTCGCGCGTTTCGGGGTACCTAGAGCTTTGATCAGTGATGAGGGCACTCACTTTCATAATCGGAAGCTGGAGTACCTTCTTAAAAAATATAATGTGCATCATAGGGTGGAAACCCCATATCACCCACAAACTAGTGGCCAAGTTGAAGTATCCAACAGACAGATGAAAAAAATCCTTGAAAAGACGGTGAACGCTTCAAGGAAAGATTGGTCGACAAAGCTTGACGATGCACTTTGGGCATATCAAACAACTTTCAAGACCCCCTTGGTATGTCACCGTATTAAATTGTGTATGCTAAAGCTTGTCATTTACCCCTTGAGTTGGAGCATCGGGCTTTTTGGGCAACAAAGTACTTGAATTTTGACTTGGTAAAGGCAGACGAATCTAGAATTCTCAAGCTTCACGAGTTAGAGGAGTTCCGGAATTTTGCATATAAAAATGCCAAGATCTATAAAGAAAAAACCAAGAAGTGGCATGACAAAAATATTCAGTTCAAGGATTTCCAAGAAGGACAACTTGTTCTCCTCTTTAACTCGAGATTCAAGTTGTTTCCAGGAAAATTAAAGTCAAGATGTCGGGACCGTTCAGAATAATCAAAGTGTTCCCACACGGTGCAGTGGAGTTAAAGGATACACACTCGAACCGAAGTTTTAAGGTGAACAGACAAAGGCTCAAACAATATTTAGGAGGAGAGTCAAAATTTCCGATGGAGTCCATCAATCTGACCCCCACTTGAAAAGGGGAATGTCAAGCTCCAGACATTAAATGAGCGCTTATTGGGAGGCAACCCAAATTCGTATCCTTTGCATATTATTTTTAAATTTAATCTCATTTTTATTTGCTTTATTTTATTGCTAGTATATTAGTTCTTGTTGTTTCGTATGCTCAAGGAACCACAAGGTGGGTGTAGGGAGTAGATTTCGCCTAGAGCCGCATCCAACAGCAACATTGGTGTTTCAACACTGGCTCTTTGCGCTTGAAGCGCCACTGGTGCGCCTGAAGTGCGTCCTTTACGCTTGAAGCGCATTTGTGTAAAATGGCCACTGCCATTCAGCGCGTCTGATGCGCTCGAAGCACATTTCACGCATTTTGCTACTGTAAGTTAGCGCTTGAAGCGCAGCTGTTGCGCCTGAAGCGCATTTAGCGCATTAAGTCACTACCAACATACGCCTGAAGCGCAATTTTGCGTGAAATGATACTGCCTGTCCGCGCCTGAAGCGCGTCTGCTGGGCTCGAAGCGTATTTCACGCATTTTGTTACTGTCTATATGCGCCTGAAGCGCTGAATGTGCGCCCGAAGCGCGTTTCAATATGCAATGAGTATTAAAACCATGCGCGAAACAGTATTACCCCTCCACTATTTCCTCAAACCGGCCTCAAGCTCTCTAACATTCCTCCAATTACACAGTTCATCCCAAGCATCAGTTTTGAATCTCTAACACTTCTTTTTGTTCAACCCAACAAAGGTAAGTCTTCTTAACCTTAAGCATTCAATTGTTCATTCATTATCAAGTAAGTTCCATATCCATTTGTTGGTTGGTTGATTATATCTCAAAAAAATTTATGTCCACTATTGTTGCATGCACTGTTACATGATTGTAGGTTGTACATGCATTGTTGAATGAGAAGTTGTGTTAGGGTATATCCTTAAGTAGAACTTGTTATGAAGGAATTTTTGACTGCATTCAAAGTGTTTGAGGAAATGCCACAACCAAACTCGAATCTTAATTGATGAATTGTCACTATATGTGCATTGTTGTATGTTTGTGTGTTGTTTGAATTAGAAATTGTTCTTTTGTTGGCCTTCACTTAGAACTTGTTATGAATGAAAATTGTCTTGCACTCCAAGTGTTTGATAAAATGCCACAACCACCGCTGAATCTTAATTGATCAATTGCATGGGATGAATGTGGAACAATAGTTATGATTGTCTTGGTTAAGTCGATGAACATTCAAACTAACCCTCTACGTTGAATACTTTGAACAGTGGTTGTGTATAATTGTTTTGCAGGACCAAATGGAAACCCATCAGAAAGCAAAACGAATAAAGGTTACAAAGGCATCATCTTCCCAACCGCACGATACGTCCTTATTCAAGAACATAGCAACACAAGAGTTTCATTCCAAACTCCCCACCATCAAGAAGTTTGTGAGTGAGAAAAACTTTGATTTGAAGGAAAATGAATTTGTTGACATCCAGGCAATGATTGCTGCCAGAGGATGGGAGAAGTTAACCACATTTGTCACCAACGCGAGTAAACCAATAGCAGTGGAATTCTTCTCAAATGCCTCTGATCTGAAGTCCGCTCCACATGATGAATTTGTGAGCTATATGAGGGGAAAAACGGTTCCCTTTACACCTGAAGCAATCAATGAACCCTTTGGTTTGCCAAACTATAGGGATTATCGCTTTCAAGTATATGAGGACACAAACAAAAAATAACATCTGCTTAGTTATTTTGTCAATGTTTGAGAATCTCCACAGTGAAAAGGTGAATAAAAGTCAAAATAAGGTAGAATAAAGTGAAAATGTGCGCCTAACTCCAAAGTAGTAAAGCCTACTTACTTTCCCAAAATGTCCTACCCTTACCTAAGCCCCATTACAACCCGAAAGTTCTCCAAAAGTGTATGTGTTTGTTGCATTGTAATTGCTAACTAGAATTTTTTCAAGCCTATGGTAGCGTGATGCATGTTCTAGGATTTGAGTGATAAATTCATTACCCTGACTAAACATTTGAGAGAAATTTTGGTGAGATTGTGTGAAGAGAGAGTTGAACTGGATGAATTAATGCTAAAGTGTATACATTGTATTGTTTTTGTGCAGCAACCACGAAGCATGATCAATGTTTTGTAGTAGCGGAAATTTTGAGAATGGAGTTTGATGTAATTTGAGAAGATTGAGTTTAAATTACCCTTAACTGTACCAAATATGAAACTAATTGTTGCCTGGGGACAAGCAACAGACTAAGTTTGGGGTTGTGATAACTCTTCATCATATGCATATTTGTCACTGTTTTTAGTCTTATTTATAGGAACTCATTAGTTAATTTAAGGTGTTATGTAATATATTTTGTTGATTTTAGTTTTTAGATTTAATAACATGTTTATGTTCGTATTTCCTTTATTAAGTAGATATTTTTTATGGTTTTATGTTATTTCTTTATTTTCCGTGCAGTGCTGAATTTTATTGAGAAATCAACATGACCTATATGGAGTATTTCTACCATATCTGGAGTTGTAGATGTCCGATTGGAGTCAAACTAAGTGCAAATGAAAGCTAAGATCCATAGCTACAACTTTTATGAAGACACCGGAGCCAAATTCGGACTCGAAAGAGGAGAAAAAGTGCAATAAATGTCACACATCAGATGTTGTGCGCCTGAAGCGCAAGGCACGCGCCCGAAGCGCATTTTGGCACCTCTGCTTCTGTTTTAATGCGCCTGGGGCGCGTGGCGCGCTGAAGAATACATAAACCGAGTTTTTTTGAATTTTAGGGGATCTTTTGGTCAATTGAGAAGCTCAGAGACTTATGCCCAAGCAGAGAAGTTCAGAGACGGCTGTTCTACATCATTGAAGGAGTTTTATCAAGAATCATTCATGAATCTTTCTTGTAATTCTTCTTTAATCTCTATCTCTTTAATCTTTGTCATGAGTAACTAAATCCTATTTGTTAGGGATGAGTGAAACAAGATGAAACCCTTATTTTTCTAATTTGATTTCTAGTTATATGAATGAGTTTATTGAATTATTTTTCTCATCTCTGTACTTAATGTTTTTCATTACTTGATCAACTTTTAAATATTCTACGATTCGTATTTTGAAACGAAAGTCGACTATACGAATGCTTGAGATGAGAAATTCATGATATTGTAGTCTAGGAATAGATGCAGGTCATGAAACTAATTAAATTAGTTGCAATGGCAATAGTTTAATAAGAGAATTCCTGTACTGTAAGGCTTAGTTCTAATCTTAAATCCACTAAGGAATTAGGGGTTACAATTAAAGGTTCTGTCACTAAGACATTAGGGCAAGAATAATAAAGAGAATTCGGTAATAATTCAATAAAGGAATTTAGTAACTAGGATCAAATTAGAGACCAAGGTTGGACTCGCAATGAAACTCATCCCTGACATCTTTCTCATTATAAAAGTTCAATTTTATTACTTTTGTTATTTCAAATATTATTCTACTCAATCTAGAAACTTTTTGTTCAATTTCAGTAATTAAATATAATTCGATAGTAAAATGCAATCCTTGAGTTCGACACTCGGTACTACCGTTTTAATTATTACTTGCAACGATTCAGTACACTTGCTGAAACGATATCACTCCACCACTCAACACTAATCAAGAAGGTATTGAGCTCATCCACAACATGATTACCATCACGCAGAGACTATCTTGCCTCATTGACAAACATAACAAATATTTAGCCTGCCCGAAAATTCGTTAGAACGAAATTCTGGTGGTGGTCCAGTCAAATGATGACACTATCATTCTCCTTATATTTAAATATTTACCAAGAAACACCATTATTATATTACTCTTCCTCCTTCTCCAAGGGATAATATTTTGACTACGAGCTTCTGTGTCGATATGCCTTCACTAGTAAGATCAATGACTATCCTATTCCTATGTCCCTCCAAAAATTGTTATTGATCAACTCATACAATGACAATAGAGATGGAGATGACCACTTAGAAACTTTTGATACCATTCTAGGGTTCCTTGGAATTAGGGGGGCCCATGAAATGCAAGTTGTTCGTTCTCATACTCAAGAAGGCCGCAATGGCTTGGTTCAACTACCTAAAAGTACAAGATAGGCTACAAATCTACACAGTAAAGTGTGTAAGGTTGAATGATTATATGTACAGTTGCAATAGCTTTATGCACTTCTCAATGATTCTTTTCTCAACAACTATATATTTAAGAGTATTTAAAGAGCTTAAATTGAACTCAAGAAATGAAAAATGCAAAGTTCAACTGAATAGAATATATTTAGAAATGGCCTTGAACAAGAAAGAAAAAAAGATTGTAAATGCTCTTCCCATGAGTCATTTTCTTGTTGTTAATCGACCAAGATCTTATGTTTATATCCTCCTTAAAAAGAGTTATAACTTGCTTTAATATAAGATTCTTATTATAATATCCTCTCATTTGAGAGTTAGAATCCTTGGTTGATTTTGTGTTCACATCTGACACAAACTCAATTTGTTGTAATCAGACCGATAATATCAACAACCTTTGAAAAAGGTAAGTTTAGGGAGACATGTAAACACTCGATTCGTCAACAATGCAAGGGTTGCCAAAGTTGTTCAGAAAACTAGAAGGTTTTTAATGGGAAGCCTGGAGAACAAGTCAGAACTGAAGGTGCAAACACGAGAAGGGGGGTTGAATTGTGTTTGTCAAACTTAATTACTTTTGCTGTTTTGTTAAATATTGATTTGAATTATTCGATAAATAACTAATCAGATTCAGCAGCAGATAATAATAACATAATAACACAGGAATTTATACTGGTTCACCGTTAACTAGGCTACGTCCAGTCCCTTCCTCCATAAGGCCTTTTTACTAATTCAAACTCCTTTGAATTACAACACCACTGACCCTTCAAGTTAGTCTTCCCAAACAGCCTGACAACCCCT
Source organism: Cicer cuneatum (assembly GCA_037974295.1). NCBI lineage: Eukaryota > Viridiplantae > Streptophyta > Magnoliopsida > Fabales > Fabaceae > Cicer > Cicer cuneatum. Next base: position 30,832,270 of record JBBPBO010001985.1, on the reverse strand, counting down.
GACTTTTGAGGAATAACAACACCTTAACTAAACCAGCTAAGTCTTCTCAAACAGCCTGACAACCCCAGACTTTTGAGGAATAACAACACCTTGACTAAACCAGCCAAGTCTTCTCCTACCAATCTGACAACCCCAGATTGAAGAAGGAATCTACACCACTATAATAAAGGTTTGGAACTTTGCAACGTTGCTTTTGGAATGCTGTTTGTTGCACTTATTCTTGCACTCTTTTATTGCTTCTGGAAAGCTGATTGTTGCACTGTATTTCTCTCTCAAAAACACTTTAGAAAATATTACTCTTGCTAATTTGTGTTTCTCTCTTTTGAACTCTCAGATAACTTTGAATTGAAGCTTGAGTTTTTGTGTTTTTCGATACTTTATTCTTCAGCATTAAGTCTCTATTTATAGTTGAACTTTAGAACTTCACTGATGCTTTACTTCTGGAGTATATTTCGATTAATCTGTTTTGAGAATATTCTGGAGTAGTTTGCTCATATTCTGTTTTGAGTCTTTTGCTCACTGATCTGTTTTGAGCATTTTGCTCCGCTTCTGTTTTGAGCAATTTTCTCAGATTCTGTTTTGAGCATTTTTCTTCAATTCTGTTTTGAGTATTTTTCTCATATTCTATTTTGAACATTTTTCTCAGATTCTGTTTTGAGCATTTTTCTTAGATTCTATTTTGAGCATTTTTCTCAGATTCTGTTTTGAGCCTTTTTCTCCAATTCTGTTTCGAGCATTTTTCTCAGACAGATTCATCTGAAGATATCCTCTGGTGACGTCATCCTCTGATTTATGCTTCTGGTGACGTCATCTTCTAGTGACATCATCCTCTGATTTTTGCTTCTGATGACATTTTTCATTCTTCTTCTAAGTCAAATATGTTATTTTCATAAAATACATTTGTTAACATCAAAACTTTAATTGCAAGAACCAACTTGGTTCCAACAAGAACAACACTTGGTTTCTCGAGAGATAGTTAAACACTTAATTCTTCAATAGTGTAAGGTTGCCAGGAGTGTTGAGAAGACTAGATAATCTTTAGTGGGAAGCCTGAGGAGACACTAAGTAAACTCAACTCATGAGGTAAATGAAGCAAGAATTCTTGGGAAAATCTAAAGACTATACTTCTGATAGGTCTAAAGAGGCCTTGAAGAAACATAGCTTGGAGAGGTAGAGAAAAGAAAATCCAATTCTAGAGGTGAGTGAACCAATAGTCTTAAGGAATCTAGAGATTTCACTTCTGGTAAGCCTAAAGAGGCTTTGAAAAATGCTTAACTTGAAGAAGCTTTAAGAATACTCAAAGCCTGAAAGGAAGAGTTAAGAATAATTTGGTAAATTAAGTCCCTAACTACTAAGTCGTTCAATAAAGAATATAAATAAAACTGCCCATAGCCATGAATAAATAAGCAAGGAAATACCTAAATGAGTAGAGGGAAAAAAGATCCAACAAAAGGATCCCAAAGAATATTAGCACTCATAGAGAAATAACCACCACAAACAACATAAAGACCAACTATTGTAGTCAATGTAAGTAGTCATGTGATACTAACTCATAATAATTACATGTTGTACCCCGAAGATTTAGCTAATAACCACTTCCAAAAAAAAAATTGAATCTGATACACTATGGTAGCTTAAATAGAATAGAGTAGGTTGCGTGTTCAAATATAAGATTGAATACTTAAATTATTTAAGAGTAATTTGTATATCTCTATTTTTTTCTGCAAGCACGGGAAAAAAAATTTTATCCTATACCCCATATTTATATTTTCATCTCATATTTTAATAATCATTTAATTTTACCCTTTTTGAAAAAAAATTCAAATAAACTTTATGTTTTGTGTTTCGAAAAACTTGAAAAAAGTTTTCCGAAACTCAAATTTCGAATTTCAAAAACACAATTGTGTACCAAAACTTTCAAGTTTTCTAGTACATAAAGTTCAAATTTTTTAAAAACACATTTATATTCCATAAAACTTAAAATTATTTCAATAATATAAATGTGTTCCAGAAAACTTAAAAAAAGTTTTTTCGGTACACAAAATTCGAAATTTGTTAAACACATTTGAGTTTTAGAAAACTTTTTTATGTTATTCAGAACTCAAGTTTAATTTAGTGAGGTACAATTTTTTTTTTAAATGAATATAATAAAATAAGTAGTTTGCATAAAATATGGAATAAGAGTATAAATGTGGGATATAAGGTATAATTTTTGGAAAAATATTATATTTTTTAAAATAAAAATAAATTGAATGAATGAAAATATCAAAAATAAATAAATTTTATGGGGGGGGGGGGGGGG